>OZ005658.1:198580078-199015078 GCA_963930645.1 Salticus scenicus | reverse complement strand
TTCATTTCGGCAAGTTCGATCACCCCTTATAGTTGTGACCATTTGCTCTGTTACACCACATAAATTGAAAAATTAGTATGGTACGAATATCAATATATCATTTAATTATAAAAGTTCTCTTTTAACTACAATGCGACGAAATAAAAGTTGATTTTTTTTTTTTTTTTTTTTTGATGAAAATTGCAAATATAATTTTGAAAAAACTTTTGATTCTTTGATATTTATACACTATGAAGAATGCTTGATTATCCACCAGATTATTTATAATTTTACTTTTTGAATGTTATTGTATATATATATATATATACAATACATAAATTACAACTGTATGCAAAGAGTTAATATGGTCTCGCCTTTTTACTGTGACTTTTCCACAGCTAATTTTATTTAGGATGGTCACAGACCACATTTTCTCTCGTTTCTTCCACCAATAATTTTCTTTTCGAATTTTTAATATTATGTTTACATCGAGTGTGTCAAAATTATCATATAAATATTCTGGTGGAAGAATAAAGAGAAAATAGGCGGGTTTCTTACTACCCTGTTCTTGAATTGATCGTGTACACATCCTATAGAAGATTACTATATAAGTGGGGGAAAAGTCCAGAGTTGCCAACATTCTAATTTATTCCGGAGCATTTTTAGCCCCGTCTTTATTTTGAACCACTTTATTGAAAAATTTTCTCCAATATCCAACCCGTTAGTAGTCGCTAGTTGGTCGATTCGCCGCCCCTCCCTTCAGCGTTGCCAGATTGTACGACTTTTTTATTCAATAGCCACCAAAATTTTTTAGAAGTGGCATTTGATATATATAATCGATGCTTATTCAAGTCGATTCGTCTTTTATGTATAACAAATGCCACTTCTAAAAAATTTTGGTGGCTATTCAATAAAAAATTCGTGCAATCTGGCAACACTGAATTGATGGACGGCGAATCTACCAACTAGCGACTACTAACGGGTTAACTCATAGCCTCCTAAACTAGATGCCTTCCGCGTGGCTCTTAAACTTGGTAACTGTTTAAGCGGTAGACAGCGCCCCCTGGTTTCAGATTGAGCGGCTTTTTATTCAACAGCCACCAAAAATTTTTAAAAGTGGGATTTGATATACATAAAAAGCCGAATAGAATCGAAGGAACGTCGATTATACATATCATATATAAGTCCTTAAAATTATTGGTGACATTTGAATAAAAAAATCACACAAACTGTACCAGGTGGCATTGTCTACCGCTTGAACTGTTGCCAAGTTTAAGAGCCACGCGGAAGGCATCTAGTTTAGGAGGCTATGGTTAAATAAAATAAAATAAGAAAAAAGTTTCTCTTACGAAAGAGTTGCATTGAATGAAGGCGGGGCTAAAAGTGCTCCGGAATAAATTAAAATGTTGGCAACTCTGAAAGCCAAGGAAAAATAAAGTGATAACAACACTGATATAGTGTACAATCTCGTGTTAATGTAATCGTGCCAATACAATCTTGTGCCTATAATATTAACATTTAAGAGGGGCACGATTGTTTGTTAAAATCTTAATCTCATGGCCACCACAGTCATGAAAAAACATATTTTTACTGGATAATATAAAACATGCGTATATTTGACGTTTATTGCTAAAAATAAATTGTTAGCTTTTTACGAAGATTTGGTTGATTTTATTTTCCTTCCTATTATTGTGATATACATTAAGTAACTTCTCTTTTGAGATTAAATTCTTTATTGCCATTTTTTACATGCACATATATATGTATATACATATACATATTTATTTTAAAGCAATTTTCCCAGGCTTTACTTATTTCGAGTGTATGTGTAACCCAAACTGTTTCATTTCCTAAATTTTATTATATCTTTCTAAGTTCAACACGTTTTACTTTCCTTTTCTAAGAACCAAAGTTTGAATAATTCATCAGCTTCTGAAAAGGAAATACTTTTTATATACGGTTCATTATTTTAGCTTTCCAGCTCATTTTTTGCTAAAGTTGGAGAAATACACGCAGAATCTTCTTGCAGTTGTTTGAATTATGTAATTTTGAATAAAAGAATCATGAAAAATAATGAAAAAATGATTTTATGCAAAATGTTCTATCACTTTCCATTTTTAGCAATGCAAAATTTTTTCTGATTATGTAAAACTTAAAAGAAAAAGAGAGGAAAAAAAAGGAGTAATTTTAATCTTCAAATATTAAAATATCGCAGATTTAAAAAGAAAACTTTCAATTACTATTTTAAGAAACCCCGAAATGTATTTATGGGAAACTTTATATCTAAAAGGGGAAAAAAAAAGTTGTTTTCTTTTTTTTTTTCTGGTTATGTAAATTATAGGAAAATAAACGAAAAGAAATGATTTTAATCTTCGAATGCTTAAGTACCACGGATTTGAAAATGAAAGCGTGAATAATTGTTTTAAGAAGGACTGATATTTATCGGATGCGTCAAAAGAATGTATTACACACTTAAAAACTGTCATAAATAATTTATTTCCCGTTCTACAATATTAAATTCGTGGAAGAAAGTAATGTTATATTTCTTTAAAAGGTGGCAGTAGAGTTATTGCTCTAGCTAGTCAACTCAGTTAGTGGAAAGAAAGTCACTTCAACATGGCGAACGCATGTTTAAGATTTGAAGCGCGGAAGCAGGCATTTATGTGGTACTGGAAGTTTCAGTATATTGCAGCTGTTCAAAGACAGTGGAGAAGTGAATATGGTGCAGAACCACTTCCAAGGTTAACAGTTACTTGTCTGGGAGACAAGGGCTTAAGTCACCATTTTGAATATTAAATTTAACCACCATGTGAAACATTAAGTTTGACGAGAAAGTACTGGTTTATATATATATATATATTTATTTATTTATTTTCAAATTGCACTGTAACTTTACTTTTTTCAGATATTTAACCTTGCAGAACGGAAAATAAATTTTCTGTGACACTTCAAAGTGCATATACTTTTTTATGAAGCACCCAGTATTTAGTAAAATAACTTTATATGTAGAAAAAACCGTTATTAAATTTCTTAGAGTGATTCAACTACAGGAAAAAAGTAATCTTTAAAAAATTATATGTTACAAAGAAGATCTGTATGTTGAAACATAGCCTCCTAAACTAGATGCTTTCGCATGGCTCTTAATCTTGGCAACAGTTCACGTGGTAGGCAGCGCCACCTGGTACAGATTGCGCGACATTTTTATTCAACTGACACCAATAACTTTAAGAAGTGATGTATGATATATACAATCGACGTTTCTTCGCTTCTATTCGCCTTTTATGTATATCAAATTTCACTTTTAAAAATTTTTGGTGGCTGTTGAATAAAAAAGTCACGCATTCTGTACCAGGTGGCGCTGTCTACCGCTAGAACAGTTGCCAAGTTTAAGAGCCACGTTGAAGGCATCTAGTTTAGGAGGCTATGGTTGAAATCATCTAACGTTGTAGAAAAATGTCAACATTGACAAAAATGACAATGACTATATTTTGATTGTGTTCTTAAATAGTATACAAACATTACTTAAATTTAGCTGCCGGTTTTCACTTCTTTTGATTATCAGATGAAACGGTAATTCCCATAAGTGAAAAAAAAGAAAGAAAAAAAAAATAAACTATAAATATATAAAAATTCTATTAGAGTGGATTGCAATTTTATTAACATATTTGCTTTTAAGTAATTGTATTTTCAGAAAGTTTTTCCATCGTTTCTTCCAGTCCATTAATTTTGAAATCCATGTTGGTAATTGGGGACTGGGTTCAAACTCAAACCGCGTTTACGTGTTCGGCATTTCCCTTGATTTTCTTCTAAATTTAAGTTAATACGGGCTAGAAATCCTTAAAAAGATTTAAGGGAGAACTTTCTACCCAGATGTATGTCCGTAATACAGACAATCGACCTGGATATACACACCTATTAGCACTTCCTATAATGTGTCCAAGTATTAGCATTCAGCCCATTAATTACCAGGTGCCAGGTTCGAATTCCGGTTTAGATATGCATGTTCGTAAAGGTTTGACATCCACTTTAAGCCGTAAGTCCTAGAATGATAACTCTTAATCTGAAAAAAAAATAACTGTAGAATAAGATTTCAAACTCAAACCTTATAATGTGTTCACTCACCGTTGCAATTTAATGCGTGTTAAATGCAAAATTTCATAATTTTTATTCAGCTACGTCAATCCATTAGAAAAGTTGTGATTATTATAACATCACTGTATAATACAGATTTAGAATACCAAATTTGAACTGCCTGCTACTGTTTTCTTCTTCAGATATACTTATGGCAGACAGGAGAAGTATATTAAACTAAAGATAGAAGCATATATAGCAGGCAGAAGTATATTAAACTGAAGATCGATACTGTTAGTATATCGATATTAGTATTTTACGGTAAGTATTTTCAGTAGAAAAGGCAGCACATATATTTTCCCTTAAAAAGCATATAAATTAAATCATTAAGTTAAAAATATCTTAAATTACGAACTTAAAGCAACAGAAATTTGAAAACAAATATTATCTGTATGGTTTGTATTTCTTTTTTAGTTTATTTTTTTTAGGAAAGCATTGCTTTTTCAAATTCAGTGAAATCTTTTATGTAAAGGCTACAGCATTATTTTCGGACTTTAGTGTTGATAATGTTTGTTTACTCTTGAGATTTCAACTATTCAATAGATGTTTTCACGTGTTTGTTGAATAAAACTCATGAAATAAATCCTTCTTTTTTAAGAAGTTTATTTACCCTTTATTATAGAAATGTTGGTATCAATTTTAATGGAAGAAATGTTTTAGTTAGTTTTATGAAAAGACGGTATCTAAGATTAATAAAAAAAATCGTTAAATTATATACGTTATATACTGATGTATATGATTTGAGACTATAATAACACCGATAAACTCATTCTGAAAATTAAAAGTGAATTCTATTATAATCTTTAAAAGAAGCAAATTTTTAATACATATATATAAATGAAGAGAAATATATCATATACATGGTAATAAATTATATTTTATACTTAATATCGTATATATATGTATATCATTATCATCATCATCAATTTCAGTCTTTGTCAATCTGCTGCAGGATAAAGGCCTCTTCTAGGTGATTCCAAACTGTCCTGTTTTCTGCAATTCTTCTCCATTCTGTTCTTCCAAATTTCCCAATTTCATCTCTCCAACGATACAGTGGTCTCTTCCTCGGTCTTTTATTACCTCCTGGTATCCAAAAAATGACTTTGGTGGTCCATCTATTATCATTTCTTCTCGTAAGGTGCCCAGACTATCTTCATTTTATTTTCTTGACTTTAGAAATAACATCAGTAACTTTAGTTTGCTTCCTAATCGAAGCGTTTCGCTTTCTGTCTCTTCGGGTGAATCCTAACATGCATCTCTCCATGCTTCTCTGGGTTGTTTGCAGTTTTTGTATAGTTTTACATGTTAATGTCCAAGTTTCTGAAGTTTAAGTTAAAACAGGTAAAATGCAATAAACAAAAACTTTTCTTTTCAAACAAACTGGGAGATCACTCTTAAATATAGCGCTATTTCTTCCTAACGCTTTCCATGCAAGTTTATACTGTTTGTAAAAAAGTAAGTTGATGATAAAAATTAACGATCTGACTAAAAAAGAATAAAAGAAGAAGAAGAAGAACGTGCAAAAATTTTAGAACCCTTTTGAGAAATTTTAAATTTGGCACCGAATCAGCTCGGACGTTTCTCGCCAAAGTCTTTACTTATGCAAATACGATACCCATTTTAAATCGTCAACGAAATGAGAATAAGAATTTAAAAGCTGCCAACAAGCTCGTAAACTAATGCTCTATCAGAGAAGTAATTAATTAATTTTAATAATAATAATTTCAAAAAAAAAAAAAAAAAAATCTTTAGAGCTATAATGACGTCAATTTTACCCTGTAAGTTTAATGTTTCACAAAGTTTTATATCAATTTTAATATTTACGCGTGAATTTCTTTTCGTTTCAAAAAAATTTTAAATCAACTCGTAAACATTTTTGGAAACAATTAAAAATTAAAATAAATTACGTATTTTTGTCTAAAAAAATGCTTCTTCAACTTCTTCGATACTGTCCGTTTCGATGCTGATTATTATTAATTTTCTTTTCTTTTCTTTTCTGTCCCCCCCCCCCCCAAAAAAAAAAAAAAAAAAAATGTGGAATTTTGGCAAAAGCAGAATTTATTTTAGTACGAAGGACTATTATTATTATTATTATTTATTTTTATTTATTTATTTATTTAATTTAATTATAACATCGCTTTCCAAGTATTCAATTATATTTTCGATTTCGATAAATATCCAACCATCGTAATATAACTGGTGACAACGTTTTATCCGTAGATTGAGACTCGTAGTCCTCCGTACTAAAAAACTAAAGAACAAAGTTGTATATATGAAAAATATGGATGTGTGCTTCAATAATTTTGCTGGCAACTGTACCAATTGTACACTATAAAGTACCGCCTTACTAAATCGGCATTAATTACTAGGATGGGGTGGTATGTTCTATTTGTCATTAAAAAATATTCTTAAGTAACTGAAAAAATATATTTTAAATAAGTATTTTTCTGTTTCATTATGCAGTAGATAAAGTTTTAAAAATAAATATGTATGTCTTTTCATGCACAATTAGTCCGAAAAGCATTCCGTTAATTTCAAAGTTCGAATGACATTCACATGTTTGAATAACATCCTGGTTTCACAATAGGCTATTTCCAACAGGATATTGAATGAGTTATCGATTTTCTAAACTGCACTCGAACTTTAAATTCCATAATAACGGAAACGATAATGATAAAAAATTTCATGCTTTATTTGAAATTTATATTTAAAAGTTTTAAATATATTCATATAATCTTTGTTTTCAGTTACATTTCATTTTACTTGAATGGATTAATTAAAGATTTTGCTAAGAGATAAGTTTTAAAATAGTTTTTTTTTTTTTTTTTTTTTTCTAAATGAAACATTCATTGGTTCTAACTGATTGGAAATATGCTTTCCAATAGATAGAAATTTTTTACATATTTATTTTTAATATACTTTTGTAAATAACTAGTGGGCTCTGCCCCCTACTCGCTCCGCTCATCAACCCCCGAGGGAGGCCTTACCTCGCCCCGACTCACGTTACTTATTAACCCATTTAGAGCTCTGCTTACCTATTCGCTGCTTTGTTTTTCACTGAATAGGAATATTAACACTGCATAACAAAAGACAACAGCAGAAAAAATTATGAAAATTTCCATATTCAATGTCAAACTGAAATGTATAATATTTAATACGACATTATTTATTTTTATAAAAAATGTGCTGAAAATATTTATTTATTATTATTATTATTATTATTATTATTATTTTAAAGGAAGGAAATTCGTAATATCTAGACGCAATTTGCATTACAGCTTTAGTATATGTTCCTTTTTATTCTTTTTTTTTACAACCATGGATCCAAATAGAATATTTTCATAAACCCATCGTTTTTAGTTAGTAACTTCTTTAATTAAAATGATAGAAATTTCTAAGCACCTGAAATGTCTCCCTTGGAGTATTCGGAACACATTGATATCTCTCATGACGCTAAGGACCCTACCCTCCGAGAGAAGATGCGGTCGCAGACAAAAAAAAAAAAAATTGACCCCAGCGACTGTAACCTTTTTTAATATAAAGAGAAATGTTGTATAAATGATTCAATAAAGGTTATTTTGACCTTTGTGATTGTTGTATTTTATGTCTTATTACGAATGAATGTAAGGATTATTCTGTAGATGTATTAAATAAAATAAAAAATAGTACTGAAAATATTATACATATGTGTTAAAATAAATACATTTTGATTGGAAACTAATGCTTTTATTTACAAGTAAAAAATAAAAGCAAGAAAGACCACAAATTTTCTTCTTCTATTAAGTAAAAAAAAAGAAAGAAAAACTTGCCGATGTTATTATTATTATTATTATCAAGCCATGTAACAAATGTTTCTCGGACGCTTATATAAGACAAGAAAATCAGTCATACAGCAATCAACAGCGTTATTAAATCCGTCTAACTGAAGTAAAAAATTCTCCAAAAGTCCGATTTGATCATTATTATGAGCAAAATATATAACAGACAATGTTAAATTTGATGACTTTCTGAAAAATCAATAATATTTTACTTCTGGACCAAGAGGAAAACAGAAGAGGTCCCACATCTTATTTAATGATGGAGCTTGGCTGGAAATAAATGCAACAAGTCAAAGAAAAAAAAAATATCTAGACTTACCATAGCCTCCTAAACTAGATGCCTGTCGCGTGGCTCGAAAGCATGATAACAGTTAAAGAGGTAGACAGCGCCACCTGGTACAGATTGCGTGACTTTTTTATTCAACAGCCACCAAAAGTTTTTGAAAGTGGGACGTGATATACATAAAAGGCGAATAGAATCGAAGTAACTTCAATTATATATATCATATATCACTTCCTAAACATATTGGTGACAGTTGAATAAAAATGTCGCGAAATCTGTACCATGTGGCGCTGTCTACTGCTTCAATTGTTGCAAGTTTTCGAGCCATGCGACAGGCATCTAGTTTAGGAGGCTATGGACTGACTCCACTCGACTTTCCGACCATTAAGTAATTAATGGTTCTATAAATAAATCAAAGTAAGATAAGTCGTTAAATAAGCAAAAGGAAAAATTATAATAGGGTCTTTTAGTATTTTTA
This sequence comes from Salticus scenicus, assembly GCA_963930645.1. NCBI lineage: Eukaryota > Metazoa > Arthropoda > Arachnida > Araneae > Salticidae > Salticus > Salticus scenicus. The sequence goes on along the minus strand of OZ005658.1, from coordinate 199,006,389 downwards.
TCTATTGTTTAATTTTACGCTATTGCACTTCAAATAATTTAACCCATAGATCATAATAATAACGAACTTTTCGTTGAGCTCCTGTAAAAATCTATAAGGATTCACCAAAATCTGTACAGTTCGTGAGGCGGTGACTCATATAAATCGGTGGCATGCGTATAAATTTTCAGATCAGTTGAATGAGGCGTTTAGACGCTATCGTACTTTAAGTAATTTGAGTCCATAGGTCTTAATGATAAAAAAATTTTCTTTGTGTACCTTTAAAAAACTATAAGCCCTAGATTCACCAAAATTAATAGGTTCGTGCTATGGTGACCTCTAACATACATACTAATATTCAGCTCATTGGAACAAAGCGTATAGAAGCTATCGTGTTCACTCACTCACATGCATACATCATTGTAAAACTAGCAAATATGAATTCACGGCACCTCAGATCATATAGAAACACCAAAATCTCAAAGTCGTATTTTCGACATGATTACAATACTTTCGTTAAATGTAAAAGTTCGGAACGTAATAAATATTTCAGAGATAAAAACAGAGGTGACGTATCCTCAATATATGTTACGAAATTCTATTCCAAAGTCAGGGTTGCTGACGATATTTGTGCAAGACTTGTAATATGATTACATATTGTTCCTAAATTGCAAACCATAAATGCTTAGTATAAGAAAAGGGCACTTTTACCTCTTTATTTAGATGCTCTGGATAATAGAGTTCTGCACCAAAAAAGAGACAAATGAAAGTTCGTTCAAGATGGCTTTACAGCCTTTACTGAAATGAGAAACATGGTATTAATCAGAGGAAGTTGAATTAACGTTATTGAGACGTCAAAATGGCTGGATAATTCACCCAATTTGAACCCACTTGAAAACTTGAGATCTATTCTCAAGAATTATGTTACCGAAAAACTAATTCAGAAAACAATTGGGGAATTAACAACAAGAATTCAAAATACTTCGAAAAATTATCCTGGTTCTAGTCTAAAAAAACTTGTCCTATTTTGTAAACGAAGAACTGACTTACTTAACTGTTTCAAAAACTTACTACCAAGTATTCTGCTGTGGTAGTCCGATGAGCTATTAACGACTGCATCAAGCACTTGACGGTGCAAAACCGTTTAACGAGGACAAGACACTGCCACAAAATTGGTCCCTTGCGGGACAAACGTAAGATGAAGTATAAAAACTTTAAAAAAAGCTACAGAAAAAATAATAAAATTATAAGAAATAAGCAGAAATAAGCACAAGGAAGCACGGAATATAATGATAAGTGAAATACCTGTGCGACTGTTGCGTCATCAAACCCATGTGACCTCGCACCCAGTGAAATTTAGGAAAAGAACGTAACTGTAGTCGTAACTGTATTTCTACCAAAAAAGAAAAAAAAAAAAAAAAAAAAAAAAGCTTCGTAGAGTTGTCTGCGTGATTATTCTTTTTTTTAAATGTTCTAAAGTTAAAATGCAATGTTTATATTCTGTATATATTGTGTATATGTCTTCATTAAACTTTGTTATGTACTAAAATGATTGCGGAGTTTTCATCTGAGTCTTCGTCTTTTTATTCAATACCTCAAATTAAATTGTTGTATGGAAAAGCAAAGAATAATTAGCCTTATGTCCACATTAAGCGGTCTACCAAGCTAGCCAGCAGTATATAAGTATTAAATTAAGTTGCAAATGATAAAATAAATCATTAAAAAACTGCCTGCAGAGCATATTTTGTATTCCAAAATATGCTATGCAGAGCATATTTTGTATTCCAAAATAAGCTCTGCAAGTATTCACATAAAAAAAAAAAAAAATCCGATTAGCTTGTTAACCTTAATTTTTTTAAATATTTAGTAACAAGCCAAAAGAAGTCATATTTTAACTATCATTTAGGTGAATATATACCCAATTGCTCAAGCATATGCGTTTTGGATTTGAATTTGGGTGTCACTCTGTAAGCATTTTTTAAACATTAAGGCTCATGGAACCGGGACCTCCGGCCAAATCCACCTGTAGTCTAACATGCATTGACTTAATGAAATGTAACTTTTTTTTTTTTTTTTTTTTGTAATTTCAGACTTCATAATGAATTGGTTACTTTAATTTTTTTAGCTATGAACAGTTTTTCTCAGAAAATTTGATCTGATTTCCAATTAACATTTCTAAATATTTCCCATCATTTCCCTCCAAATGCATAGTATAAATTTCTTCGGATGAAAACTTCTTTTTGCGCGGGACAAAGATAGTTGAAGATCTTTTTTTTTTTTTTTTTTTTTTTCGCTTAGACCATAATTTTTTACAATTATCATTGTCATACATAATCCTTTACTAACAGTAATCTTCAGCTTCAAAAATTTATCGAGTTCGTTGCACTTCAATAGACATCCGCAAGTAAAAATTTGGTCTATCAGTTCTTTCTCTGTTAACGTCCGGCTAATAATTATAAATTGATCCAATCATGTTGGCGCTTTGACTGGTTCTTCATTCCATGGGCTTTTTTTATTCCAACCGCTTTTTACTACTGCCTATCTACGGTCGTCTAGAACATGATACTTCGAAAAATGTGTTTTCTGGAACTTTTTCAGCAATTTACGACCTCTTGATTCATCATCGGCATACTTACCATACACAGTAGATACCCTTTTTTGAGTCTAAGAAGTTTTTTCCTTTTCCGAAATAAAAAGCATAATATGTAGAAAATGCTCTTTATTTATTTAGGTCAATTCCTAAATTTAATAAAATTTAGAAAACAGCAAAATAAACTTTTTCTCTCTTTCTTTTTTTCTTTACTTCACTTTCTTTTATTTTATTGTGAGAGCAGTTTGATATTTTTCTTCCAAATTCTATCAAAATAAACTCTCGGTTTTGCGATAAATTGCTATATACAGACAAAAACCAAACGAACTTTTGCATTATAAAAAAAAAAAAAAAAAAAAAAAAAAAATGCTAATAAATAAAACTAGTCGCCACAGATTTTTCTTTCAATAACGTAATTTTCTTTGAATAACGTAAAAGAATAAAAAAAATAAATAAATACATAAATAAATAAATAAATAAAAATAAAATGCACAAGACTATTGGACACTGTAAAGAAATATAAACGACGCAAAATGTATTTTTTTTTTTTTTTTTTTTTTTAATAGGTTGCCCTCCTTTTCTCTAAAAGTTTTTAGAATATCATTTTCTGTAAAAAATTTTATACGTATTTTTTCCTTACCTCCTTAATATATAAGAAAGGTAAAAATGTATTATATTACATATTTTTTTTGGAAAATATATTCTTTTAAAAAGGAAATACATTAGAAAAAATTCATTCATGATATCACATGACTTTCGTTTTAGAATAATTAGAGTAATTTAATACGCTGTTTTAAGTGACATAATTTCTGCTTGATATCGAGTAGCTTGTATTTCACCCCATTAATTTTTTAGGCTAATGTTTTTAATGCAGAGAAGAAAAAAAATAATTTTATTATAAAATGCGGTAGAACACCGATCGATATTTTTGAAATCCATTTTGTGTCAAACTTCTTACTTTTTGTCTGTTGTTATTTTATTTTTTCACCATAAAATAAATTTCTGTGTTGCATTTCTAAAAAGAAAAAGAAAACAAGAAAGGAAAACCATGCGGTTCTCATTCATTACACAAGTCGACATGTAAAAGTTTGATTTTATAATTTTGGCTGATCTTTATGTTTTTTGGTGTGCTGAAACCGAAAATGAAGCCAGCTTTTCTCTATCACGTATAGATTTTTGTCAATACAGGGTGCCTGTCTATACAATTTCTTCCATTACTCTCCCACCAATATAATTATATAGTAAGTTTTATAGTATCTTTCCATGATTAATTAATAATAGATACCTACTGTTGTAATTGTGAAGCACTAGTGCGACTTCAAACCATATCAACCAACCAACCAAACAACCAACCGACTGTTATGATGGTATATGTAAGAAATCGTGTCGGTAAACACCCTGTATTGGCAAAAATCTATACGTGATAGAGAAAAATGGGCTGCATTTTCGGTTTCAGCTTATCAAAAAACATAAAGATCAGCTGAAATCATCAAATCAAATTTTGTCAACTTCACTTTTGTCGGTCTGTGTTATTAACAATTTCTGTCTGTACGTACTCGTTGTACAGTTTAACTTCCAACATACTTTGCGAACGTGATCACAAGATAGACAGAAGAATGACAGAAAGAGATACATATAGAATAACTGAATTAATAATAATTTTTAAACATTGTTGGAAAGTACTAAAACGCGTTTAAAATAAACAGAAATACAATTGCAACAATTTCAGATTATAGCCATTAATGTATCTTAATATTTTAGTATGCCGTCTAAAGCTTAACACTAAACATACTACATTATATTGTTGCAAATTTGTAAATAATTCTATTTATTTTTGTAGAAATTCTTTTAAAGAGGCTTAGTAAGTTGATAAAATGTTAATTTTCTGCATTTCTAGTTTGTTTTTAGCTTTAAAATAGCCTAATTTTCCGTTAAAAACCCATTAAAAAGCTTCAATAAGGCAGGTAATTTATTTGGCGCCAAATATGGCGAGATTTTCCTCTTAGTGACTTTTTAGGCGACTTTTGGCGATAAAATCCTTATTATCGATATACCAAAGATGGAAGCTGTGACATGATTGGTTAATGGGTTACAAGAAATTTCCAGATTTTTCTGGGTGTGATAAAGGAGTATAAAAAGAAAACTAGCGCGCTAAATCACGATCAGTCGCAGTTGAGTTTCGCCAACGCTTGCATTTGCTGGATAAAGAAATCTAACCCTCTTTGGAAATACAGTTGCATTGCTCTATGTTAATGCTCCTATACAGCCTGTAAGGTGAATTGGCTGTTGACAGCTGTTATTAAAGCTGTGTTTACTGGTGAAACTGAAGTTGATATAGTGTAACCACGTTTCCTACGCCTAGCAGTGAGGACGAGTCGAAAATCTTGGAGGGTTTCCAAGTTGACCAACAGGTTTGAATTTAGTAAACATCCAGTCATTCGGTATTCCCTTATCGCTTATTTTCTCTCAACGAAAAGCTTGTCTCCCCTATTTTACTAGTGGATTCGTTGAATCCGCACTTGCGCAGAGGCTCCCATGGTCGCAAGAAGTGTAGTTAAAGAGTATTTGGTTTTATAGATCTGTATTCTTCTGGAATTTTCTATAAATAAACTGCTGAACTTTTGCAAGTTTCGCCTTTCATTCTCGGACAACTTACGAACCCCCACGTACGCAACAATATAGAATTTGTTTATCAGAATTAAAATAATAAACGTTATTTCATTATGATTTAGGCAGCAGTATTATTTACACCATTTTAAACAGAGAACATGCGATGGTGAACTTAAATAGCATATATCATTTTGAAAAAATTCGGAAAACTTTTACGGACATTTGAGGCGGAATGATGAGCAGAGAGACAGAGATATACAGGGTTAGTCAAAAAGAATAGGACAATAAGAAAACTATTTTTAGACGAATGTATGTTTATTGTAACCAAACTACAGCTACGTATGGACAGATAAACCATTAAGCAAGAAATTCCTTTGTGATATATTTAATATTCTACATTCATTCTCTTTTATTTTTTTCTGTGAAATACTTTTTTTTTTTTTTTTTTTTTTCTAATGCCCCTACGAATACTTCGCGCTTTTACATTTCCACTGCCCCCCCCCCCACGCTCCCCTTTCACTGACCAATTTTTACTTTCTTCTATATGTAATACTAGCCGCCTTCGGCGACCAGCTGGTTCGCGCTCCCTGAAAAATCCGACTTTACGAAACTCCCGCTCGGTGGCGCCTGCGGCGCCTTTTTCCCGTTTCAGGTCTAATAACAGCTTATCGATATATCGTGAAAATACCTTATTGAAAGCGCGGTAAATTCCCGTGCGGAAGCGCCTTCGGCGCCCTCTTCCCTTTTCAATATCTGAAACAGCCTGTTCGCTCACCATGTTATGATCTTTCAAATTTCTGACTTTAGCTAAGTCCCGCTCGGTGGCGCCTGCGGCGCCGTATAACATTTTTTAAAAAGATTTGTGTCTGACTTATCTGTTTTCTCCAAAACTTGCTTATTTCCGGTCTATATATCGTTAAAAAATATTAGTACGAAATGTGAGCGAAAATCTGAATTTGAAACTCTGTAAAATATAAAAGAATAAAAATTTTCTGGTTTTTCCGTAGTTTTCTCCGAAAGTTTCGTACAGAATTTGAACGGTTTATATAATTTTAATAGCCTGCAATAAAAATACTTTAACATATCTTTTGAATGATGTATTATGTATTACAATAATGAATATCTATGATATATTTTAGACTCAAAATGGCTAATCTATCAAAGGCGATTAACGATTTCTATTGAAATCCATCTAAAATTTAAGAATTCCAAAACTGCTTTTTTACAACCGAATTCATAAAAAAAAAAGGGGGGGGGAATCAATATTATTCTGTTAAAAGTAACTCATTAACAGATGAAATTGGTGAATGGTGTCATTAACAGATGAAATAAAAATGAATTTAAATAAATATAATATGTCTATTTATTTTATTTTTAAAGCTATACTTTAGATTTTTTAACTGCATACAGGTGAGCCATAATAACGGGCAATTTCGAAGTTCTGCTTTTGATCGATTTTAAATTGAAAAAATTCAAAAACTACTTTTTTTATTTCCAGTATACTTTGTCACGTGGGCGAAAAACAAAAAAGCAATTTTTCCCGACCTCTAGCACCTGGCACTGAAGAATCTTATTCTCTCTTCTCTGTCAAGGTCAGTTGCAAGAGTTTCAGAATTTCATCGAAAACTGCCGCGATACTGAAAATTAAAAAAATTATAACTCATTCAGTTTTTGAAATTTTCTCTCAATCTTCTGGGTATTCAATTGTTGAAGCGAGATCTATATACAAATAAAAAAGAAATTATTTATCTCTAAACGCTTTAGAGTTATAAGATGTTTTGTGAAAAAATCGATGTTTCGTAAAATCTTAAAATATGGATCGCTAATCCGTATTTTGTAAAAATGTTTATATGGTTCGAAAGAGGATTAAATGTCCTTTCCAAATATACCAGATTTTAAGAAATGGAACAGTTACTCAGTTGTACAGGGCGTTTCAAAAAAGACAATCGAGAAAAAGAGAAACTTTCGACCCTTTTTAAAACTTTTTTTTTAAATATAAAAAATCCATATTTTTAAAAAAAAATTGTACCGTAAGAATCGGTAATAAATGCTCTTTCTCGTGGTACAGGTGTATTTTCGATATTTCCAACAGATCGGAAGCGATCGCTTTAGAAAAACCCGCGAAATTTTCCTCTCTCTGCTTTCTCTTTTGAGGAACACGCTGAAGGGCGAAAATTACGATCCGCTCGCTTTTTAATTAGGCATTGGTCGACGTTTTAATTAATATCTCCGGAACTAATTAAAATTTTTAAATTCTGTTTTCACTATCAACTCGGGAAGGCTTCTGAGCACCCGTATGTCAAATTTTATACTTCTGCGTTCAGTAGGGGCTGAACGTATAGATGCACAGACAGACAGACAGACAGACAGACAAACATCTTCTTTTATTATTATAAAGATAAAGATAAAGATAGAGAAAGTATTGGATTCGCGAAAATTTTCGACCTCCGTTTTTTGACTGATCTACACGTTTTGGGATGTCCTGAATACGAATTGATAGTTTTAAAAAAAATTCTGTCTGTCTGTCTGTCTGTGTGTCTGTGTGTCTGTGTGTCTGTCTGTGGTTTCGTTTTTTCACCGTATCTCACGAACCAATGAATGAAATTCAACCAAACTTGGTATATAGTTGGAACCTGATGGGGCATGGTGCTGATTAGATTTGGGAATCAATCGTCCAGCAGGTGGCGCTGTGATCGCAAAATTTCGTATTTTTCACCGTATCTCACGAACCGATGAATGAAATTGAACCAAACTTGGTGTATAGTTGGACCCTGACATGGAAAGGGTCTGATTAGATTTTGGGATCAATCGCCCAGCAGATGGCGCTGTGATAGCATTTTATGTAAACTTTTAACATGGCAGTATAGGACAAAATTTCGTATAAATGTACATAATGAGCGTTATTTTAAACTTGTGATTGTAAAATTTTCAAGATGGGTATCTTTCGAAAGATCTCGTCAATACCTTTAAAACGAATGGTTGAACTATAAATCTGTGACAATTGGAAACAAAGTTATCGATTTTTTTACTTTTAACGAAAAAAAAACTTAGAAAAAAAATCGTATTTTTTTTTTAACGAAATTTAACCAAACTTGGTATTTAGTTGGTCCCCGACATAAAGTGGTGCTGATTACATTTGGGGATCAATAGCTCAACAGGTGGCGCTGTGATCGCATTTTTTCTAAATTTTTAACATGGCAGTATGGGACAAAATTTCGTATAAATGTACATAATGAGAGTTATTTTTAACTTGTGATTGTAAAATTAATATGAGTTATTGATAATAGTAATAGTTAACTAGGAAAAAAAATTCTGTGCATGTGGGGGCATCGTTTCCCCCTCTGGGGGGGAAGTACCCCCCCTGGGGGAGGGGTAAATTTTCAAGATGGGTATATTTCGAAAGATCTCGTCAATACCTTTAAAACGAATGGTTGAGCTATAAATTTGTGATAATTTAAAACAATGTTATCGATTTTTTTTACTTTTAACAAACAAACAATTTTTTTTTTTTTTTTTTTTTAAATATATTGTTACTGGTTGAATATGTATTACTTTTAACAAAAAAAAAAAAAAAAAAAAAAAAAAAAAAAAAACCTTAGAAAAAAAAATCGTAATTTTTTTTTTTTTTTTTTTTTTTTAAATATTGTTACTGATTGAATATGTATATAGGAAAATATTGAAGAAAGTCTTGTGGTGGCCACAACATACTAGTTTAATTTGTATTAAATTTTAAATTCCCTCTTATAGATATTGTGTTAAATTAAGAAATAATTATTGAGAATTGATTTTGTATTCGGCAATAACTTACCAAATTTTATGTTTTCCCGCAAAATTGGTTTAAAAATATGCATATAATTTTTCAAAAATAATTACGTGTTGAAATTTTTTTACTGTATTTTTTTTTTTGTTTAAGCGAATAAAAATCTGATGAAAAAATTAAAACTTTTCTTATGCAGTTTTTTTTTTTTTTTTTTTTTTTTTTTTTTGTACGGACCTGTGAAATTTTCGTAGATACCAAGGTTTCGGTTTTCAAAATAAGGTTTAATACCACTATTTTTAAACAGATATTTATTATCTTATTTTATTTATTTATTTATTTAGTTATTATTATAAGTTGAGGAATATTTTTTAAAGGATAGATGTATTATTTCTCCCAGAAAAAAAATGGAAGGTTTGGTTGCTATGAAAATATCTCCTTTTTTTAACCCTACAAGGCTCAAATTTTTTTAGTGCGCGACAAAAATATATAGGTTGTAATTAAGGATCAGAAGATAGGGAAAACTTATAAAAATAAAACCATTTTTTACGGAAAAATCAACTTTTCAGCTCAACGTACCATATGTGGAACATACCTAAAAATATGATTTACTAATACGTTTACTATTGTAATAATAATTAAAAGAAAAACTTACCTCTGCAAAATATACACTTCGTTATAACACACAGTATTTTTTCGAGTCAAAATTGTTCAGTAACTATTCTTTTTTATTTTTGAATTCAGACAAACGATTAATGTATCACTTTCGTTCAAATTTCACACTGAGTGCACTATAGCAAAAACACGAAAGACATCTTTAGGTAAAGATTCGTGTTACTACATTGCTAAATGTCAGTAGCTTCTATCAAGATGTCAAGAGATGTCGCTACTAATAGTTTTATAGCTATAGGAACGATTAAAGTCGGTGTTCCACATATGGAACTGGGTGCCTTGTCGGGTTAACTACATTAAATTATTATAAATGATTTCTATAGGAAAATTTGGTCACACTACCTTGTGACATCTTGTGGTAGACATATACGGTATTTTAAACATATATGGGTAATACTAATTAGCTACTATGTTAAGAATAAATTACAATGAAGATTTCGAAGTTTCGTTTTAAAATACAGCATGTGAAAGCCTTCTAATTCTACTTCAATTTACATATAAAAATCTGGTGTGAAACAACAAAACAACTTCCATTGCCCACTATTACATGCAATACATGCATTTACTTTTTGGAGGTAATGTGACCAGAACACATAAAATTAATGTAACAAAGTAAAATCCTAAAACTTTTCCGGTAAGAGAAAGTTTATACACTTGTAAAGACACATAAAACTGGGTTTACATAGCCAGTTGAAAAATTAGAAAAGTAAATCGGTAGATCTATTTTTTGAAACATCAATTTCCGAGATCTAAAACTGACGTACTTAATCAGGATGGCTGTTAATTTCCTTATAATTACCATGAAATACATGACAAAATATATCTAAAATTGATTTATGTAACAAATTTCACGAAAATCATTAGAGACGGTTTTGAGGTACTGTCTTTTACCAAAACTTGACATACTCAGTCGTTGACCGAGAAAAAACAATTACATACAAAAAGATATCTAAAGGGCAGTTAATATGGCGACTTCGAAAAAAATCCGTACAGCCCTTTTTTAAAGGAAGGCACTTGCGAGCCCTGAAATTGAGTTATTTTACAAAACGCTTATCAATTTTCTTGAGCTAACCAACTATATCATAGGAAAGGATACCTAATAGAGTGTTTATGTAGCAAATTTGAAGAAAATCAGTAGAGTTGTTTTTGAGATACGAACTTACGGTCCCACTTCCGAATTTCCAATTTTCAACAAAAGTTAGAAAAATAATCCGTACACCAGATTAGTCTTAATTCTGCATATTTGTAGTTCTGTCTTTATTAGTTTCGGAGATAAGATAGACAGAAGATTCCACACACACACACATACACGCATACAATTGCCAAAAACTACATTTTTGGACTCAGGAGACTTTAAAACATATAAATCAGGTGAAAACTCGAAATCGATTTTTTGGACCGAATACAGTCCTACCACTACCAACGGTATCCAGTAAGGGAAGAAAAAATGAAAGAAAGAAAGAATAATTTGGTAAACAATTATGTAAGAACTTACGTTTAAATATAAATGTTAAACGAATTATTTTCTTTACGTTCTTTTAACTGGTGTCTAATGAAATGACTAATAAGCAAAGAAAGATTAAAATCACATTATGCATGCAAAAAATAACTTTCAATCTGTTATGAAAATCTTGAATAAGTTTTCCGTATTAATTTTTTCATAAAAGCTATATTAACACGAATGAGAAAATGTTATTATTTATATGTAAATCGCGTCCATATACTTAATATAATTTTAGGTTTAGGCTGGAACATACAAAGTGATTTTACTTCGTTGGTTGTAGTAAGGAATATGATGCATAATAATGTTAAAGAAAATTATTCATAATGGAAAAATCGATAGTATTCGACGATCAAAAGTATATATGCAGCATTATATTAAGATAAATCTTGTTATATATATTTGAAACTAATTATATGAAAATAATATTAAAATCGATATAAAAACGCCTAAGTTTTTGCCGATGAGTACTGATATTTCACTTTTATGTACACGTATGTTACGTTGTTGATGACGGAAATATTTGCAGACAGGTTCATACTTTAATTAAAGTTGGCCGTGAAATTATAGATCTCAGAATTTCAGCTGTGTGATAACGTTATTACATATTATTTACATATATCTAATTTTATTCGAAATTTATTAAGTACCAAATTATCAGCTAAATAATATCACTTCATTCAATTCATTTAACTGAATAATACAAGCTTTATTTTAACCCATTTTATCCCAATTTATTTATTTTGCTCAAATTTGAGAAAAATTATATTTTTTAAGGTTAATTAAACCTAAATAAACTAAATACAAATATATATATATATATATATTCTGTATAGAAAATCTTATCCACCCTGTACGCAGGACATTGAAATTAAGAGAATGAAATTAGCACTTATATGTTTTGATGTTCTCTTCAATAGTGAAAAGTGCTTTCCGAGTATAAAGTTTTGCTTTATCTGTATAATACTTTCTTATTTACATGGTAGTTCTCCAGAAAGAATTTTCAATCTCAAAGAGACGCCCCCTAATGTAATGATTAAACATAGATTCCAGATGGAGGAGGAGGTGAAACACATAACACGCTAGCAGAAGCTTATTATACCATTATACAGGCTGTTCGCACATTTTTTAGACGATTTTATTTCGCAGTAAAAAAATCGTTTGGATGGAGAATTTTATTTTCACAACAGTTATATTTTTGGAAGTTTTATTTATCTTCTGATATTTAGAATTTCTGTTTAGATGCAAAAATGCTCGTTTAAAATGGCAGTGGATGGAAGGATAGGTTTCCACTCGTTCCAAAGATAGTTTTTAGTGAAATCTTTATAAAAAGCATTTATCAGGAGAAAAATGGAAAAATATTGCAACAACAGATGAATCTTTGGTCTATTTAAGTGGTTGCAATAAACAAAGATCAATTTATTATCACAAAAGTGGAGAAAAAAAAAAATTGCTACATGGCTCAAAGCATCAAAAGAGAGTTTTTCTAAAGGATTTATGATTGCCACTGGTTTTTCATACAAGCGCAAGATAAAAGCAAAAAAAAAAAAAAAAAAAAAAAAATGTGACAAAAATGTCAAAATCAAATCTAAATACTCTCACGAACATATTTTAATTCCAATTTTTTAAAATGAAAATCCAGATCTTTATCCACAATGCTATCAATCCGTTGAACTGCATCAAGACAAAACAAGCAGCCACACATCGCAATCCGCAATTGCTTTTCTAGAAAAAAATGGAACAAAAAACGGGAATTAAAACCATACCCTTCACTGACATTCCTGTTAAATCTTCTGATGTATCACTGTTGGATTTTTGTGTTTTTCGACTCTTAAAATCAACATTATCCAAACACCGGCCTACAACGCTTTGTGGACTCTGGAAAGCCGTTCAGCAGAAGTAGAAAAATATACCTCTTCCGATACTATAAAAAGCATTATTATCATAGAAATTATGATGTAGAATGTTAGTTAAGAACAAGGGCTGTCAAACTGAACAAATAAAACACGAAATATGAGTGAAATTGCTTCAGTACACTCCATCAAAATCGTCTAAAAAATGTGCGAACAGCCTCTGTACATTCCAGCTAACAAAATATTCGCACCAAGCAAATTCTGATTTCTATATGCTATTTTTCAGCTGTCCTTTAAGTAGGACAGTGGGATAAAATGGGTTAATATTATGAGAAGGGCCATTGAAAGAGCACAATTTGTGTATGTTCCATTAACAACGCTATTGAAAGCTCAAATAATTAACTGCAGATTTATTGCCTTCTTGTCGAATAAATATCATTAACTGATGCAATTTAAATCTTTTCCGGTTAATAAATAACTTCTTTGTGATTACCCATCAGAAGTCAACTAACTGACAGTTCAAAGCACTATTTATTTAATAAATTATTCTTTTAAAAAACTCAACGTCAAATAATATTGCACAGGTTTATTTCATTATAGCTAAATTTAGAAATCCCTTTCAGTTAATATCGTTATGAAATGATTTACTTACTAAATTACAATTATAGTGCAATAGTTAGATGTAACTTTTTTTATTCTTGTGAGTTATTTTGTTGGCGAAATAATTGGCTATAAGTTTTGATAACAAACTTCTGAATTAAAAATATTTATATAATTTTTTTCAAGAAACAAAGAAAGATTTTGGCACTAAAATTTGGCTGTTTGGCTTTTTTAGTTCACACATTCCTGATCTTTTCTAGTAAATGGAACACAGAATGTCTCCAGATTATAATATAGAATAGACTCAATTAATAACTCTTAATGTAACTGAATATTTTTGTGTGACCCTGTACATCTAATGCTAATCATACTATATTCTAAATAAAGCATCCTTTTGTGCGTATGAATAACATATTTCAATTTCATTAAGCATTGTGCAAAGTGAAATTATTAAAATTTGGTTGATAGGAGTACGTCTCATAGACTGCAATGTATTGGAATGCTTTCTAGTGTCCCTTTATACAAACAAGTTAGGTATTCACTCTACTTTACATAGGAAATTTCCGATAGTGAACTTCAATATAACAAATTGCAATTTCATAAAGGTTTGTATACAGTATAGGTATTAAAATATGGTTTTAGACATATCTTTTATAGAACACAATGGTCTAGAATACTTTCGAGTGTCCCTGTACACAAACAGCAGAGGTATTCACTCCCTTTTCAATAGGGATCATCCGATAGTAAGAACAGACAGACAGATACACAAATTGAAATCATATTCACACTAAAAATTTTTAGAAAGTGTTAAAAACGCTTAATGTAAACGGAAGTGCAATTCTAGTAAACTTTTATTAATAGCTCTTAATGCAACTGAATATTTTGTAGTGACCCTGTAAATCTAATGCTAATCATACAGTATATTCTATACAAAACATTCTTTTGTGCATATAAATAGCATATTTCAATTCAATTACGCTTTGTGCAAAGTAAAGTTACTAAAATTTGGTTTATAGAAATACCTATCATAGAACGCAATGCTTTGGAATACTTTTGAGTGTCCCTGTACAAAAACCAGTGGTGGTATTGAAACTATTTTATACAGGAAACATTGGATAGTGAATTTGAATAACATATTTCAATTTCATTAAGATTTGTGTACAGTAAAGCTATTAAAATATGGTTTATAAAAATACCTCTCATAGAGCACAATGCTTTTGATTACTTTTGTGTGTCCCTGTATACAAATCAGTGGAGGTATGCACTCCATTTTCAATTCAATAACGAACATCTGATAGTGAGCTTGAATAACACATATCAGTTTTAAGAAATTCCATAAATATTTACGGGAGTCAGAGCGCGGACAGACAGACAAACCGAAGTTATTAACATTTTTCAACCTTATTGGAAAGTGTTTAAAAAAAATGTCTTTATGTACTACTGCTAGTTAATATTTTTTAAAGTTTTAAATATCCAAACTATGTGAACACATATTTATAGGAAAATAAAATATTGAGTTTCAATGCGTATGCAGGGCTATTAGCAGTTCCTAGATTGATTTTTTTTTTCTCTTTTTGATAGTAAAATTCAGCAATCGTTTGCAGTAATTTTCAGTGATATTAAAAAAAAAAAAAAAAAAGAAAAAAGAAAAAAAAATCACTGCAAATGGTTATTGAATTTTACCATGTTTTTATTAACTTCTATTCTTGTTTATTTGTTTGTTTGTTTGTCCGGTACAAATCTTGTAATCGAATTTTAACTAACTTCCCTACTAGCTAGATATATGAAACTTTCACAGTAGCTCAGAACCCGGTGACAACACAATACTTCGAAGTCCGATTTTCAAATTTTTTATTAGTTTTCTTATAATTAATTAAAATATGAAAATAATAACATCCTAATAGCGTTAAAATAGCCATTAAAATATTAGCTATAATTTAATTGTTGCCAAAAAAAATTTACGACTTCATTTAATTTCGACATAAAAATAAATACATTTAATTAAACGTAAACGTTAAAAAATTTAAAAAAAATTAAATTTTGCATCTCACAAAAATTGACATCATTATCACTTTAAAAATTTTATGCACATCGATAAGAGCTTTACGATTCATCAGAAAATTTAAAACATGGTATATAAAAAGTTTTTTTTTTTTTTTTTTTAAATCTTATAATTATTTGTACTGAACAAAACTGGTATCAAATTAAGAGACAGCAAAAATGTTCCGCGCAAAGCCTCTTTCTTTCATAAGACTTGTAAATTACAGAAAATATTTTAAGGCCTGATTGATTGTAGCACTTTAATTATTTTCCTTTTAATTAATCCTAAGTTCAATAAAAACCAGTTTTATATAAAAAATCTCTTTCTATCTCCTTTTTTTTTTTTTTTATCCTTTTTAAGATTTTAATGGGAAGGCGAGAGACTTAATCACTCGTTAATTAATTTAACATTTACTTAAATTTAACTTAAAGCATGACTTAGTGCAGGGCGCGAAATTTCATCTCGCCAGCTCGCCAGTGGCAAGTTGAATTTTTAGTCTGGCGAGTAAAAATTTGATCTAGTCATAGATAGAATTCATACACGATCCAGTGGCAGAAAACATTCTTTTTATAGATTAAAGTATGCTAAAATCTTGCTAAAACCTTATATTTAACCTTTCTGTTTTCCCTTCTCGGAGTGCAGTGTCTGTGTGTGCGCTGCCCGACGATCGACCCAGCCTTTGAAAGGAAAAATGCTTAGTGCATGCATAAATATTTTAATCGCTTCAGCAGATTCGTTTCTCCCACAGTGATTATTTCTCCAAGCAGTGTGAGAATAATCGGAAAGAGAGCCTCTTTGCCCATCACCCACTATCCCAGAGAAAAGAAATGAGAATGTTTGCCTTTACAATATTGGCGAATGAAAATGAGCCCGAGCCCTTTTAAAGATACTGCCTATGTTTATTTTCTTGAATAATGATCAAAAAACAGTTTACATATACCAGTGTTTTACTGAAACATCAAAGATTTCCATTGGTAATTATTTGTGAGCAAAGATTTTATCAAAAAAGTTATTCCGAAATGGCTATTTCAAATGACAACAATGAACATGTTATACTCATCAACATTTTGTCTTATTACAAAAATAAAACGGACGAAAAAGGCATTTCTGATGCAAAAAAATAAATAAATAAATAGATAAATATGGAAAATTAATCTTTCATAATAAAAAGGTTTTCGCGGGATATTGTTTCTCAAAGGATATTTTTTTTTCTCCTCCTTTCTTTTTTTAACGACTCTTTCCATTTATGTTATTAGATATTTTAATCTTTTTCAAATCTCAAATACAATACATTATAATGACTTTTAATTATAGATGATTATGAGACATGAGGACATACGACACACTTTTAATATATATAATTTTAGGCATATTTTTAAAAGCATTTCAAATAGTTAAGAAAAATACAAAAAAAGAAAAAAAAAATGATAATCTTATATTGTGGCGAGTAAAGCTTTTTTTCCGCGAGTGACATCTCAGTTGAAATTTCGGGCCCTGGCTTAGTGTTAATGTGTGTAAATGTTGAATTAAATTACCCAAAATTTTCTTAAACTTGATTAACTTGTCGACTTGAATAAATCATATCAGCCGAACATACGCAATTTCAAAAGATAACGTATTCGCTCTCCTACTCTCAAAAAGCATACACGGATATTCACTGATGACATAGCTCGGCATGAAAATTGCCTTTGACACCATTTCAGCATATTCCAGGGATGGAACACGGGCGCAGAATTCATACCACTATAAACATTTGGCGCAGCATATCCAATTCTGGATCTTGTGCCACAAAAAACCAACCAACCAACCAACCACTATAAACATAAGAAAATTTTCTACTTATTAAATCAACGATATTATAGGCAAAGAAATTTCTTAAATAGATTCCGGTATGAATCCTGCGCCAGTGTTCCATCCCTGATATTCGTATGTAAAATGACCTCCTAAATCCGAATAAGACGCCCATTTTGCCCTATCATCTACCGTTATTTAGGAATGACCGCCTATTTTTATCATTTTTCGGTGATTTTATGGCTAGAAACTTGATTTTTAGGGGGGGGGGGGGGAGGATTATTTTAACCGTTAAATATCTTCTGAGGGGCTACAGAGTTGAAAAATTCTCAAACATGGATATTTGCGACAAGAGAAAAATTTTGGGGGGATTTGCCACTGAATTTATGCATTACATATCTTATATTTTTTAATCTGTTATTAATGTTATTTTTTAAACTTTACATATTTTTTTGTTTTTAGGTGTTATATATATATATATTTTTTTCATTCTTCAAATCAAATTCATGGTCATTAAATTATCGAACAGGGAAAGAAATCGAGGGAGGGGGTGGTGAATCTAGAAAATGTTGGGTGATTGGGCTAAATGTCATTCATATTCGGATTCAGGAGGTATTTCACATGAGAATCAGTAAGAATGGTATCAGATCTCGAAAAAACTTTTTTTTTTTTTTTTTTTTGCAGAACAGTGTGTTTTTTCTTAATCAGTTTCATTGAAAAAATACTCCACTTTTTTCATATTAACTCTTTGCCAGCCCTAACGATTTAAAAAGTGTTGCCAAATTCAGAGACTTTTTTATTCAACTATCACTAGTAATTTTGAAGGGTGATATTTGATATCTATAACGTCACACTTATTCGGACGAATAATTTTCAAAGGGATTAGATAACCGTCACAGATAAAATTTAGTGGTGGATGTTGAATAAAAATCTCTTTTTCTGAAACTCTGACTACAGGAATGAAATTAAATAGGACTGACAAAAGTAAAATAAAATATCTAAGCTGAAAATATTAACATAGAAGTGAAGTTTGAAACGTCTCAACTTCCATAATCTTACTCCAAATACTTTTCACACTTCCTTCGAAACTAACGTTAACTAAACAAAACTCAAATGGACATCTTACCCTCAACTAATCACACTCTCTCAGACAGTTTACACTTATTCTTCAACTACGTTTCTAGCGACTATGTAAGCCTCTTTTCAAATAGCGTTGATAGCCCTTGTGGTTGAAAGAAAATAATCCACGAGGAAACGCCGAATGTTTACATGTTTACCAAATCTAAACATGTCGATCAGTTTGGCACCCCTTCAAACCTTTAGAATCGTCCTCACTGCTGAGCACGGAAAACGTGGTTGCCATATCTACCAATAACATCTTTTTTGCTACTGGAACATTTTAATTATATTTTTAATGATTTTTATCGATTAAATGCGTTGATTTTTTTTTTTTTTTTTTTTTTTTTGTACAAAGAAATAGTGGTGTTAAGAAACCGTACAAGTTGGCACCCATGGCAGTTGCACTATGCAATCTTAATGACATTTCATACAAATGAGTGTGTGGTTACTATCGTACAATGTTTCGAATTACGTTAAAACAAAATTTTTTTTTTTTTTTTTTTTTTTTTTTTTTTTTATAATATTGATAATCATACGATTTTATATTCTGTTTTTTTTTTTTTTTTTTTTTTTTCCCATTTTCTTTTTAATTGGATCATCACGATAATAACTTTCTTTATCATAGTATATCTTCCAATATTAACTTATTGATGGGATTCAAATTTGCTATCAAGAGAAGAATTCTTTCTGCATTTTAGTTACGGGTTTGAATCATACCACCCGATACTTATTACACTTCTGAAAGAAAAAAAATTTTTAGTATACATTGGCGCTAAGAGAACAGAAATGTGCAACTGACAAAAAGTAAATATCAATTCCTAAAGATATTAATGTTGATTTGTTTGGTTTCATGAAGCCCTAGATTGCAGTAACCCACATCTGCTCTATCTTACGACGATCGTCTTTGATAGAAGAAACCATGGCAGATATATCTATTCTATGAATAAGCATATTGTCTATGGAGAAAAATGTTAAGTATATATCATTAAAATTTTGTAAGTTTCTATCTGAATTGTTTTTAATAATACATAAAACTCTATGCCTTGTATACATATAAATACGTAGTAATTAATACTTGTCATCCTCGTAACAAGAGGGGCTAAAACTAAATTATCCAAATGTTTTACATTTGCATCATTTTATAAGCTTAAATAGAATAATAATACAGTAATCATCGCTTAATAAAATCACTGGTTAATAAAATCAGTAGCTTAATCTATCAAATCGCCAGGACAGGAATCAAATCAATACAAACAACTTTTAAAGCCGCCGGTTAATAAACTCAAAAATATCTCCTCAGCAGCCAAAAATATCATTTATGCATTAAAAAAAAAACAAAAATTATTTACTTTTTTTTTTTTTTTTTTAAATAGGAAAAGAAATTAAAGCACAACAAACCCATCGTTATCGCTCATTGTTGAAGATTTTACGCACTTGCAGCACAGTTACAAATTAAACACGCCCCATAACTTATCTCCGTAACAATTTCAAGGAACGTATTCTTCAAAGCGCAATAATAAAATAGAAATTTGATTTGAAATGATTTTTTTTTTTTTTTTTCAAATTATTAGAAGGCAATTTCTAGTTCTTATTTTGAAATTACTATCATTCATGAGGTTTGAACGGAAAGATTTTAAATTTGTAAGAAAAGCGTGAACTTTTGGTAAAGTAATGATGATTTTCCTCTAACGAAAGTGCACGAGAACTTAGAATGCATTTACTTATATCGAAGAAATAATTAGTTAATTATCTACCAAAAATTAATTAATATTGTTTACTAATTCCATTGTTCGTTACCTTTTGAAGTTTTTTTTCGAAATTCAGGGAAGTAATACCTTTTCCTTAAGGGCAGGAACGCTCGCCGGATATAAAAATCAGCCGCTTTATAAAATCACTTTTGCTCAGAACGAATGTAATTTTAATAAGCAGTGGGAACTGTATTAGTTTTATTTTCATTATTAGCTAACACAGCATATATTTTATGTATAGTTTCTATTTTTGTAGCATTTAGAGAGCAATCGATTTTATATCATTAAAAAATTCTAACCATGTTTTTATCTAATGTGTTTTTAAGATCGTTTATTAAGCTGATACGACGAAACAGAAAATTAATTTCGTAGCACGGCCCTTGTTTATATGTACCTTAATTCACGAATAATAACACAATTAATTTTCTTAAACCCTATTTTCTTTCTATTTAAAATAATGCAAAGGAATTACTACAAATTATAAATAATCTTAAAAATTAATTTTAAATCTAATACGTATAAAAACATTGTCACTTGAAATTTAGAAAAGCAATTTTCAGTCGATATTTGCTATGCATATTACATTGTGTGTTTAAAACATATTTTTTTCCCCACTTATTTTCTTATAGTTTTTTACTTAAAAAAAAGAAGAAGAAGAAGATATTTAATCGAAAATTTCCTGCATGTTGCAGGTACAGGGTAAATTTAATTTAATTTTTAAAGTTCTTAAGGATATTGGAACAAGTAAAATAAGAAAATTTGTGAAAGCAATATGAAACATTAAATTAGATGTTCAGGGTGATTTTTCCAGGATAAATCAATATTTTAATTCCTAAATTTACCGCTTATGTAGATCGATATTTAAGCAAAATAAAAAATAAATAAATAAACTTTTAAAGATAAGGTGTTAATTATTTTAAGATATTTTCAAAGCTTATTTTGTTATGATATACACTGAATGTTTAAATTTAGTATACATTGAATTAAGTTAGTATACATTGAATATTAGAACACTATAGTCAATTTCAGTGTTATGTTTCTTTGTTATGTCATGTATTTTTAAAAAATGAAGTTGTTTTAGGATAATTTTTAACATTTTTCAACAATGATTAATTTAACGGTCATTGTAAAGGTGTACTGATGATGTTTACCAAAATAGTCACGGTATATTAGCAATATAGTCTATATTTCTCATAAAATGAAATTTGGGTACCGCTATTTTTCTATAGTAATCTGAGATTTGACCAATAATTAATATCCGTTGGTAGTTATTTATGAAAATTACTACCATAATTTAGTGTATATAAGCCGCAGCTTATTAAAATGTTGCTAAAAAAATCAATGCTCTTAGATAAGCCGCGGCTTATGCAAGCATTGTTACGATGATGTGACAAATAAATAAGGAAAAAGGATATCAGTCTTCTGACATCTACGCAAGTTAATAGAATA
Source organism: Salticus scenicus (assembly GCA_963930645.1). Classification (NCBI taxonomy): domain Eukaryota; kingdom Metazoa; phylum Arthropoda; class Arachnida; order Araneae; family Salticidae; genus Salticus; species Salticus scenicus. The sequence continues at coordinate 198,984,679 of OZ005658.1, read as the reverse complement.
ATAAATTTTTTTTTTTTCAATGAATATAATAAGTTATTTAAAAAATAATTCGATATGAAGAAAATAAAATCAAACTGTACCAGTATGCAGATGTAATGCAACAAATATCAGAAACACGGGAACAAGATGGGGGAATCCAGGCATATATACAAAGTCATAAAAACAATTAATTATAAATAAAAGTCATGAATTATTTTAAAAGGCAGTATGTAAAGAAAAAATTAAAACAAAGCAAGTATACAAAAACAATGGAAAAAAATAAAAAAACAAGGGAACAAGATGGCGAAATCCAGACGTATATGCAAATTAATCAAAATAAGAAGTTATTAGATTATAAATAAGAGATTATAAGTGTGAAAAAAAGAGATTATAAGAGTGAATCAATGCTCGAGAAACTCGAATACTAAACTTCCGTTTTGGGGGGAGATCGACTGTTCCAAGATTTATGGACGACGGAATTTGGCATTATCGCTAGATAGCCCACACTGGTAGATAAGCCGCAACCCCCCCCCCCCCCCCCCATCAATGTTTTTTTTTTTTTTTTTTTTTTTTTTTTTTAAAGATAGCCCGCGGCTTATCTTCACTAAAATGCTGCATATAAAAATTCTGTTCTCCAAATTTCCGTTTATAAGAACCTTATATACAATATATCTATGAAAAAATTAATTTATTAAAAATAATCTCGCAGATGATATTGGAACTTGGAACTGATACATTATCTGCTTAATGCCATTTTTAAATACTTCTAAAAGTTTAATCAATAATAAACAATATTTTTTCTTTTTCAAAACGTTAAGAAATAACTATTGTTTTGTGCATCATATTGGTATTTTAATTTTTCATTTACTTTGACACTTATTCCATTTAAATTAATCGTGAAATATTAAACCCTGAAATCGACCACATTATATTTATATTAAATTAAGATTTAAATACTGTAATCTTTCTGATAATGAATTAAGTTATTTCTTTAAAATAGCTGAATTAAATGAAATATTTTCTCTAATAATTAATGAAAATATATATTTATGTATTATAATTAACAATTACATGAAGGAAACTGGGTGACTTTTTATGAGAAAATTTGACATTTAGGATAGTAATCCCTTACTTCATTAAAGAAGTCTTATATCATATAAATTAGAATACATAAGAAGAAAAAATTATAAAATTATGGCATATGTGTTTTTGACAAGTTATTGTTCTCTCACAATAATAACTTGATTTATAATTTTGAAATGTCATTTAAGCTGGAGAATTGAACAAATAATAATAATAATAATAATAATAATAATAATAATAAGATGCTGAAGGATTTTTAAAAAGCTGAAGAATTAAAATATATGTGATATAAGATTGCTGCCATATTCTGTCTAATTCAGAACAAAATTAACTTTCAAAAAGTTGACGACAGATCATTAATTCTTAAATCATTAAAAGAGTTCTTAACTAATCTATGAAATAAAGAAAATCAGGCTTATCTGATCTCTCGATTCCAAAGGAGTCGAATTCAGATAAAGCTGGAGGTATCTAGCAGGTACAGCCTCTAAAAAAATCTAATTGTGTCTATTATCAACACTTTCGCGACCGCATGATTTTGTCTTTTTGACAGTAAGGTTGCCTGTGGGCGTTATTTTCCCAAGTTATAATAATTCATAACAAAATTTTCTGTATTCACTTTTATATTACAAATGGATTTACGTTAAAAATATATCTATATTAATAAAATCAGAGTTTTGTCTGTAAATTTGTCGGAATCGAAAAATTTTGCAATATCTTCACGTTTCACACCCCATGAAAGCCGAAAATGACTTCAGAAAATTTTGCCTGTGTGTGTGTGCGTGTGTGTGTGTGTCGTGTCCGTATGCCGCTTTTTTTTGTCCGGGCATCACTTGAAAACGGCTGGGCGGAATTCAACGGCGCTTGGCAGGAATTTAGGTCTTCACCCAACTTAAAATTATATCTATCAACTTTTCATAAATTTCCCCCATTCCGCCCTGGGGGGGGGGGGGTAAAAGACTAAAATACGTTTGTCCGGGCATCACTCGAGAACGGCTGGACGGAATTCAACTGCGCTCGGCAGAAACTTAGTTCTTCACCCAACTTAAAATTATATCTATAGAAAGTTTCAAAATTATGGATACGGTTTAACTTATGGGTAAAAAACGCCTACGCATGCGCCATAAATATTTTTTCACTAAAACGCTTTGAATGGAAAAATAAAATATAAAAATAAATTTTTAAGTTAAAGACTTTTTTATTCGCGTTATTCGCACTACAAATTATGAAAAGATTGAAATGAAGTTTTGCCATCTAAGTTTCATACTTTAGTTAATCTAAAACATCTGATTGTCGTATCGAAAAACTGTTTACACCCCAGGATTCAGAAAAACCACCTCTTTCATTTGGTACTGAATTTGTAACGATAGATCTGATATTTCTAATTTATTTTCCCCTTTTTCCGTTTTTCCGTTGCCACTTAAATTTCATACTTCAGTTATTTTTTAAAAATCTAACTGTCGCATCGAAAAACTGTTTGCACCCCTGGATTTAGAAAAATCACCCTTTTCATTTGGTATCAAATTTATAAATATAGGTCTGATATTTCTAATTTATCTTACCCTTTTTCCGTTTTCAATGCGGATTCGGTAGAAGGTTTTGTGTTTATATATATTTTTACTTTCCAGAAATAAAATGAAATGCTTTTAATTTCACGTGAATAGTAATAAAAATTAGAGAGAAAAATACCTACAAAAGTAATCAGAAATTTGTATGTGGATAAATATTTTCATAGAGATATTTGGCATTAGTTTAATATTTTTATTTAATTAAGCAGTACTTTTCTTTCCTGCAGTAAAACAAAATTTTTTGTTGTTATTATGTACCTTATGAGGCTTTTTTTATGTTCTCCCCTTAATTGTAAATGATTGTAATTTGGATTGGTAATAAATGGTATAACTTCAGTATAACCCCACAGCTGAATTTGGCGATTTTTCTTTGGCGTTGTTTTGAAGGATAACGATGTCATTCTGGACTGTTTGCGATATAATATGGCAGCCTAATTATTTTGGATTTATGATTTTATGTTTTATGTTTTATGATTTATGATTTAGATTATGATTTTATCATTTATCATATATGTTTTATGATTTTTAGTTTTATGATTTAGCCATAATCGCCAACAAAAAAATCGCCAAATATCGTTGTGGCGTTATACTGATGTCGTTCCCAATAAACATGTGTAAAAACATATTTTTCCGTTTGAACTCGCTTTGAATTATCTTAGAATGGCGAATTTTGGTGTGCGGATATTGATTAAGTGTACGCATAATGTACATTAGTGGGATTTTGCAAAATTTCGAACTCACCCGCTGAGGAAGGGGAAGTAAGAAGTGGGTAAGTTGTGACGAAGGCAGTGGGGACCCAGACTGGATATTGATTAAGTGCACGCATTATGTAGATTAGTGTGATTTTGCAAAACTTCGAACTCACCCGCTGAGGAAGGGGAAGTAAGAAGTGGGTAAGTTGTGCCGAAGGCAGTGGGGACCCAGACTGGATATTGATTACGTGTGCGCATTATGTACATTAGTGTGATTTTGCAAAACTTCGAACTCACCCGCTGAGGAAGGGGAAGTAAGAAGTGGGTAAGTTGTGCCGAAGACAGTGGAGACCTAGACTCCTCACTTTGCGAGCGAGAAAACCTCTACCAATCACTGCGAGAACTTGGGTTATTAATAAAGATATGGAATTTTGACAACTCATTTAAGTTTAATGTCCAGCGAAGCGGGCAAAGCCTGCTAGTTCTTTATAATCAAAGTATTTGTATTCATAGTATATTTGAATGCAAAATATGAATATTGCGCATACTTGCCAACCTAATTATGAACCGTACAATTTTTTACAGGGTTCCCACGGCCCGATTTTTTTCAAAGATTCTTCCACCAGTACTATCTATTAGGTGTACCGGGACGTTCTGTCGTTTTGAATTATAAAACTGACATCGGAAATTTATCCTGGATAAAATTTAAGATATTCTTAGGTAACTTATAAGATGGTTATTTGTAAAGTACCATGTAAACACTGTTAAACAAAAATTTCCGGTTTCATTTTATTAATTCAAAACGACATAACTTTCCGGTACACCTAATGTAAGTAAATTCCTTCTTAAATCTGCTCTGTACATTTAAGAATAAATTTATCTTAAGACTTTTCTGGTAGAAGAGTCTTTGAAAAAAACGTGGCTGTGGGATCCCTGTTTTAGTACAGGCCTTTTTCTTCACACCAGTGATATTTTAAAGTAATTTTATCCTTATTTAATAGTAACACTATTTGGAGAGAATTACTCTAATAATAAAACGGTGTGAAAAAAGGGACTTTTTTCAAGGGGCGTTAACAATTGTACGGTTATTAATGAGATGGTTGGCAAGTATAATATTGGATATATTCTTAAGAAATAAATAACATGCAAATCGAGAAAGAAACACCTACTGGCGGAGTTACGGATTTTCAAATGACGTGAATCTACGTCAGATTCATGCGAATCAGCGGTCGCGAAAGTGTTAATTTATTGTTATTCTGTTATTAATTATTATTCTTTTCTTTAATTTGTTCATTTTACTTTCTTTTCTTTAATTTGTTCTTTAATTTTCGGAACCCACAGTGATATATTTTAAATACGATTTATGCGTATTACGAATTTAAGTATGAAATTAAAGTATTAATAAACTAGTGCTAAATTTCCGAGTCAAAATTGAAGTTAACAATGAAGACCTAGTACAATAAATTTCTGATTATCTGAGGAATTCGGTGCTTCCCAGCAATAGTGAATACTATTTATATTTCTAGACTTTTCACTATCAATACAGTCGGCAGTAAAATTATTCAAACGTTAGCAATAATTCTTACATAAAAAAAAGTACACTTGATACCGTTTTGTTAAATAAATCTTTGTCGAATCATGTTCTTAGTCAGTCGAAGAACATGATTCTAAAAGTCTAAAGTAAAAAATTTTTGCAAAAAGGTTTTTGGAACAATATAACAGAATAGCCTCATCTAAAACAGACCTGTCCAACCCAAAACACTTAGTGGGCCGCATTGGAAATCTATTTTATTCATTCGGACCGCACCGTATGTACAGTCATAAAAAAAGCCCCCCCCCCTCTAGTCTCTACACTAATTTCGCCGTAAATTAGTGTAGAGACTTGCGGCTGGTGCCAATCAATTAGTAATAAGGTCTAGTTTAGAACGGTTTAGTTAGATTTTGCTTAAGGGGTGTCTACATATTAAAACTGACATCAACTTCATTTTTTTTCAAAGGCAACCGCCAATTTCAATAAGCTTTTTGAATTATTTGGTTCAAATCAGCCTAGAAAATGGCATAGTTTATATGTTTCTATCAATTTTTCTTAGAGTTATAATTTGTTAAAATATGGAGATGTTAATGTTAAATGAATGTAATAAACATTAATTCATGCCTTCCCAAAAAATTTATATATTAAAATTTCTTCTTCTTCTCTTTTTTTTTTTTTTTTTTTTTTTTTTTTTTTTAACGTTAGTATGAGTTATTTTCCATGCATACAAAATATTCCATGCATATTTTTGATTAAAAAACATTTTTTGAATTATGAAAATAATTAAGAAATTCATATTTCAAAAAATTATGAGTTATGACCTGCATTAATTTTTGCTCGAATAGAATGGGCATCATTAAAAATATGGGTTTCTAAATTTACAGTTCGTTCCTATCATTATTTTTTGAATTATAGTGATATTTCAATTTTTATTGCTCTTAGGGGGTTGTCATTTGCTATCTTTTGTGTCATATATTACTTTGCTTGCGCATGATTAAAATAGTTATTGAAGAAAGTTTAAACGTATACATCATTTCTTAATTAGCATTACATCATTTCATATTTAAAATTGTTATATTTATTTTCCGATTATTATCTGAATGAATATAATACTTTTCTTTGTGGTATCTGAATTTAATTTTTTTAAATATAGAGATTCAGGGCCCGACTTAGACTACCTGGAGCCCCGGGGCAAGCCTATTCTGGGGGCCCCTTACAATAGCATAAGAGGTCTTTAGGTTGCAGAATTTCTGCATACGCCTATAGGGGGGGCCAGGGCAGCTGCCCCACATGCCCTGGGATTACTCAGGGTCTGTAGAGATTTACCCCTGATCAATTTTTGCTTGTAACTCTATGAAGACTTAACATAAAGAATATAAAATATACCTTTTTCCGAATCGCGTTGACCTCAGAAATTCGAATATGTAGTCAAAAATGGGTGTTACAATTCGGGGGGAGGGGGGGGGAGAAGAAGAAGAAGAAGAAGTCTGTACAAGTTTTAATATGTGCATGAGATCCTAAACAAAATTTAGCAATTGAATTAAAAACTAGATGTTATTACCAATCGTTAGGCATCAGTTGCTGGTTTCTATGATAATTTACGGCGAAATTAGTCGGGGAAGGAAATTATTATTATTATTTTATGACTGTACGTGTACATATGCATATGTGCATTTATGTTTGTGAGTATATAATTCATATATGTATACAAATAATAACAGGAGACTTGGCATTGGAATATTAAAACCCGAATAAACTACTACGTCAAAAAAGCCAAAGAAAAATATTTGAGATGCATACAGCTGTTTCGGTAGCCTTAAGCGTACCGTCTTCTTTTTGCACTGAAGACGGTACGCTTAAGGCTATCGAAACAGCTGTGTGCATCTCAAATATTTTTCTTTGGAGTTTCTGACGAAGTAGTTTATTCGGGTTTTCATATATGTATATACTTTTTTCGGGGAAGGATAGGGTGAAAATTCGGATTCATAAGTTAACAAATTTAAGACTGTATATTAAATCTATAGTAAAAAGAATGAATAATGGATCTAGTAATATTTCACTACAACAGTTCTTTAGTTACCAGAATCGTTGAAAGGCATTTTCACTTTGAAAAGTCAGTACGTATTTATTATATTTTAATCCGTTAACCAAAGTTGTCAAACTTTAATTAGCTTTAGTCTCCTCGCGGGCCGCGGGTTTACCACCCCTGATCTAAAATATCAAATAAAAAGACACTTTAGACATGAAATTAAATTCTTATTCTATGTAATATATCCCGAGAAATGTTAATTACACTCATGACTTTTTGTATCTTTTTACAAACACTTTCCCATTAAATCTCCTATCAATATTAAAATATTTCTATTTTTTTTTCTGAATTCTTTTATAAAATCAAAACTAGATTTCTCTAGGTTTTTTCAAGCATGGATAATAAACATGTAAATAAAAAAGAGAAAATTTTAATTTACTCTGCACTGCAAAATCATTTTATCTTTTTTTTTTTTTTTCGCACGCTATTATTAATTAGTTTTTTGTTTCAAAAATGAGATTAATAATTGAACTTTTAAGGGAAAATAGCGAATTTTCTCACGAAAGTTTAATTATAGCTGCATTTTTCATTTTGTCATTAAAAAAAACAGAGTATAGTATTAATATTATTATTTTCTTTTCTGTCAAGATAATGGCTTGGGGAGTGAAATGTAAGTGACTTGTGTATAAATAAAGTTTTTTTCACCATGAAATATTTTGTATTATTAATAAATTTTGTATTTTTGTTCGGGCTTACATTGTGTATTAGGCTTTCGTTTTGTAAAAAGATTGTAATTATGAGTGACTTGTCAATTTAGAGCCTCACGGTTTTAAACATTTTTCTTTATAACTGTTACAGAGGCTATGGGAAATATTATATCCAGAGCTACCAATCTAATCCAGAGGATTGTTAGCACCGCCTCTTTTTTCCGCATCAGTATATTTTTAAAGTATTTTTTTTCTTAATTCATCGTAAATACTTCTGAAGAGAATTACCCTAAAAATTATGTGGTGTGGGAAAAGGGGTGGTACTAACAATCCTTCGGATTAGGTTGACAGCTCTGTATATCGTGCTTAATTTTATTTCACAGCTGCAAAACTCGCCAGAGAATTTTTTTAATATATATTTTTTTTATTATAAAATTTTAGTTTAATCATATAGAAGAAAAGCATTCCCCCCCCCCCTTGTCTTTTAGTCTTGTTCGTAAATTCTAGTGGTAGTTCATTTTAATGAACGAAATTTCCTTGTAACTGAAAGGGTTGAATAAAAACGAAAAATCACATGGCTCACATAATGCCATCACAATTTTGATCCTCCACGGAGCGGATAGCTCCCCAGCTTCGGTGACCCCAAAAAGTATAATTTGGATGGGAACGTGGAGGACATTGCTGCCACTACGGATTTTACGTGCACAGGCGACCATTGGTGTATAGGACAATAGCCTCCTAAACTAGATGTCGTCCGCGTGGCTCGGTAACTTGGAAGTAGACAGCACAACTTGGTACAGGTTGCAAGACTTTTTTATTTAATTGCCACCAATAATTTTAAGAAGTGACATATTATATATAATCGACGTTTCGTCGATTCTGTTCGCTGTTTATGCATATCAAATCCCACTTATAAAACTTTTTACTGGCTGATGAATACGAAAGTCGCGCAATCTGTATCAGGTGGCGCTATCTACCTCCAAGTTTCCAAGCCACGCGGAAGGCATCTAGTTTAGGAGGCTATGATACGACGGTCTTTGGCCGGTTCGGATATCGAATCCACAATCTTCCAACTACGAGCTCGAAGTTCTTTCGAACGGTCTACCGCAACCCACTTAAAAAAAAAAAAAAAAAAAAAAAAAAAAAAATCTATTTTTTTTTTTTGTTTGTTTGTTTATTCAAGGGTGTTTTCTCACTGCGCACATGATATTTCAAAAAGTGTTTGAGATATGAACTTAAAGTTTTTCTCAACCGTACCTTTTGACATACGAATAAAATGAGTTAAAAATAAGTTAATAGTTAGTTCTGTTTAATATAGTTCTGTTTAAAAATAGTACTGTTTAATATATATATATATATAATTGTAGAAATATAAAAATTTTAATGGTAATTTCATATTTGATACTTAATTATTAACTCCATGTTATTAAAACTTTTTAGTTCGGATATTTAACTTGAATGTTTTGTTTTATTTAATGTAAAAATTATAAGGATAAAGGAGAATGTAATTGAAATGTCCTGCACGCAGTACGAAAGCACCTTTGAATTTTTTTTAAAAAATAATCTGTAATTAAAAAAAAATTTCTATTTTCAAATAAACCAAAATAATATTTTTAATCAATATTGTAATGTCATGTTAGTAAACACACACACACAAAATAAAAATTGTTTGTACATACATTTCTTCTTGTTTTTTAATTCTGAAAGTTCATCGAAAATTTCTTCGTTTTCACATTTTTAAAAGTAGGCTGTCCCCTTTAATGCAATCATGCTTGCCAACATCCTAATTAATGTTCCGCAGTGTTGTTAGTCCCGTCTTTTCTTTTCCCACCCGTAAATTTTTAGACTAATATTCACCAAATGCAATTACGATTAAATATGAAAGTATTCTAAAAAGATATTGGTGTGAAAAAGAAGGCGGGGATTACAATACTACGGAATATTAATTAGTATGTTGTACTTGCCAACAATCTCACTAATAAACGTACAATTGCTAACGCCCCCTGAAAAAACGCCCCTGTTCTCACACCACTATATTTTTAGAGTTATTCACTCCAAATGTTCTTACGATTAATTAAGAGTGAAATTACTCTAAAAAGTTATTGGTGTGAGAAAAAAGGCGGGTACTGAAAATTGTACTGTTCATAATTAGATGGTTGGCAAGTATGCAAGCATTTGAAATAAGGTGAGAAGTAATGTTTCCATGGTAAAATAGCCAAACTAACTTAAGTGGCTTTTTCACTTAGCACTGTTTTGCCTTTTTTTTTGGGGGTCAGTCGCTAAAAACTTGAATTTTGTATTGAAGTCGCCTAAAAACGTGATATTATATAATAATCCAGAACAATTGAAAATTGAACTTCAAAAGATACTTTCAATAGAGTATTACAAATAAATTTTCATTCCTGAATAGTTTTCTTTGACAAGGAAAAGTGCATAGATGCCAACATTTTAATTTATTCTGAAGTATTTTAAGCTCCACCTTTATTTCATACCATTTTTTTTTTTAGATCAACCATAGCCTTTAAAACTAGATGTCTTCCGCATGGATCGGAAACTAGGCAACAGTTCAAGCGGTAGATAACGCCACCTGGTACAGATTGCGCGACTTTTTATTTTACCAATAATCTTAAGAAATGATATTTGTATATATAATCCACGATTCTTCGATTCTATTCGCCTTTTGTGTAAGTTAAATACCACTACTGGTTTCTATTGAATAAAAAAGTTTTGCAATCTGTACCAGGTGGCACAGTTTACCGGCCAAGTTACCGAGTCACGTAGAAGGCATCTAGTTTAGGAGGCTATGATCAAAGCATTAGCATAAAAAAGAAAAGAAAAAACAAATTCCGATCTTGCATGCATGTCAACTACAGTGAAAATAAGTATTTTTGTATTGCCACTGGAAATATTAATTACTTTAAATAATTTATATTTCTCAGAACAAATCAACTGGAGTATCAGCTTTTATTTTACCTGCATTCGATTTCACGTAATGCTTGTGCTTAAGTAATTACTTTATGCAAGCAGGATAATGTATCTGAAATTTTGTTACAACCATTGAATGCGCGTTTAGATTTATTACAGCAAGTCTTTTAAACATATAAAAAAAGCGGTGCTCTTGAATGGTCTCAGTTTATTCAATATTCTCTATATTTTGTGTTTTATGCTGCTTAGAATATGAAATTCATCAGAAAGTATTATTTAACATATTTATGTTCATACATTACAACAAGCTATCATGCATAGCCACCTAAATTAGATGCCTTCCGCGTGGCTTGGAAACTTGGCAACAGTTCAAGCGGTAGACAACGCCACCTAGTACAGATTGCGTGACTTTTTATTCAATTGTGACCAATAATTTTAAGATGTGACATATGATATACATAATCGACATTTTTTCTATTCGCCTTTTATATATCTCAAATCCCATTTTAAAAAATTTTTCGTGCTGTTGAAGAAAGAAATCGCGCAATCTTCTGTACCAGGTGGCGCTGTCTACCGCCAAGTTTCTGAACCATGCGGAAAGCATGTAGTTTAAAAGGCTGTGGAGTACCATACTTGCAGAGCTGCCAACCTAATCCGGCAAATTGTTAGTACCGCCCCTTTTTCTACACCACTTAATTTTTAAAGTAATTTTCTTCAAATATATTTGTGATTAATTAAGAAGAAAAAAACTTTAAGAAATGACTGGTGTAGAAAAAGGGGCGGTTCTAATAATTTGCCGGAATAGGTTGGCAGCTCTGTACTTGCCAACATTCTAATTAATATTCCGTAATGTTGTTAGGTCCACCTTTTTTTTTCACACCAGGAAAAGTTTAGAGTAATATTCTCCAAATGCAATTAGGATTAAATAAGAAAAAGACACTGGTGTAAAAAAGAAGGCGGGGCTTACAATACTACACAATATTAATTAGTATGTTGGTAAGTATGCAGAAATTTATTCTTATTATATCGAAGTTATGTATAGGAGAATTTTTTCTTTTTATAAATAAAGTGGTGCGAAATAGAGGAGAAGCTAAATATACTCCGTAATAAATTAAAATTTTTGCATCTATGAAAGTGTAGTAAAGTGCTTCCATTATTACATTCATTTGAAAACAATTACTTCGCTCAACATTGGATAGCAGTGTATATTGCTAATAAGTTATATACACACCACATTGTGTGCTTAGATTTAATCCTGTATGAAAAACACAAAACGCAACCCGAAATGCATCTCCAACAATTTCCAAGTAAAGTCCTTGTACATCCAAATTATTTTCGGTAGCCCTATAAACGAATGATTAATGATTACAGGGATGGAACACGGGCGCAGAATTCATACCGGAATCCGTTTAAGAAATTTCTCTATCTACAATATCGTTGATTTAAGAAGTAGAAAATTTTCTTACATTGATAGTGGTATGAATTCTGCGCCCGTGTTCCATCCCTGTGATTACCATACGAAAGACACAAAACATGCTTTTATGCATAACTACATAAAACAGTATGATATGATTCTACACAAAACGAGCCTTTATCCATCCATAAAGTACATGTTCATTTAATTTAATTTAATGTAATCTATGGCTGTTCAGCTGCACCAACAAAAACTTTTGCACATACAAGTAGTATATTTGAATTATTTCGGATGTCCTTGTGCATGAACCATCTCAAACAAAAGCTTAGTGTAGAACCCCTACATGATACCGATTTGTAATACTATGTCTGGAATTCCTGTTGCTATTTGTTGACATATGCAGATAACAAATACAGTGATACTCAGATCAAATATAAACCGTTTTTTAGGTTCAAGAAATCTAGAAAAAAAAAAAAAAAATAATAATTATTATAAATATTTTAATTTCTACCTTTAATGAATATTAAATGTATTTATTATCTTTACTTTAACCTTCTTCGTTTTTTTTTTTTTTTCTTTTTTTTTTTTTGAAGTGAAAACTCCTTTAGGCGCGTTGAGCACTTTTGGGTGAACAAAAATCATGAAACTCACGTCATCGTCATCGAAGGCTTTCCACGAGAATCGAAAGTGGAATTCGAGATTTCAGCTGATTTACACGTTTTGAGGTCTCCTGAATGGGATTTCATTTGTATCTCAAGTACTAATTAAAATAATTTCACAAGTAATACATCATTTGAAAGCTTTGTTGTGTTGGAATCGAACTGTAACTTACAGAAATTTCTTCCGCCAGATGCCGCTGTAATATTTTAAAATTTCAATATTTAAAATTCTAATTATGATTAAATTATTTTTAATACATCATTCGAAAGATATTTTAAAGTTCTTTTACATTATCGAAAGTGGAATTCGAGATTTCACCTGATTTGCACGTTTTAGGGTGTCCTGAATCGGTTTTCTTTTGTATCTTGGCTACTAATTAAAATAATTTCATAATTAATCAATATTTTTACTTAATATAAGGCTTAGATCATTTACCAAAAATCAATTCAAAACACTGGTGTACAGACAATAGCAAGAAATTAAAACTTCTTCACACACCATAAATTTAAAAATCAGCACAACCGGTTTCAAAAGGACGTAGCCTTTCTTAATCAGGTGCAAACACGTGCAACTGCCTTGGAGGCAAAAGCAAGACTAATTTATGGTGTGTGAAGAAGTTTTAATTTCTTGTTAGTTCATTTAATTTGGGTAGCTACAAATATTGTGCCGAATCATATAATACAGATCATAAACACTTCTTTATAAACCAAAAATAATTCGAAAATAATAATCTAATAGCTCGATGATACTATTCACAAGTTACTTAGTTTTCACTTCTATCGGCAGTCCCCAAACACTGCTTTGATTTTTTTTTTTTTTTTTTTCTTTATTGTTCTACCGTTCTTAGTCCCCCTCCATTTTTTTTTTTTAAATCTGGTTTCACGTATAATTAAAAAAAGCATAAAAGAAAATGTTAAAGATGCATTGAAATTAAACATTAGAAACAAACACAAATTATAAGCAATATTTAAAGTAACTATGATTCTAAATTATCAAATAGAGACTACTCGTATTGGCGGCAAAGTGACGAGTAAACCAAAAGAATTGTTTTGGGAAAAATATTGTCACTAAGCACCATTTGCGTTTAGCCTGCTTTAAAGATGAACTGTTCTAAGGTCGTACGCAAACTTTTCGCATTTGAATAGATTGTTTTAATCAAATATTCAACGTTGAGTGTTTTAATTATGTATCAAGAACACTAAATATTCTTTAAAAAATGTCGGCTTGAAGAAAGAGGTTTGTAAACAAAAAATCAGTTTCAAAGCAAAAACTCGGCTTCTTTTGAAGACTGAGCTTCGGAACTTCAACAAACTCAAATACCATTTTTGTTGGTTGCTGAATTTAAAATTTGTAGGAAATGCCAATGTTATTAAAAGTAAATGAAATGAATTATTATTATTATTATTTATTTATTGATTTATTTTATTTAGTTGTTATTATTATTTATCTTTTACTTCGATTGTAAATCTACTTTACTACACCATCACATGTGATGAAGGAAAGAGGTTTAATACTTTGCAACAATAATTTAAAACTTTTCCTAAATTTGCAGTTGTAGGGGGGGGGGGGGGAATTGAATGACAAAGATTCAAATGCATTTTCAAATCTATAAAGATTAAGACAAATACATTAACAATATATTAAAAATACAAAAAAATAAGGGGGGGGGGAGTTAACTGCAATTTTTAGATTGCAAAACAAATATGAATTTATTTCTCGCTTTATTCATTTATGAGAATGTATTTTAAAAATTTGTTTCTCTGAAATCGAAACAGCAGAGATATAACATGGCATGAAGCTCACTAGAAAAGAAATTACTTTAAAATTCTTAAGTAAATCCGATAGGAAATTCCTTTCAAGTTTTCTTTTCTTTTTTTTTTTTTTTTTTTTTTTTTTTTTTTTAGCAGTGTTTACTTTTTTTTGTAAATAAGAGAAATAAGGAATAGATGTAATATGAAGTTTGTCCTTTTTTGATCGAATAAAGAATAGTAGTAATGCAGAAGACTATATTTCTTTTTGAAGAAAAGTTTATATAATTATATTAGGTGTGGTGCTATCATTGTGAAAAATAAAATAAAATCAGTTGTGTTGCTTTTTATTAAATGAGTAATTATTGAGTGTTTACAAACGATTTATTTAAAAATGGCGAAATCTCCAATTTTATGCATTTAATAATAGCCTCCTAAACTAGATTCCTTCTGCGTGGCTCAGAAACTTGGCAACAGTTCAAGCGGTAGACAGCGCCACCTGGTACAGATCGCGTTCTTTTTTATTGAACAGTCACCAATAATTTTAAGAAGTGATATATTATATATATAAATAATATATATAATCGACGATATATAATATATATAGTCCCACTTTTAAAACTTTTTGGTGGCTGTTGAATAAAAATGTCATGGAATCTGTAACAGTTGGCGCTTTCTACTACCAAATTTTTGAGCCACGCGGAAGGCATCTAGTTTAGGAGGCTATGATTTAACTAAATCCTTATACATGAAGTCAAAATCGTAGAAAATCTGAAACTCTTTAAAAATGAACTAATAAGTAAATAAAATTTTATCATTTGCATGCACATACAAATGAATGAATAAATAAATATAAATATTTATTATAGTTTTTATATTTTTATTTACATGTACAGTTCTTCCAGTTATATTGAAATATTAAGGCGAACAACACTCAAACATGATGAAATAATTCAGAGAATATGTCAAGCTATATACCGTACACATTCTTGCCAACTTATAACGTTTTGCCTACCGGAAAAATTGATAGAAATATTTTTTTTCTAACCACTGATCTGTAACGGTTTTCACTGATAAAGTAAAAAATAATAAAAAAAAAAAAAAAATACTAAAAATTTTCGGTAACCAAAAGGCGTTAAGTTGTCAACTACAGCTATACATACCAGCCAACTTTTAAGCTTTTTGGCTGCAGAAAAAATGTAATTGAAACACTTGTGTCTGTGTGTGTGTATTGTATATATTAAAACTTTCCGGTTGGTACAGTCGGGGAAAAAAATACAACACCCGTTGTGATTTCGTTTTTAATTGACGCAGGAACATTTAATAGGCATAATTCAACAGGAAATTAAAGGCACTTTCTAAGAGTGTCGTCGAATTTTGAATTAGGGGTCATCAACTTATTGAAATGAGCGCCAACTTTGATTTTGTCAATAGCAACACTCAATCTTGATGTCATATTTGAATTTCTGAGAGTCTGGCAGTGCGAAAAAGTATACTGTTTGTATACTATATCTTTAGTATTTATAGAGTTATAATCAAAAATGTGTTAGGGGGTTATCTGTATATGAAGAAAAAAAAATTAAGAACCTACAATAGCTTAGCAAAATTTTAATGTTTCACACCAGAAATGTTTCAGCAAAAAAGTACCTCTCATGAAACACACTTGCTTTTGATTACTTTCGTGTATCCCTGTATACAAATCAGTGGAAGTATGCACTCCATTTTTAATTCAATAAAGAACATCTGATAGTGAGCTTGAATAACACTTATCAGTTTTAAGAAATTCCATAAATATTTACAGTAGTCAGAGCGCGGACGGACAGACAGACAGACAATCCGAAGTCATTAACATTTTGCAACCTTATTGGAAAGAGTTTTAAAAGTATCTTTATATACTACTGCTAGTTAATATTTTTTTAAGTTTTGAATACCCAATCTATGTAAACTCATATTTATAAGAAAATAAAATATCGAGTTTCAATGCGTATGCAGGGTTATTAGCGGTTCCTAGATTGAATATTTATTTTCTTTTTGATAGTAAAATTCAGTAATCGTTTGCTGTAATTTCAGTGATATTAAAAAAAAAAAAAAAAAAAGAAATCACTGCAAATGATTATTGAATTTTATCATGTTTTTATTAACTTCTATTTTTGTTTGTTTGTATGCGTGTATGATTGTTTGTTTGTCCGGTACAAATCTTGCAATCAAATTTTAACTAACTTCCCTACTAGCTAGACATTTAAAACTTTCACAGTAGCTCTGAACTCGGTGACAACACAATACTTCGAAGTCCGATTTTCGAATTTTTGATTAGTTTTCTTATAATTAATTAAAATATGAAAATAATAACATCCTAATAGCGTTAAAATATTAGCTATAATTAAATTGTTGGCAAAAGAAATTTACGAGTTCATTTAATTTCGACATAAAATTAAATACATTTAATTAAATGTGAACGTTAAAAATTTAAAAAAAAGTTAAATTATGCATCTCACAAAAATTGACATCATTATCACTTTAAAAATTGTATGCACATTGATAAGAGCTCTATGATGCATCAGAAAATTTAAAGCATGGTATATAAAAAGCTTTTTTTTAATCTTATAATTTTTTGCATTAAACCAAACTGGTATCAGATTAAGAGACGGCCAAAATGTTCCGCTCAAAGCCTCTTTCTTTCATCAGACATGTAAATTACAGAAAATATTTTAAGGCCTGATTGATTGTAGCACTTTATTTTTTTTCCTTTTAGCTAATTCTAAGTTCAATAAAAACCAGCTTTATATAAAATCTCTCTCTCTCTCTCTCTCTCTCTCTTTTTTTTTTTTAATCGCTCGTTAATTAATTTAACTTTTACTTAAATTTAACTTAACCCTTATCGCTCGTATGTCCCTTCTGAGGGGACATTAAAAAATCGATCCACGCCTTAGGTATTCCTCTGCAAATGAAATGTTATCTTATACTATTAAGTGAGCAATATTTGTATGTATATTTCACTGATCTCGAAAACGGTAGCTCGGACAGTCACGAGATTTAACACAAAGGTGCCAACCGAAGGGTCATTGTGCACATCGAAGTCAGATTTTCGAATTTCTGTTTAGTTTTCTTTTAATTAATAAAAATATGAAAATAATAAGCTAATAATAGCAAAAAAATTATCCATTTAAATTGAATCCATAATTTAATTGTTGCAAAAAAAAAAAAAAAAAATAAATAAAAAAAAAATACGAGTTTATTTTTTTTTTTTCCAACAGGAAAATAAATACATTTATCTAATCTAAACATGAACAATACTACACACTACTGATCGCAGAGCTTCCAAATTTGGCATATAGGTACCTGGGACCCTGCAGGTGTGCACCTCATCGAGAGTTTTTCGAATTTCGAATTTGAATTTTTTAAATTAATGTTTTTTTGATTTTAAACATTGGCTTTTATGTTTCCTTTTTCAAGAATTTATTCTTCGATTGTAATCGTCTGCGTATCTTAGCAACGGCTATATTATGCAATTTATTTTTTATTTAATACATTTATTTAAGGGCGAATCTTTTTTCTCTTTTTAATTTATTATATTTATTGAAAATAAAATGGTAATGCAGTAGAAAAAATTAAATATATTAAGTTTAAAATTTAAAAACGTATTTATAACAGTTATGTTTATGTATAATTTTTGTAGTATAACAACACTTATTTTTCATTTGTTAATTTAATTTCTTTAGAAGTGTTTTTTTTTTTTTCTAATTTATAGTATTTGTCAGGAAATAATGGTAGTATATAGTAGAAAGGATTAAACTGATTGGAATTTATTCGTTTTTTATGTATTTAATTCCTTCTAAAATAAAATCTACTTTTTATTTTATTTCATTACATTGGTCGGAATCAAATTGTAATACAGTGTAAATAGCATGAGCAATAAAGTACTTGGTTCAAAAACTAAAATATTTAATAGACGCTGAGATACAGTTATCTTTAAAATCGTAGTTCTTAAATAATGGCAGACCCACGTATCGTCAATAAATACCCATATTGAAATACATAGGAAAGAGATTGCTGCAGGCAGTGGGAACCTGCTCCCGATACAGTGCGGGCAGAGAAAGAGCTGCCGTAGTCAGCGAGTACCCGATGCGAGGTCTAGAGCGATTCTAATGTAACTATTTTAGTTTTTATTTATAATGTGATGTGAAAAACAAATAATGATCCAATTTTTTTGAGATTCATTTAAATATAGTGGCCAGCGAAGCGGGCGTAGCCTGCTAGTTTTTCTAAAACGTGTAACTATAGGCTACCTTTCGGCTACCGGAAAATTTTAAAAGAAAGATTTATTTTATTTAACGATGAAGTAAAATAAAACAAATTATTACAATTTTTCGGTAGCCGAAAGGTTAAGGCTCCTATATATACGAGCTGGCGTATCAGGCATTTTCTTACCTTAGGCTTGCCACGTGTACCCAGCGCGTTTCTCTGATAAACAAACGACAAACTTTTTTTTTAATCGTTTTACGTTACTTTAGAGTAACTTGTTTTATTATATTTCATAATTTTAGCTAAGTAAACTATGATATAGAAGTTTGTTTAGCGATAAACTGCTAAAATCATTCAAGAAGTGAATATAAAGTGTTCACAGACCTTCTATTACTGTGTATTTGAGTTTTGGCGACATTTTGTAAAAGAAACAGAAAACGCCCTAACAACACATCTTACCCCAGTACATCCATAGGATATCCTCAGAATAAAATGACATCCTGAGAATGCGCTGTGAAAAAAGTGTGTTTTTAGGAATATTATTGTTGCTTATTGCTCTTATCTTCACCGGATTAGCTTCAGATCAAGATTTCTTAAAATCATTAGGAAAGCGATAAGGACGCCAAGCGGGAATGCTGTCCTCTTCGGAGGCAAAAAAATGGCGGTGATGCGCCGACCTATTATTTTATTTAGGGGCTCTACAAAGGGTAGTAAGTTGGAAACTATACGTGTGACGTTTTAAAGGAAGGTCAAAAGGTGTGTCTTACGGAAAATATGCCGAGCGCAAAGGGTTAAAGCATGGCTTAGTGTTAATGTGTGTAAATGTTGAATTAAATTACCCAAAATCTTCTTAAACTTGATTGACTTGTCGACTTGAATAAATCACATCAGCCGAACACACGCTATTTCAAAAGATAACGTACTCGCTCTCCTACTCTCAAAAAGCATAAACGGACATTCACTGATGACACTGCTAGGCAAGAAAATTGCCTCTGACACCGTTTCAGCATATTCTTATGAAAAATGACGTACTGAATAAGAATAGGACATCCATTTTGCCCTATTACCCACCATTATTTAAGAATGGCCGCCTATTTTTTATCATTTTTCGGTGATTTTATGGCTATAAATTTGATTTTTAGGAGGGGGGAGGATTATTTTAACAGTTAAATATCTTCTCAGGGGCTACAGAGTTGTAAAATTCTAAAACATGGACATTTGCTACAAGGGAATTTTTTTTTTTTTTTTTTTTTTTTTTTGGGGGGGGGGGGGGATTTTCCACTGACATTATGCATGACATATCTTATATTTTTTTAATCTGTTATTAATGTTATTTTTTAAACTTTACATTTTTTTGTTTTTTGGTGTTAAATCAATTTTTTTTTCATTCTTCAAATCAAATTCATGGTCATAAAATTATCGAACAGGGAAAGAAATTGAGGGAGCTGGTGGTGTATCTAGAAAACGGTGAGTGACTGGACAAAATGGGAGTCATATTCGAATTCAGGTGGTCATTTTACATAAGAATCAGCAAGAATAGTATCAGATCTCGAAAAAACATTTTTTTTTTCCAGAACAGTGTGCTTTTTCTTAAACAGTTTCATTGAAAAAATACTTCACTTTTTTCATATTAACTCTTTGCCAGACCTAACGCTTTAAAAAGTGTTGCCAAATTCAGGGACTTTTTTATTCAACTATCACAAGTAATTTTGAAGGGTGATATTTGATTTATACAACATCACACGTATTCGGACGAATAATTTTCGAAGTGATTAGACAACCCTCACAGTTAAAATTTAGTGATAGACAATGAATAAAAAATCTCTTAATTCTGAAACACTGACTACAGGAGTGAAATTAAACAGGACTGTCAAAAGGTGAGTAAGCTGAAAATATTAACATAGAAGTGAAGTTTGAGACTTCTCAACTTCCATAACCTTACTCCAAATACTTTTCACACTTCCTTTGAAACTAACGCTAACTAAACGAAACTCGAATGGAGATATCACCCTCAACTAATCACACTCTCTCGGACAATTTACACTTATTCTTCCACCACGTTTCTTGCAACCATGGAAGCCTCAGTTCAAATAGAGATGATAGCCCTTGTGGTTGAAGGAAAATAAGTCACGAGGAAACACAGAATGACTACATGTTTACCAAATCTAAACCTTTCGATCAATTTGGCACCCTCACAAGTCTTTAGAATCGTTCTCAATGCTAAGCACGGTAGACGTGGTTGCCATATCTACCAACTTCCTACTGGAACAGTTTAATAATATTTTTAACGGTTTTCATTGATTAAATGAGATGGTTTGTTTTTTTCTTTTTTTGTACAAAGAAATAATGGTGTTGAAAATGACACTTCATACAAATGAGTGAGTGATCACTATCATAGCCTCCTAAACTAGATGCCTTCCGAATGGCTCGGAAACGTGGCAACAGTTCACCTGGTACAGATTGCGGGACACTTTTATTAAACTGTCACCAATAATTTTAAGAAGTGATATATGATATATATAATCGACGTTTATTCGATTCTATTTGCCTTTTATGTATATCTAATCCCACTTTTAAAAATTTTTGAGGCTTTTGAATAAAAACAAACGCGCGATCTGTACCAGGTGGCGCTGTCTACCGCCAAGTTTCCGAGCCCTGCGCAAAGCATCTAGTATAGGAGACTATGTCACTATCGTACAATGTTTTGAATTACGCTAAAACAAATTTATGTTTTATATATATACAGTCGAACCATGTTAACGTGAACACTGTTAACCTGAATTACTTTTAACATGAACTGTTTCCACAATCCTTGTCAAAATGAAGATTAGTTTAGTAATATGAAAATTAGTTACTGATAGCGTGAACTACTGATAACATAAACAAATTTTTTTTATCCCTCTAGAGCTTCACGTTAATGGGGTTCGACTGCATATATATATAATATTTATATTTATAGAGGTTTATATATGTATATATATATTTTTTTTTTCATTTTTTTTTTTCATTTTCTTTTCATTTGGATCATCACGATAATAACTTTATTTATCATAGTATGTTTTCAAATATGAACTTTTTATACATTTTGATGGGATTCAAATTTGCTATCGAGAGAAGAATTCTTTCTGCATTTTAGTTACTGGTTTGAATCATACCACCCGATAGTTATTACACTTCTGAAAGGAATAATCTTTTAGTATACATTGGCGCTAAGAGAACAAAAATGTGCAACTAACAAAAAGTAAATATCAATTCCTAAAGTTATTAATGTTGATTTGTGTGGTTTCACGAAGCCCTAGATTGCAGTAACCCACATCTGCTCTATCTTACGACGATCGTCTTTGATAGAAGAAACCATTGCAGATATATATATTGTATAAATTAGGATAGTGCCTATGGGGAAAAATGTTAAGCATATATCATTAAAATTTTGTAAGTTTCTATCTGAATTGTTTTTCAGTAATATATAAAACTTTATTCATTGAATACATATAAATACATAGTAATTAATGCTTGTCATCCTCGTAACAAGAGGGACTAAGACTAAATTATCCAAACATTTTACATTTGCACCATTTTATAAACTAAATTAGAATAATAATATTAATTTTATTTTCATTATTAGCTAACACTGCATACTTTTTATGTATAGTTTCTCTTTATGTAGCATTTAGAGCGCAATCGATTTTGTATCATTAAAACATTTTAACCATGTTTTTATCTAATGTGTTTTTAAGATCGTTTATTAAGCTTATACGACGAAACAGAAAATTAATTTCGCAGCACGGCCCTTGTGTATATGTACCTTAATTTACGAATAATAACACAATTATTTTTCTTAAACCCTATTTTCATTTTATTTAAAATAATGCAAAGGAATTCCTATAAATTATAAATAATCTTAAAAATTAATTTTAAACCTAATACATTTAAAAACATTGTCACTTGAAATTTAGAAAAGCAATTTTCAGTCGATATTTGCTATGCATATTACATTGTGTGTTTAACACATATTTTCTCTCCCCGCTCTCCCCCCCCCCCCCCCCCCCAACACACTTATTTTATTATAGTTTTTTACTTAAAAAAAAAAAAAAAAAAGAAGAAGAAAAGAAGAAGAAGAAGATATTTAATCGAAAATTTCTTGCATGTTGCAGGTACAGGGTAAATTTAATTTAATTTTTTAAGTTCTTAAGGATATTGGAACAAGTAAAATAAGAAAATTTTTGTGCAAGCAATATAAGATATTAAATTAAACATTCGGGGGGATTTTTCCTGGATAAATTAATATTTTAATTCCGAAATTTACCACTTATGTAGATCGATATTTAAGAAAAATAAAAAATAAATAAATAAACTTTTAACGATAAGGTGTTAATTATTTTAAGATATTTTTAAAGCTTATTTTGTTTTATAAAAATTTGATAATAATAACAACGATACATATATTTATAATAGTCATTTGCTCCATTACGAAATATGTATTTTCAACCATTAGTATACATTAAATGCTTAAATTTAGTATACATTGAATTAAGTTAGTATATATTGAATATTAAAACACTATAGTCATTTTCAGTAATGTGTTATGATTCCTTGTTATGCCATGTATTTTTTAAAAATGAAGTTTTTTTTTTTTTTTTGATAATGTTTAACATTTTACAACAATGATTAATTTAACAGTCATTGTAAAGTTGTACTGATGAAGTTTAACAAAATAGTCAGGGTATATGAGCAATATAGTCTACTCTATACTTCTCATAAATTTTTCTATAGTAATCTGAGATTTGACTATTAATTAATATCCGTTGATACCTATTTATGAAAATTACTACCGTAATTTAGTGTATATAAGCCTCACTGGTAGATAAGCCGCATCTTATTAAAATGTTGCTAAAAAAATCAATGCACTTAGATAAGCCGCGGCTTATACAAGCATTGTTACGATGATGTGACAAATAAATAAGGAAAAAAGATATCAGTCTTCTGATATCTACGCAAGTTAAGAGAATAATAAATTATTATTTATAAATGAAAATAATAAGTTATTTAAAAAATAATTCGGTATGAAGAAAATAAAATCAAACTGTACCAGTATGCAGATGTAATGCAACAAATATCAGAAACACGAGAACAAGATGGTGGAATCCGGGCATATATACAAAGTCATAAAAATAATTAATTATAAATAAAAGTAATGAATTATTTTAAAAGGCAATATATAAAGAAAAAATTAAAACAAAGCACGTATACAAAAACGATGGAAAAAATCAAAAACAAGGGAACAAGATGGCGAAATCCAGACGTATATGCAATTTAATCAAAATAAGAGGTTATTAGTTAATAAATAAGACATTATAAGTGTGAAAATAAGAGATTATAAGCGTGAATCAATGCTAAACTTCCGTTTTGGGAGGAGATTGACTGTACCAAGATTTATGGACGACGGAATTTGACATTATCGCTAGATAGCCCGCATTGGTAGATAAGCCGCAATTCCCCCCCCCCCCCCCCCATCAATGTTTTTTTTAAAGATAGCCCGCGGCTTATCTTCACTAAAATACTGCATATAAAAATTCTGTTCTCCAAATTTCCGTTTATAAGAACCGTATATACAATATATTTATGAAAAAATTAATTTATTAAAAATAATCTCGCAGATGATATTGGAACTGATGCATTATCTGCTTAATACCATTTATAAATACTTCTAAAAGTTTAATCAATAATAAACAATATTTTTTCTTTTTCAAAACGTTAAGAAATAACTATTGTTTTGTGCATCATATTGCTATTTTAATTTTTGATTTACTTTGACATTTATTCCATTTAAATTAATCGTGAAATATTAAACCCTGAAATCCACCACATTATATTTATATTAAAGAATATTAAGATTTAAATACTGTAATCTTTCTCATAATGAATTAAGTTATTTCTTTAAAATAGCTGAATTAAATGAAATATTTTCTCTAATAATTAATGAAAATATATATTTATGTATTATAATTAACAATTACATGAAGGAAACTGGGTGACTTTTTATGAGAAAATTTGACATTTAGGATAGTAATCCCTTACTTCATTAAAGAAGTCTTATATCATTTAAATTAGAATACATAAGAAGAATAAATTATAAAAATATGGCATATGTGTTTTTGACAAGTTATTGTTCTCTCTCAATAATAACTTGATTTATAATTTTGAAATGTTATTTAAGCTGGAGAATTGAACAAATAATAATAATAATAATAATAATAATAATAATAATAATAAGATGCTGAAGGATTTTTAAAAAGCTGAAGAATTAAAATATATGTGATATAAGATTGCTGCCATATTCTGTCTAATTCAGAACAAAATTAACTTTCAAAAAGTTGACGACAGATCATTAATTCTTAAATCATTAAAAGAGTTCTTAACTAATCTATGAAATAAAGAAAATCAGGCTTATCTGATCTCTCGATTCCAAAGGAGTCGAATTCAGATAAAGCTGGAGGTATCTAGCAGGTACAGCCTCTAAAAAAATCTAATTGTGTCTATTATGAACACTTTCGCGACCGCATGATTTTGTCTTTTTGACAGTAAGGTTGCCTGTGGGCGTTATTTTCCCAAGTTATAATAATTCATAACAAAATTTTCTGCATTCACATTTATATTACAAACGGATTTACGTTAAAAATATATCTATATTAATAAAATCAGAGTTTTGTCTGTAAATTTGTCGGAATCGAAAAATTTTGCAAATCTTCACGTTTCACACCCCATGAAAGCCGAAAATGACTTCAGAAAATTTTGCCTGTGTGTGTGTGTGTGTGTGTGTGTGTGTGTGTGTGTCGTGTCCGTATGCCGCTTTTTTTGTCCGGGCATCACTTGAAAACGGCTGGGTGGAATTCAACGGCGCTTGGCAGGAATTTAGGTCTTCACCCAACTGAAAATTATATCTATCAACTTTTCATAAATTTCCCCCCATTCCCCCCTGGCGGGGGGGGGGGTAAAAGACTAAAATACGTTTGTCCGGGCATCACTCGAGAACGGCTGGACGGAATTCAACGGCACTCGGCAGAAACTTAGTTCTTCACCCAACTTAAAATTATATCTATAGAAAGTTTCAAAATTATGGATACGGTTTAACTTATGGGTAAAAAACGCCTACGCATGCGCCATAAATATTTTTTCACTAAAACGCTTTGAATGGAAAAATAAAATATAAAAATAAATTTTTAAGTTAAAGACTTTTTTATTCGCGTGATTCGCACTACAAATTATGAAAAGATTGAAATGAAGTTTTGCCATCTAAGTTTCATACTTTAGTTAATTTTAAAACATCTGATTGTCGTATCGAAAAACTGTTTACACCCCAGGATTCAGAAAAACCACCTCTTTCATTTGGTACTGAATTTGTAACGATAGATCTGATATTTCTAATTTATTTTCCCCTTTTTCCGTTTTTCCGTTGCCACTTAAATTTCATACTTTAGTTATTTTTTAAAAATCTAACTGTTGCATCGAAAAACTGTTTGCACCCCTGGATTTAGAAAAATCACCCTTTTCATTTGGTATCAAATTTATAAATATAGGTCTGATATTTCTAATTTATCTTACCCTTTTTCCGTTTTCAATGCGGATTCGGTAGAAGGTTTTGTGTTTATATATATTTTTACTTTCCAGAAATAAAATGAAATGCTTTTAATTTCACGTGAATAGTAATAAAAATTAGAGAGAAAAATACCTACAAAAGTAATCAGAAATTTGTATGTGGATAAATATTTTCATAGAGATATTTGGCATTAGTTTAATATTTTTATTTAATTAAGCAGTACTTTTCTTTCCTGCAGTAAAACAAAATTTTTTGTTGTTATTATGTACCTTATGAGGCTTTTTTTATGTTCTCCCCTTAATTGTAAATGATTGTAATTTGGATTTTATTAAGATTTTTTATTTTTATTTTGTAACTATCAGAAAAGAGTTTTTATTTTATTTATTTTATGGATTTATATTTATTAGTGTATGGATTTATATTTATTAGTGTATGGAACAGCTTTGGTATTGGATCCCTTTGGCAAAATTTCAAATTCGGAACCGAAGTAGCTCGGACGTTTCTCGCCAAGATCTTTAATTGCACAATTGAGATAGCCAATTCAGTTCATCGCAAAAAATGGCTTAAAATATTTAAAGTCACCAAAGGGTTCCCATACTAAAGCTGTGCGTTTTGTATTTATTTATTTATAATATTTTCTATTAAAGACTTCTTTGGTCACGGAATTTGGTGCGTAAATTGTTTGTTTGCATCCGGCACTTATTGTAACTGGATTTCACGAAATTCGAAATCCCCCCCCCCTTCTCGGAGTCGGAGGGCAATAAATGGTATAACTTCAGTATAACCCCACAGCTGAATTTGGCGATTTTTCTTTGGCGTTGTTTTGAAGGATAACGATGTCATTCTGGACTGTTTGCGATATAATATGGCAGCCTAATTATTTTGGATTTATGATTTTATGTTTTATGTTTTATGATTTATGATTTAGATTATGATTTTATCATTTATCATATATGTTTTATGATTTTTAGATTTATGATTTAGCCATAATCGCCAACAAAAAAATCGCCAAATATCGTTGTGGCGTTATACTGATGTCGTTCCCAATAAACATGTGTAAAAACATATTTTTCCGTTTGAACTCGCTTTGAATTATCTTAGAATGGCGAATTTTGGTGTGCGGATATTGATTAAGTGTACGCATAATGTAGATTAGTGTGATTTTGCAAAACTTCGAACTCACCCGCTGAGGAAGGGGAAGTAAGAAGAGGGTAAGTTATGCCGAAGGCAGTGGGGACCCAGACTGGATATTGATTACGTGTGCGCATTATGTACATTAGTGTGATTTTGCAAAACTTCGAACTCACCCGCTGAGGAAGGGGAAGTAAGAAGTGGGTAAGTTGTGCCGAAGACAGTGGAGACCTAGACTCCTCACTTTGCGAGCGAGAAAACCTCTACCAATCACTGCGAGAACTTGGGTTATTAATAAAGATATGGAATTTTGACAACTCATTTAAGTTTAATGTCCAGCGAAGCGGGCAAAGCCTGCTAGTTCTTTATAATCAAAGTATTTGTATTCATAGTATATTTGAATGCAAAATATGAATATTGCGCATACTTGCCAACCTAATTATGAACCGTACAATTTTTTACAGGGTTCCCACGGCCCGATTTTTTTCAAAGATTCTTCCACCAGTACTATCTATTAGGTGTACCGGGACGTTCTGTCGTTTTGAATTATAAAACTGACATCGGAAATTTATCCTGGATAAAATTTAAGATATTCTTAGGTAACTTATAAGATGGTTATTTGTGAAGTACCATGTAAACACTGTTAAACAAAAATTTCCGGTTTCATTTTATTAATTCAAAACGACATAACTTTCCGGTACACCTAATGTAAGTAAATTTCTTCTTAAATCTGCTCTGTACATTTAAGAATAAATTTATCTTAAGACTTTTCTGGTAGAAGAGTCCTTGAAAAAAACGTGGCTGTGGGATCCCTGTTTTAGTACAGGCCTTTTTTTTCACACCAGTGATATTTTAAAGTAATTTTATCCTTATTTAATAGTAACACTATTTGGAGAGTATTACTCTAAAAATAAAACGATGTGAAAAAAGGGACTTTTTTCAAGGGGCGTTAACAATTGTACGGTTATTAATGAGATGGTTGGCAAGTATAATATTGGATATATTCTTAAGAAATAAATAACATACAAATCGAGAAAGAAACACCTACTGGCGGAGTTACGGATTTTCAAATGACGTGAATCTACGTCAGATTCATGCGAATCAGCGGTCGCGAAAGTGTTAATTTATTGTTATTCTGTTATTAATTATTATTCTTTTCTTAAATTTGTTCATTTTACTTTCTACTCTTTAATTTGTTCATTAATTTTCGGAACCCACAGTGATATATTTTAAATACGATTTATGCGTATTACGAATTTAAGTATGAAATTAAAGTATTAATAAACTAGTGCTAAATTTCCGAGTCAAAATTGAAGTTAACAATGAAGACCTAGTACAATAAATTTCTGATTATCTGAGGAATTCGGTGCTTCCCAGCAATAGTGAATACTATTTATATTTCTAGACTTTTCACTATCAATACAGTCGGCAGTAAAATTATTCAAACGTTAGCAATAATTCTTACATAAAAAAAAGTACACTTGATACCGTTTTGTTAAATAAATCTTTGTCGAATCATGTTCTTAGTCAGTCGAAGAACATGATTCTAAAAGTCTAAAGTAAAAAATTTTTGCAAAAAGGTTTTTGGAACAATATAACAGAATAGCCTCATCTAAAACAGGCCTGTCCAACCCAAAACACTTAGTGGGCCGCATTGGAAATCTATTTTATTCATTCGGACCGCACCGTATGTACAGTCATAAAAAAAGCCCCCCCCCTCCCCCCCCCCCACACCTTTCCCGACTAATTTCGCCGTAAATTAGTGTAGAGACTTGCGGCTGGTGCCAATCAATTAGTAATAAGGTCTAGTTTAGAACGGTTTAGTTAGATTTTGCTTAAGGGGTGTCTACATATTAAAACTGACATCAACTTCATTTTTTTTCAAAGGCAACCGCCAATTTCAATAAGCTTTTTGAATTATTTGGTTCAAATCAGCCCAGAAAATGGCATAGTTTATATGTTTCTATCAATTTTTCTTAGAGTTATAATTTGTTAAAATATGGAGATGTTAATGTTAAATGAATGTAATAAACATTAATTCATGCCTTCCCAAAAAATTTATATATTAAAATTTCTTCTTCTTCTCTTTTTTTTTTTTTTTTTTTTTTTTTTTAACGTTAGTATGAGTTATATTCCATGCATACAAAATATTCCATGCATATTTTTGATTAAAAAACATTTTTTGAATTATGAAAATAATTAAGAAATTCATATTTCAAAAAATTATGAGTTATGACCTGCATTAATTTTTGCTCGAATAGAATGGGCATCATTAAAAATATGGGTTTCTAAATTTACAGTTCGTTCCTATCATTATTTTTTGAATTATAGTGATATTTCAATTTTTATTGCTCTTAGGGGGTTGTCATTTGCTATCGTTTGTGTCATATATTACTTTGCTTGCGCATGATTAAAATAGTTATTGAAGAAAGTTTAAACGTATACATCATTTCTTAATTAGCATTACATCATTTTATATTTAAAATTGTTATATTTATTTTCCGATTATTATCTAAATGAATATAATACTTTTCTGTGTGGTATCTGAATTTAATTTTTTTAAATATAGAGATTCAGGGCCCGACTTAGACTACCTGGAGCCCCGGGGCAAGCCTATTCTGGGGGCCCCTTACAATAGCATAAGAGGTCTTTAGGTTGCAGAATTTCTGTATACGCCTATAGGGGGGCCCAGGGCAGCTGCCCCACATGCCCTGGCATTACTCAGGGTCTGTAGAGATTTACCCCTGATCAATTTTTGCTTGTAACTCTATGAAAACTTAACATAAAGAATATAAAATATACCTTTTTCCGAATCGCGTTGACCTCAGAAATTCGAATATGTAGTCAAAAATGGGTGTTACAATTCGAGGGGAGGGGGGGGGGAGAAGAAGAAGAAGAAGAAGTTTGTACAAGTTTTAATATGTGCATGAGATCCTAAACAAAATTTAGCAATTGAATTAAAAACTAGATGTTATTACCAATCGTTAGGCATCAGTTGCTGGTTTCTACGATAATTTACGGCGAAATTAGTCGGGGAAGGAAATTATTATTATTATTTTATGACTGTACGTGTACATATGCATATGTACATTTATGTTTGTGAGTATATAATTCATATATGTATACAAATAATAACAGGAGACTTGGCGTTGGAATATTAAAACCCGAATAAACTACTAGGTCAGAAATGCCAAAGAAAAATATTTGAGATGCATACAGCTGTTTCGGTAGCCTTAAGCGTACCGTCTTCTTTTAGCACTGAAGACGGTACGCTTAAGGCTATCGAAACTGCTGTATGCATCTCAAATATTTTTCTTTGGCGTTTCTGACGAAGTTGTTTATTCGGGTTTTCATATATGTATATACTTTTTTCGGGGAAGGATAGGGTGAAAATTCGGATTCATAAGTTAACAAATTTATGACTGTATATTAAATCTATAGTAAAAAGAATGAATAATGGATCTAGTAATATTTCACTACAACAGTTCTTTAGTTACTAGAATCGTTGAAAGGCATTTTCACTTTGAAAAGTCAGTACGTATTTATTATTTTTTGATCCGTTAACCAAAGTTGTCAAACTTTAAATAGCTTTAGTCTCCTCGCGGGCCGCGGGTTGGCCACCCCTGATCTAAAATATCAAATAAAAAGACACTTTAGACATGAAATTAAATTCTTATTCTATGTAATATATCCCGAGAAATGTTAATTACACTCATGACTTTTTGTATCTTTTTACAAACACTTTCCCATTAAATCTCCTATCAATATTAAAATATTTCTATTTTTTTTCTGAATTCTTTTATAAAATCAAAACTAGATTTCTCTAGGTTTTTTCAAGCATGGATAATAAACATGTAAATAAAAAAGATAAAATTTTAATTTACTCTGCACTGCAAAATCATTTTATCTTTTTTTTTTTTTTTTTTTTTTTCGCACGCTATTATTAATTAGTTTTTTGTTTCAAAAATGAGATTAATAATTGAACTTTTAAGGGAAAATAGCGAATTTTCTCACGAAAGTTTAATTATAGCTGCATTTTTCATTTTGTCATTAAAAAAACAGAGTATAGTACTAACATTATTATTTTCTTTTCTGTCAAGATAATGGCTTGGGGAGTGAAATGCAAGTGACTTGTGTATAAATAAAGTTTTTTTCACCATGAAATATTTTGT
This sequence comes from Salticus scenicus, assembly GCA_963930645.1. Taxonomy (NCBI): domain Eukaryota; kingdom Metazoa; phylum Arthropoda; class Arachnida; order Araneae; family Salticidae; genus Salticus; species Salticus scenicus. The sequence continues at coordinate 198,953,204 of OZ005658.1, read as the reverse complement.
ATTATTAATAAATTTTGTATTTTTGTTCGGGCTTACATTGTGTATTAGGCTTTCGTTTTGTAAAAAGATTGTAATTATGAGTGACTTGTCAATTTAGAGCCTCACGGTTTTAAACATTTTTCTTTATAACTGTTACAGAGGCTATGGGAAATATTATATCCAGAGCTACCAATCTAATCCAGAGGATTGTTAGCACCGCCTCTTTTTTCCGCATCAGTATATTTTTAAAGTATTTTTCTTCATAATTCATCGTAAATACTTCTGAAGAGAATTACCCTAAAAATTATGTGGTGTGGGAAAAGGGGTGGTACTAACAATCCTTCGGATTAGGTTGACAGCTCTGTATATCGTGCTTAATTTTATTTCACAGCTGCAAAACTCGCCCGAGAATTTTTTTAATATATATTTTTTTTATTATAAAATTTTAGTTTAATCATATAGAAGAAAAGCATCCCCCCCCCCCTTGTCTTTTAGTCTTGTTCGTAAATTCTGGTGGTAGTTCATTTTAATGAACGAAATTTCCTTGTAACTGAAAGGGTTAAATAAAAACGAAAAATCACATGGCTCACATAATGCCATCACAATTTTGATCCTCCACGGAGCGGATAGCTCCCCAGCTTCGGTGACCCCAAAAAGTATAATTTGGATGGGAACGTGGAGGACATTGCTGCCACTACGGACTTTACGTGCACAGGCGACCATTGGTGTATAGGACAATAGCCTCCTAAACTAGATGTCGTCCGCGTGGCTCGGTATCTTGGAAGTAGACAGCACAACTTGGTACAGGTTGCAAGACTTTTTTATTTAATTGCCACCAATAATTTTAAGAAGTGACATATTATATATAATCGACGTTTCGTCGATTCGGTTCGCTGTTTATGCATATCAAATCCCACTTATAAAACTTTTTACTGGCTGTTGAATAAGAAAGTCGCGCAATCTGTATCAGGTGGCGCTATCTACCTCCAAGTTTCCAAGCCACGCGGAAGGCATCTAGTTTAGGAGGCTATGATACGACGGTCTTTGGCCGGTTCGGATATCGAATCCACAATCTTCCAACTACGAGCTCGAAGTTCTTTCGAACGGTCTACCGCAACCCACTTAAAAAAAAAAAAAAAAAAAAAAAAAAAAATCTATTTTTTTGTTGTTGTTGTTGTTTTTTCAAGGGTGTTTTCTCACTGCGCACATGATATTTCAAAAAGTGTTTGAGATATGAACTTAAAGTTTTTCTCAACCATACATTTTGACATACGAATAATATGAGTTAAAAATAAGTTAATTAGTTAGTTCTGTTTAATATAGTTCTGTTTAAAAATAGTACTGTTTAATATATATATATATAATTGTAGAAATATAAAAATTTTAATGGTAATTTCATATTTGATACTTAATTATTAACTCCATGTTATTAAAACTTTTTAGTTCGGATATTTAACTTGAATGTTTTGTTTCATTTAATGTAAAAATTATAAGGATAAAGGAGAATGCAATTGAAATGTCCTGCACGCAGTACGAAAGCACCTTTGAATTTTTTTAAAAAAATAATCTGTAATTAAAAAAAAAAATTTCTATTTTCAAATAAACCAAAATAATATTTTTAATCAATATTGTAATGTCATGTTAGTAAACACACACACACAAAATAAAAATTGTTTGTACATACATTTCTTCTTGTTTTTTAATTCTAAAAGTTCATCGAAAATTTCTTCGTTTTCACATTTTTAAAAGTAGGCTGTCCCCTTTAATGAAATCATGCTTGCCAACATCCTAATTAATGTTCCGCAGTGTTGTTATTCCCGTCTTTTCTTTTCCCACCCGTAAATTTTTAGACTAATATTCACCAAATGCAATTACGATTAAATATGAAAGTATTCTAAAAATATATTGGTGTGAAAAAGAAGGCGGGGATTACAATACTACGGAATATTAATTAGTATGTTGTACTTGCCAACCATCTCACTAATAAACGTACAATTGCTAACGCCCCCTGAAAAAACGCCCCTGTTCTCACACCACTATATTTTTAGAGTTATTCACTCCAAATGTTCTTACGATTATTAAGCGTGAAATTACTCTAAAAAGTTATTGGTGTGAGAAAAAAGGCGGGTACTGAAAATTGTACTGTTCATAATTAGATGGTTGGCAAGTATGCAAGCATTTGAAATAGGTTGAGAAGTAATGTTTCCATGGTAAAATAGCCAAACTAACTTAAGTGGCTTTTTCACTTAGCACTGTTCTGCATTTTTTTTTTTTTTTTTTTTTTTTTTTTTTTTTGGGGGGGGGGGGGGGTCAGTCGCTAAAAACTTTAATTTTGTATTGAAGTCGGCTAAAAACATGATATTATATAATAATCCAGAAGAATTAAAAATTGAACTTCAAAAGATACTTTCAATAGAGTATGACAAATACATTTTCATTCCTGAGTAGTTTTCTTTGACAAGGAAAAGTGCATAGATGCCATCATTTTAATTTATTCTGAAGTATTTTAAGCTCCGCCTTTATTTCATACCATTTTTTTTTTTTTTTTTTTTTTTTTTTTTTAGATCAACCATAGCCTTCAAAACTAGATGTCTTCCGCATGGATCGGAAACTAGGCAACAGTTCAAGCGGTAGATAACGCCACCTGGTACAGATTGCGCGACTTTTTATTTTACCAATAATCTTAAGAAATGATATTTGTATATATAATCCACGATTCTACGATTCTATTCGCCTTTTGTGTAAGTTAAATACCACTATTAAAATTTTTGGTTTCTATTGAATAAAAAAGTTTTGCAATCTGTACCAGGTGGCACTGTTTACCGGCCAAGTTACCGAGTCACGTAGAAGCCATCTAGTTTAGGAGGCTATGATCAAAGCATTAGCATAAAAAAGAAAAGAAAAAACAAATTCCGATCTTGCATGCATGTCAACTACAGTGAAAATAAGTATTTTTGTATTGCCACTGGAAATATTAATTACTTTAAATAATTTATATTTCTCAGAACAAATCAACTGGAGTATAAGCTTTTATTTTACCTGCATTCGATTTCACGTAATGCTTGTGCTTAAGTAATTACTTTATGCAAGCAGGATAATGTATCTGAAATTTTGTTACAACCATTGAATGCGCGTTTAGATTTATTAAAGCAAGTCTTTTAAACATATAAAAAAAGCGGCGCTCTTGAATGGTCTCAGTTTATTCAATATTCTCTATATTTTGTGTTTTATGCTGCTTAGAATATGAAATTCATCAGAAAGTATTATTTAACATATTTATGTTCATACATTATAACAAGCTATCATGCATAGCCACCTAAATTAGATGCCTTCCGCGTGGCTTGGAAACTTGGCAACAGTTCAAGCGGTAGACAACGCCACCTGGTACAGATTGCGTGACTTTTTATTCAATTGTGACCAATAATTTTAAGATGTGACATATACATAATCGACATTTTTTCTATTCGCCTTTTATATATCTCAAATCCCATTTTTAAAAATTTTTGGTGCTGTTGAAGAAATAAAACGCGCAATCTTCTGTACCAGGTGGCGCTGTCTACCGCCAAGTTTCTGAACCATGCGGAAAGCATGTAGTTTAAAAGGCTGTGGAGTACCATACTTGCAGAGCTGCTAACCTAATCCGGCAAATTGTTAGTACCGCCCCTTTTTCTACACCACTTAATTTTTAAAGTAATTTTCTTCAAATATATTTGCGATGAATTAAGAAGAAAAAAACTCTAAGAAATGACTGGTGTAGAAAAAGGGGCGGTTCTAATAATTTGCCGGAATAGGTTGGCAGCTCTGTACTTGCCAACATTCTAATTAATATTCCGTAATGTTGTTAGGTCCACCTTTTTTTTCACACCAGGAAAAGTTTAGAGTAATATTCTCCAAATGCAATTAGGATTAAATAAGAAAAAGACACTGGTGTAAAAAAGAAGGCGGGGCTTACAATACTACACAATATTAATTAGTATGTTGGTAAGTATGCAGAAATTTATTCTTATTATATCGAAGTTATGTATAGGAGAATTTTTTCTTTTTATAAATAAAGTGGTGCGAAATAGAGGAGGGGCTAAATATACTCCGTAATAAATTAAATTTTTGCATCTATGAAAGTGTACTAAAATGCTTCCATTATTACATTCATTTGAAAAGAATTACTTCGCTCAACATTGGATAGCAATGTATATTGCTAATAAGTTATATACACACCACATTGTGTGCTGAGATTTAATCCTGTATGAAAAACACATAACGCAACCCGAAATGTATCTCCAACAATTTCCAAGTAAAGGCCTTGTACAACCAAATTATTTTATTTAGCCCTATAAACGAATGATTAATGATTACCATACGAAAGACACAAAACATGCTTTTAAGCATAACTACATAAAACAGTATGATATGATTCTACACAAAACGAGCCTTTATCCATCCATAAAGTACGAGTACATGTTCATTTAATTTTATTTAATGTAATCTATGGCTGTTCAACTGCACCAACAAAAACTTTTGCACATACAAGTAATAAATTTGAATTATTTCGGATGTCCTTGTGCACGAACCATTTGCTTCATCTCAAACAAAAGCTTAGTGTAGCACCCCTATATGATACCGATTTATAATACTATGTCTGGATTTCCTGTTGCTATTTGTTGACATATGCAGATAACAAATACAGTGATACACAGATCAAATATAAACCGGTTTTTTAGGTTCAGGAAATCTAGGAAAAAAAAAAAAAATAATAATTATTATATATATTTTAAGTTCTACGTTTAATGAATATTAAATGTAATTATTATCTTTACTTTAGCCTTCTTCGTTTTTTTTTTTTTTTTTTTTTGAAGTGAAAACTTTTTTACGCGCGTTGAGCACTTTTGGGTGAACAAAAATCATGAAACTCACGCCATCGTCAGCGAAGGCTTTCCATAAGAATCGAAAGTGGAATTCGAGATTTCAGCTGATTTACACGTTTTGAGGTCTCCTGAATGGGATTTCTTTTGTATCTCATGTACTAATTAAAATAATTTCACAAGTAATACATCATTTGAAAGCTTTGTTGAGTTGGAAACGAACTGTAACTTACAGAAATTTCGTCCGCCAGATGGCGCTGTCATATTTTAAAATTTCAATATTTCAAATTATAATTATGATTAAATTATTTTTAATACATCATTCGAAGGATATTTTAAAGTTCTTTTACATTATCGAAAGTGGAATTCGAGATTTCACCTGATTTGCACGTTTTAGGGTGTCCTGAATCGGTTTTCTTTTGTATCTTGGCTACTAATTAAAATAATTTCATAATTAATCAATATTTTTACTTAATATAAGGCTTAGATCATTTACCAAAAATCAATTCAAAAAACTGGTGTACAGACAATAGCAAGAAATTAAAACTTCTTCACACACCATAAATTTAAAAATCAGCACAACCGGTTTCGAAAGGACGTAGCCTTTCTTAATCAGGTGCAAACACATGCAACTGCCTTGGCGGCAAAAGCAAGACTAAGCAAGACTAAAAGCAGTCTTGCTTTTGCCTCCAGGGCAGTTGCACGTGTTTGCACCTGATTAAGAAAGGCTACGTCCTTTCGAAACCGGTTGTGCTGATTTTTAAATTTATGGTGTGTGAAGAAGTTTTAATTTCTTGTTAGTTCATTTAATTTGGGTAGCTACAAATATTGTGCTGAATCATATAATACTGATCATAAACACTTCTTTACAAACCAAAAATAATTCGAAAATAATAATCTAATAGCTCGATGATACTATTCACAAGTTACTTAGTTTTCACTTCTATCGGCAGTCCCCAAACACTGCTTTGATTTTTTTTTTTTTTTCTTTTTCTTTTTTGAATTGTTCTACCGCTCTTAGTCCGCCTCTATTTTTTTTTTTTTTTTTTTTTTTTTTTTTTAAATCTGTTTTTACGTATAATTAAAAAAAGCATAAAAATAAATAAAATAAATAAAGATGCATTGAAATTAAACATTAGAAACAAACACAAATTATAAGCAATATTTAAAGTAACTATGATTCTAAATTATCAAATAGAGACTACTCGTATTGGCGGCAAAGTGACGAGTAAGCCAAAAGAATTGTTTTGGGAAAAATATTGTCACTAAGCACCATCTGCGTTTAGCCTGCTTTAAAAATGAACTGGTCTAAGGTCGTACGCAAACTTTTCGCATTTGAATAGAATGTTTTAATCAAATATTCAACGTTGAGTGTTTTAATTATATATCAAGAACACTAAATATTCTTTAAAAAATGTCGGCTTGAAGAAAGAGGTTTGTAAACAAAAAATCAGTTTCAAAGCAAAAACTCGGCTTCTTTTGAAGACTGAGCTTTGGAACTTCAACAAACTCAAATACCATTTTTGTTGGTTGCTGAATTTAAAACTTGTACGAAATGCCAATCTTATTAAAAGTAAATGAAATGAATTTCGTTTTCGGCTCCTTAATGGATGCTCGCGGTTGCTTGTCCTGTGTCGCTTGGAATTGCAATGGCATTCAGGGTAAAATTTTAGAGCTTAGGGAATTTGTACAAGAGCATGCTCCAGATATTATTCTACTGCAAGAAACCAAATTACGACCTGGTATGACCCTTAAAATTCCAAATTACGTTATTATTAGAAATGATTATATTAACCCTATTAGCCCACTGTCCATCCGAGGCACCGCTATTTGCATTAAAAATAATCTAAATTTTCAACAGGTAACTATCCCCACTCTGAACGTTGTCAATGCCACTGGCATTACTCTAATGGTTTCAGGTTCCCCCCCCTTGACTTTTTTCTCAGTTTATGTTCCATGTAATGAGAGCGCTGTTGACATTAAATCTGATTTACTTAATTTACTCAGATACGACGCGAACACCATTCTCCTTGGTGACTTTAATGCCCATCATCCCTCTTGGAATTGCAATGTCTCGAACGCTTATGGTCGTGCGATCCATGACAACATCCTTCTCTTCGATTATGCGGACATTATTTTTCCGGACTCCCCTACCCATCACACTGGCTTAAGTAGTAGCACAATTGATTTTGGACTTCTTAGTGGATTTAACTTTGATAAAAATATTACTTCCTTGGCTGAATTGAGTTCTGATCATAATCCAATTAAAATTAATATTCAAATTCGTCTACCCCTGATCCCACCCAAAATTATTTCTCGTACCAATTGGACTCAATTCAATAGTTTTATTAACGATATTCCACCCTCCCTTCCTACCATCAATAGCACTAATGACATAGATCTCCTGGTTAACAACATCACTAATGATATTAAGAGTGCTATTGACTATGCTACTACTTCCAAACCTGCTAACGAATTTTTTAAATTAGACCCGCACGTCCGCATTCTAACTACTAATAAAAATAGAGCCAGGAAAACTTGGCAACGTACGCATAGAATTCATGATAAAATTATTCTAAATCGAGCTCAGCAGGATCTTAAAGATTATCTTTATAAAAAACGCAATGACAGTTGGAAAGAATTCCTCGAATCCCTGTCTCCAGAGGATAACTCCATCTGGAAAGCGGCCAGGAGATTTAAGAGCTCCTTTGAACCAATGCCTCCTATCCTTATTCCAAATTCCCAGAACTATGCGTACACTAACGAGGAGAAAGCTAATGCTATTGCTATAAACCTCGAGACTCAATTCCAAGGTAATCCTATTGATAGTGATGAAACTGAGAGAGAAGTCAATTCTACTGTTAGCAGATTCTTGAATAACCGCATTCCTCCATCTGATTTTTTGGTAACCCACGCTGTTGTCATCCGTGAAATCAAAAAACTTAAAAATAAAAAAGCCCCAGGCATCAGCGGAATCACTAATGACGCCCTCAAGAATCTACCATTCACTTATATTCCAAAAATCACCCATCTGTTCAATAATATTTTTAAATTTAATTATTTCCCATTTTATTGGAAAACTGCAGTCATTGCTCCGATACTAAAACCTGCCAAGCCCCCTGATAGGGCTTCGAGTTACCGCCCAATTTCCCTTCTAAATGTTCTTAGTAAATTATTCGAAGCCTTTATTGCTCAACAGATTGACGCTCATATTGCAGAAAATAATATTATGATCCCAGAACAATTTGGGTTCTGTAATGGCCTCTCAGCCCCACACCAGGTCTACAGATTAGTTGAGCACATAACCACCGGCAAAATTCGGAAGCAATATACTGCGGCAGTTTTTCTTGATATTGAAAAGGCATTTGACAAAGTTTGGACCTCTGGCTTAATTTTCAAACTTATTAATTATAACTTTCCACCCGCCCTTATTAAGTTAATTCATAGTTACCTACTTGACAGAAACTTCCACGTGAAAGTGAAAGACACTCTTTCACGGAACTTTTTAGCCCATTTCGGCGTTCCTCAAGGATCCAAAATTAGTCCTAAATTATTTAATCTTTATATTAATGATATACCTAGATACCCTCATACCTCATTGGCTATTTTTGCAGACGATACCTGTATTTTCGCTTCGAGCGTCAACAGGCGTTATGCTATTTCGGCTATTTCCCGTCACCTTAAAATTCTGGTTCACTGGTTCTATAAATGGAGAATAGCATTTAATACTACCAAAACTGAAGCTATTCTTTTTTCACGTGGAAGAAATGCTATGACATCTGATAAACGTGATAAATTCCAAATTAGCCTCGGCGCCACCCCCCTACCATGGTCAAATCACTGTAAATACCTTGGTGTTATTCTAGACCAATCTCTCACTTTTCAACAACACATTATCACCACGCGTAATAAATTCCGTGCAGCTAAAAGTAAATTACTTCCCCTCTTAGCTCGGAATAGCAACTTAAACTTTAAAAATAAATTGCTCTTGTACACTTCCTACTTACGACCCATTCTAACTTATGCTTGTATGGTATGGTCATATGCTGCCAAATCGCATATCAAGTTACTCATTAGGGCTCAAAATTCAACTATTCGGCAAATTCTTGATATGCCTTGGTACGTTAGAAATTTTCACATCTACAAAGAAATTGAAACTCCTAAACTTAATGACTTCATTCAATACTTAAATATACAATTCCATTTGGCTCTTGAATCAATAGATAACGCTGCTTTAAACACTCTAGCAACATATGACCATAATGCTCCTCTGAATAGACGCAGACCCAAAGCGGGCCTCAGTCTGAACTCCCACCTTTAATCTTTTTATTTGTTAACTTCTTTATCTTTTCATCTTTCTATCGCCCTCGGGCATTGACTTCTCTTCGGAGATTATATCCTGTCCTTGTCCTTGTGTTGTCCTGTATATGTTATTTTTGTCCTTGTGTTAAAAAAAAAAAAAAAAAAAAAAAAAAAAAAAAAATTTAAAATTGTGTTTTAAAATACCAAAAAAATTAAAAAAGTTGCTCTCTAAAAATTAAAAAATATTCTTACTATCTCTAAACTTTCTCCTAGTCATGTAATGCTGTACTTAACCTTCCTAATCATTTTTATATTGTGTTTCCTATTTCCATAAGCTCTAAAAATTTGTTGTTATTACTTTTTGTGCTTTTTATGTTTCCCCCCCCCCTTTCTCCATTGCAGTGAATTGTTGTTCGGGACTCTCACTCCGTTAGCTTCCACTTCTAGGTACTGGAGGATGCGTGACACTGTCACAGGTGCCTCCCACCCATTTCATCCGAAGATCCGAAGGATGTCGAAAATATCAGTTCCTTGATCATCTCTATTTCGCGTAATGCTTGTGTGCTAGCGTAAGTACGTTGCGCAAGCAGCGTAAAGTGTCTGAAAGTTTGTTTCGTTGTTTTAACCGTTAATTGACGATTAGATTTATTAAAGCAAATCTTTTAAATATTTCAAAACGGCGGGGCTCTTGAATGGTCTACGTTCATTTAATATTCTTTACCTTTTGTGTTTTATACTGCTTAGAATTTGAAATTCATCTGAAAGTATTATTTAACATATTTATGCTCATATATTATAACAAGCTATCAAAGGATTGCCTCCTAAACTAGATGCCTTCCGCGTGGCTCGGGAACTTGACAACAGTTCAAGCGTTAGACAGCGCCACCTGATACAGATTGCGCTACTTTTTATGCAACTGCAACCAATAATTTTAAGAAGTGACATATGATATATGTAACCGACGTTTCATCGATTCTGTTCGCCTTTTATATATCTCAAATCCAAAATTTTTGATGGCTGTTGAATAAAAAAGTCGCGCAATCTTCGGTACTAGGTGGCGCTGTCTACCGCTAAGTTTCTGAACCACGTGGAAGGTAGCTAGTTTAGGAGGCTGTGGAATTATATACTTGCCAACACCCTAATTAATATTCCGTTGCGTTGTTTGTCCCACCTTTTTTTTTTTTTTTTTTTTTTTTTTTTTTCATACCAGTAAATTTTTGAAGTAATATTCTCCAAATGCAATTACAATTAAATAAAAAGAAAAATACTCTAAAAAGATACTGGTGTGAAAAAGAAGGCGGGGCTTACAATACTACGGAATATTAATTACTATGTTGACAAGTATGAAGTAATTTATTCTTATTATATCGAAGTTATGCATTGGAGAATTTTTTTTCTATAAATAAAGTGGTGCGAAATAGAGGAGGGGCTAAAAATACTCCGGAATAAATTAAAAATTGGGCGTCTATAAAAGTGTAGTAAAACGCTTCCATTTTATATTCAGAATTACTTCGCTGAACATTGGATAGCAGTGTATATTGTTAATAAGTTATATACACACCACATTGTGTGCTTAGATTTAATCCTGTATGAAAAACACATAACGCAACCCGAAATGTTTCTCAAACAATTTCCAAGTAAAGTCCTTGTACATCCAATTTTTTTTTTTTTTTTTTTTTTTTTCGTAGCCCTATAAACGAATGATAAATGATTACCATACGAAAGACACAAAAGTGCCTTTATCCATCCATAAAGTACGTGTTCATTTAATTTTATTTAATGTAATCTATGGCTGTTCAACTGCACCAACAAAATCTTTTGCACATACAAGTAATATATTTGAATTATTTCGGATGTCCTTGTGCACGAACCATTTGCTTCATCTCAAACAAAAGATTAGTGTAGCACCCCTACATGATAACGATTTATAATACTAAGTCTGGATATTCTGTTGCTATTTCCTGATATATGCAGATAACAAATACAGTGATATACAGATCAATATAAACCGGTTTTTTAGATTCAGGAAATCTAGAAAAAAAAAAAAATAATAATAATAATTATTATATATATTTTAAGTTCTACCTTTAATGAATATTAAATGTAATTATTATCTTTACTTTAACCTTCTTCGTTTTTTTTTTTTTTGAAGTGAAAACTTTTTTAGGCGCGTTCAGCACTTTTGGGTGAACGAAAATCATGAAACTCACGCCATCGTCAGCGAAGGCTTTCCATGAGAATCGAAAGTGGAATTCGAGATTTCAGCTGATTTACACGTTTTGAGGTCTCCTGAATGGGATTTCTTTTGTATCTCAAGTACTAATTAAAATAATTTCACAAGTAATACATCATTTGAAAGCTTTGTTGAGTTGGAATCGAACTGTAAATTACAGAAATTTCGTCCGCCAGATGGCGCTGTCATATTTTAAAATTTCAATATTTCAAATTATAATTATGATTAAATTATTTTTAATACATCATTCGAAGGATATTTTAAAGTTCTTTTACATTATCGAAAGTGGAATTCGAGATTTCACCTGATTTGCACGTTTTAGGGTGTCCTGAATCGGTTTTCTTTTGTATCTTGGCTACTAATTAAAATAATTTCATAATTAATCAATATTTTTACTTAATATAAGGCTTAGATCATTTACCAAAAATCAATTCAAAAAACTGGTGTACAGACAATAGCAAGAAATTAAAACTTCTTCACACACCATAAATTTAAAAATCAGCACAACCGGTTTCGAAAGGACGTAGCCTTTCTTAATCAGGTGCAAACACATGCAACTGCCTTGGCGGCAAAAGCAAGACTAAGCAAGACTAAAAGCAGTCTTGCTTTTGCCTCCAGGGCAGTTGCACGTGTTTGCACCTGATGAAGAAAGGCTACGTCCTTTCGAAACCGGTTGTGCTGATTTTTAAATTTATGGTGTGTGAAGAAGTTTTAATTTCTTGTTAGTTCATTTAATTTGGGTAGCTACAAATATTGTGCTGAATCATATAATACTGATCATAAACACTTCTTTACAAACCAAAAATAATTCGAAAATAATAATCTAATAGCTCGATGATACTATTCACAAGTTACTTAGTTTTGTATCTTTTACACTTCTATCGGCAGTCCCCAAACACTGCTTTGATTTTTTTTTTTCTTTTTCTTTTTCTTTTTTGAATTGTTCTACCGCTCTTAGTCCGCCTCTATTTTTTTTTTTTTTTTTTTTTTTTTTTTAATTCTGTTTTTACGTATAATTAAAAAAAGCATAAAAATAAATAAAATAAATAAAGATGCATTGAAATTAAACATTAGAAACAAACACAAATTATAAGCAATATTTAAAGTAACTATGATTCTAAATTATCAAATAGAGACTACTCGTATTGGCGGCAAAGTGACGAGTAAGCCAAAAGAATTGTTTTGGGAAAAATATTGTCACTAAGCACCATCTGCGTTTAGCCTGCTTTAAAAATGAACTGTTCTAAGGTCGTACGCAAACTTTTCGCATTTGAATAGAATGTTTTAATCAAATATTCAACGTTGAGTGTTTTAATTTTATATCAAGAACACTAAATATTCTTTAAAAAATGTCGGCTTGAAGAAAGAGGTTTGTAAACAAAAAATCAGTTTCAAAGCAAAAACTCGGCTTCTTTTGAAGACTGAGCTTTGGAACTTCAACAAACTCAAATACCATTTTTGTTGGTTGCTGAATTTAAAACTTGTACGAAATGCCAATCTTATTAAAAGTAAATGAAATGAATTATTATTTTTATTATTATTATTATTTTATTTATTTATTTTATTTATTTATTATTATTATTATTATTATTTTTTTTTTTTACTTCGATTGTAAATCTACTTTACTACACCATCACATGTGATGAAGGAAAGAGGTTTAATACTTTGCAACAATAATTTAAAACTTTGCAGTCGGAGGGGGGGGGGGAGGGGTAATTGAATGACAAAGATTCAAATGCATTTTCAAATCTATAAAGATTAAGACAAATACATTAACAATATATTAAAAATACAAAAAAAAAATGGGGTGGGGTTGAGTTAACTGCAATTTTTAGATTGCAAAACAAATATGAATTTATTTCTCGCTTTATTCATTTATGAGAATGTATTTTAAAAATTTGTTTCTCTGAAATCGAAACAGTAGAGATATAACATGGCATGAAGCTCACTAGAAAAGAAATTACATTAAAATTCTTAAGTAAATCCGATAGGAAATTCTTTCCAAGTTTTCTTTCTTTCTTTTTTTTTTTTTTTTTTTTTTTTTTTTAGCAGTGTTTACTTTTTTTTTTTGTAAATAAGAGAAATAAGGAATAGATGTAATATGAAGTTTGTCCTTATTTGATCGAATAAAAAATAGTAGTAATGCAGAAGACTATATTTCTTTTTGAAGAAAAGTTTATATAATTATATTAGGTATGGTGCTATCATTGTGAAAAATAAAATAAAATCAGTTGTGTTGCTTTTTATTAAATGAGTAATTATTCAGTGTTTACAAACGATTTATTTAAAAATGGCGAAATCTCCAATTTTATGCATTTAATAATAGCCTCCTAAACTAGATTCCTTCTGCGTGGCTCAGAAACTTGGAAACAGTTCAACGGTAGACAGCGCCACCTGATTGAGTTCTTTTTTATTGAACAGTTACCAATAATTTTAAGAAGTGATATATTATATATATAAATAATATATATAATCGACGATATATAATATATATAGTCCCACTTTTAAAAATTTTTGGTGGCTGTTGAATAAAAATATCATTGAATCTGTATCAGTTGGCGCTTTCTACTACCAAATTTCTGAGCCACGCGGAAGGCATCTAGTTTAGGAGGCTATGTTTTAACTAAATCCTTATACATGAAGTCAAAAATCTGAAACTCTTTAAAAATGAACTGATAAGTAAATAAAATTTTATCATTTGCATACACATACAAATGAATAAATAAATAAATATAAATATTTATTATAGTTTTTTTTTTTTTTTTAATTTATTTACATGTACAGTTCTTCCAGTTATATTGAAATATTAAGGCGAACAACACTCAAACAGGATGAAATAATTCAGAGAATATGTCAAGCTATATACCGTACACATTCTTGCCAATTTAGCACATTTTGCCTACCGGAAAAAATTGATAGAAATATTTTTTTTTTCTAATCACTGAACTGTAATGGTTTTTACTGATAAAGTAAAATAAATAATAAAAAAAAAATTACTAAAATTTTTCGGTAACCAAAAGGTGTTAAGTTGTCAACTACAGCTATGCATAACTAGCCAACTTTTACGCTTTTTGGCTACAGAAAAAATTTAATTGAAAAACTTGTGTCTGTGTGTGTGTATTGTATATATTAAAACTTTCCGGTAGGTACAGTCGGGGAAAAAAATACAACACCCGTTGTGATTTCGTTTTTAATTGACGCAGGAACATTTAATAGGCATAATTCAACAGGAAATTAAAGGCACTTTCTAAGTGTCTTCGAATTTTGAATTAGGGGTCATCAACATATTGAAATGAGTGCCAACTTTGAGCAACACACACATACATACACACATACATACACACACATACACATACATACATCATCGTAAAAATAGTGGAAACGGACTCAGGGGACATCGAAACGTATAGAAACATCAAAATCTCGAATTCGGATTTTTGACATGATTATAATACTTTCCTCACTATAGTGTTCGGAAAGTAACTAGTGATAAATTTTTGAGTCAAAATTGAAGTTAACAATGAAGACCTAGTACAATAAATTTCTGATTATCTGAGGAATTCGGTGCTTCCCAGCAATAGTGAATACTATTTATATTTCTAGATTTTCACTAGCATTACAGTCGGCAGTAAAATTATTCGAACGTTAGCAATAATTCCTACATTAAAAAATAGTACACTTAATACCGTTTTGTTAAATGAATCCTTATCAAATCATGTTCTTAGTCAGTCGAAGAACATGATTCGACAAGGATTTATTTAACAAAACGGTATTAAGTGCACTTTTTCTATGCAGGCATTATTGCTGGCGCTCGAATAATTTTGCTGCCGATTATATTTTCTGTTTCGTTTAATTGTAAACCTGGTTGCATAGTTACCACTTCCATGGTGTTTGATTATCAGAAAATACACTGCGCTGCAAAAATAAATAAATAAATAAAAATAAATAATAATAATAATAATAAAATATCAAGCTCTAGTACCATTTTTACTGATTCTTATGTAAAATGACCTCCTGAATCCGAATATGGCCCCCTTTTTGCCCATTCACTCACCATTTTTTTTGTGACGCCTACCCCCCCCCCTCCTTGAACTTTTATCACTATTCGGTAGTTTTATGGCCGTGAATTTGATTTTGCGAGTGGAAAACAATTATAGAATAACGCCCACAGGCAGACCTTACTGTCAAAAATTCAAAATCCTTCCATATAGCGACAAATTAAATCTGTCCCTAGGGCAGAAAAATCTTCAAATAATTCAGTACTCAAAGGGTTAATAAACTAGTGCTAAATTTCCGAGTCAAAATTGAAGTTAACAATGAAGACCTAGTACAATAAATTTCTGATTATCTGAGGAATTCGGTGCTACCCAGGAATAGTGAATACTATTTATATTTCTAGATTTTTCACTATCAATACAGTCGGCAGCAAAGTCATTCGAGCGTTAGCAATAATTCCTACATTAAAAAATAGTACACTTAATACCGTTTTGTTAAATAAATCCTTGTCGAATCATGTTCTTGGTCAGCCGAAGAAAGTGATTCTCATCTAAAATATCAAATAAAAAGACACTTTAGACATGAAATTAAATTCTTATTCTATGTAATATATCCCGAGAAACGTTAATTACACTCATGACTTTTTGTATCTTTTTACACTTTTTACAAATCTCCTTTCAATATTAAAATATTTCTATTTTCTTTCTGAATTCTTTTATAAAATCAAAACTAAATTTCTCTAGGTTTTTTCAAGCATGGATAATAAACATGTAAATAAAAAAGAGAAAATTTTAATTTACTCTGCACTGCAAAATCATTTTACCTTTTTTTTTTTTTTTTTTTCGCACGCTATTATTAATTAGTTTTTTGTTTCAAAAATGAGATTAATAATTGAACTTTTAAGGGAAAATAGCAAATTTTCTCATGAAAGTTTAATTATAGCTGCATTTTTCATTTTGTCATTAAAAAAAAAGAGTATAGTATTAATATTATTATTTTCTTTTCTGTCAAGATAATGGCTTGGGGAGTGAAATGTAAGTGACTTGTGTATAAATAAAGTTTTTTTCACCATGAAATATTTTGTATATTTAATAAATTTTGTATTTTTGTTCGGGCTTACATTGTGTATTAGGCTTTCGTTTTGTAAAAAGGTTGTAATTATGAGTGACTTGTTAATTTAGAGCCTCACGGTTATAAACATTTTTCATAATAACTGTTACAGAGGCTGTGGGACATATTATATACAGAGCTATCAACATAATTCAGAGGATTGTTAGCACAGCCTCTTTTTCCACACCAGTATATTTTTAAAGTATTTTTCTTTTTAATTCAACGTAAATACTTCTGAAGAGAATTACTCTAAAAATTAAGTGGTGTGGAAAAAGGGGCGGTACCAACAATCCTCCGGATTAGGTTGGCAGCTCTGTATATCGTGTTTAATTTTAATTCACAGCTGCAAAACTCGTCCGAGAATTTTTTTATTTTTATTTATTTTATTTTTTTATTTTTTTATTATAAAATTTTTGTAAATCATATGGAAGAAAAGCATTTATTCCCCTTGATGCTATGATACGACGGTCTGTGACCGGTTCGGATATCGAATCCACAAACTTCCAATCACGAGCTCGGAGTCCTGCCGAACGGTCTACCGCGGCCCACTTTAAAATAGAAAAACTATTTTTTTTTTTTTTTTTTTTTTTTTTTTTTTATTCAAGGGTGTTTTCTCACTGCGCACATGATATTTCAAAAAGTGTTTGAGATATGAACTTAAAATTTTTCTCAACCATACATTTTGACATACGAATAAAATGACTTAAAAATAAGTAGTTCTGTTTTATATATATGATTGTGGAAATACAAAAATTTTAATGGTAATTTCATATTTCAAACTTAATTATTAATTGAACTCCATGTTATTAAAATCTTTTAGTTCGGATATTTGACTTGAATGTTTTGTTCCATTAAATGTAAAAATTATAAGGATAAAGGAGATTGTAACTGAAATATCCTGCACGCAGTAAGAAAGCACCCTGGAATTTAAAAAAAAAATAATCTGCAATAAAAATAATTTTCTATTTTAAAATAAACCAAAATAATATTTTTAATCAATAGAGTAATGTCATGTTAGAAAACACACACAAAAAAAATAAAAATTGTTTGTACATCCATTTATTCTCTCTCTCTCTTTTTTTTTTTTTTTTCCCCAGCCTGAAAGTTCATCGAAAATTTCTTCGTTTTCACATTTTTAAAAGTAGGCTGTCCCCTTTAATGATATCATACTTGCCAACACCCTAATTAATGCCCTGCAATGTTCTTATTCCCACCAGTAAATTTTTAGAGTAATATTCACCAAATGCAATTACGAGCAAATAAGAACAAAAATACTCTAAAAAGATATTGGTGTAAAAAAGAAGGCGGGGATTACAATACTACGGAATATTAATTAGTATCTTGGCAAGTATGTGAAATAAGGTAAGAAATAATGTTTCCATGGCAACATAACCAAACTAACTTAAGTGGCTTTCTGACTTAGTACTGCTTTGCCTTTTTTTTTTTTTTTTTTTTTTTTTTTTTTTTTTTAATTATAATTTGAAATTGATGTTAAACGTAAAGTCATGATGTTATATTTGGTATGTCACTTCCAATTAAACATTAAAAAAATAAAATAAAATAAAATAAAATAAAATAATATATATTACTTCTGCGCTTTATGAAATTGAAGAAACCATGTTTAATACTATCTCTGTTTTGAAAATGTGTACATATAATTATAGTTAATTAATATAACATAACTAGTAATAGCTATAGAAGTTGTAATGAAAGTAGAAAGCTAGAATTTTACATAATCATAATAATTTAAATATTTAAAGAAAAAAAAATCAATTCTGACAAATTTGTGAGTTTAAATGGTAATAAAATTAAAAAAAAATAAAAAGTCAATTATCTAAAACACACACATATGTATGGGTTTAAATATTTAAAATAATGTATCTGAGTTATACTACTCTCTGCTACCCTGAATATCAATACTTTGTATATTAAAGGGTAGAGTAACAAGCGCCAGACATATATATTTATGAACTTAATTTAAAACAATTTAAATCTTTAGCCGAATAGTATTTTTTCAGCATGTCCGTTTAATAAATTATAAAATAAATACTAAATGAAGCAGGAATGTGGAAGTCCATTTTTGAAAACTGCGGATGTTCAGTTATCTTATTTTCTAGGGGAAAACATGACATATTTAAAAGTTTTGTTATAGATTTAGAAACATTTTTATTTGATATATAAATCTTTGTGCGTGTATCTACCCAAACCTTCGTTTGAAGATAGTATCTACATTTAAACAAATCATGCTGTTATTATATTTTTAAATTATTTAAAATTATTTAGACATTTTCATCCGCAACTCTCATTAAAACTTACCAAATTTTGATCAGTCTGTTCAAAGAACAATCTCGTATGAACTTCAGAATGCACATTTCAATTTCTTGCAATTATTTATTTTCAATTTATGCTGATAACACATATACATACAGGTTAATCGCTAAAAACTTGAATTTTGTATTGAAGTCGGTAAAAACGTGATATTATATAATAATCCAGAAAAATTGAAAATTGAACTTCAAAAGATACTTTCAATACAGTATGGTATGACAAATAAATTTTGATTCCTGAGAAGTTTTCGTCGACAAGGAAAAGTGCATAGATGCATTTTAATTTATTCTGAAGTATTTTAAGCCCCGCCTTTATTTCATACCATTCGTTTATTTATTTATTTAATTTAGATCAACCATAGCCTCCTAAAATAGATGCCTTCCGCATGGCTGGGAAACTAGACAACAGATCAAGCGGTAGATAACGACACCTGGTACAGATTTCGCGACTTTTTATTCAACTATCAATAATTTTAAGAAATGATATTTGATATATATAATCGACGACTCTTCGATTCAATTCGCCTTTTATGTATGTTAAATCCCACTATTAAAAATTTTTGGTGTCTGTTGAATTAAAAAGTTACGTAATCTATACCAGGTGGCACTGCTTACCGCCAAGTTTCCGAGCCACGCGGAAGGCAGCTAGTTTAGGAGGCTATTATCAAACATCAGCATTAACAACAACAACAACAAAAAAGACAAATTCAGATCTTACATGCATGTATACTACAGTAAAAAAAAAAAAAAAAAAAAATGTATTGCCACCGGAAATATTATTTACTTCAAATAATTTATATATCTCTGACCCAATCGGATGTCGAAAATATCAGTTCCTTGATCATCTCTATTTCGCGTAATGCTTGTGTGCTAGCGTAAGTACGTTGCGCAAGCAGCGTAAAGTGTCTGAAAGTTTGTTTCGTTGTTTTAACCGTTAATTGACGATTAGATTTATTAAAGCAAATCTTTTAAATATTTCAAAACGGCGGGGCTCTTGAATGGTCTACGTTCATTTAATATTCTTTACCTTTTGGGTTTTATACTGCTTAGAATTTGAAATTCATCTGAAAGTATTATTTAACATATTTATGCTCATATATTATAACAAGCTATCAAAGGATTGCCTCCTAAACTAGATGCCTTCCGCGTGGCTCGGGAACTTGACAACAGTTCAAGCGTTAGACAGCGCCACCTGATACAGATTGCGCTACTTTTTATGCAACTGCAACCAATAATTTTAAGAAGTGACATATGCTATATGTAACCGACGTTTCATCGATTCTGTTCGCCTTTTATATATCTCAAATCCAAAATTTTTGGTGGCTGTTGAATAAAAAAGTCGCGCAATCTTCGGTACTAGGTGGCGCTGTCTACCGCTAAGTTTCTGAACCACGTGGAAGGCAGCTAGTTTAGGAGGCTGTGGAATTATATACTTGCCAACACCCTAATTAATATTCCGTTGCGTTGTTTGTCCCACCTTTTTTTTTTTTTTTTTTTTTTCATACCAGTAAATTTTTGAAGTAATATTCTCCAAATGCAATTACAATTAAATAAAAAGAAAAATACTCTAAAAAGATACTGGTGTGAAAAAGAAGGCGGGGCTTACAATACTACGGAATATTAATTACTATGTTGACAAGTATGAAGTAATTTATTCTTATTATATCGAAGTTATGCATTGGAGAATTTTTTTTCTATAAATAAAGTGGTGCGAAATAGAGGAGGGGCTAAAAATACTCCGGAATAAATTAAAAATTGGGCGTCTATAAAAGTGTAGTAAAACGCTTCCATTTTATATTCAGAATTACTTCGCTGAACATTGGATAGCAGTGTATATTGTTAATAAGTTATATACACACCACATTGTGTGCTTAGATTTAATCCTGTATGAAAAACACATAACGCAACCCGAAATGTTTCTCAAACAATTTCCAAGTAAAGTCCTTGTACATCCAATTTTTTTTTTTTTTTTCGTAGCCCTATAAACGAATGATAAATGATTACCATACGAAAGACACAAAAGTGCCTTTATCCATCCATAAAGTACGTGTTCATTTAATTTTATTTAATGTAATCTATGGCTGTTCAACTGCACCAACAAAATCTTTTGCACATACAAGTAATATATTTGAATTATTTCGGATGTCCTTGTGCACGAACAATTTGCTTCATCTCAAACAAAAGATTAGTGTAGCACCCCTACATGATAACGATTTATAATACTAAGTCTGGATATTCTGTTGCTATTTCCTGATATATGCAGATAACAAATACAGTGATATACAGATCAATATAAACCGGTTTTTTAGATTCAGGAAATGTAGAATTAAAAAAAAAAAAAAAATTATAAATATTTTAAGTTCCTGTATGAAACATTGGATACCGCACTTTAGAATGAAGAAAAAGAGGGGGAAAAAACTAAAAACCCATAGAAATAGCATGGGAAGAAAACAAAAAAAGCTCACAATTTCCAGTGTGTTAAAAAAAAAAAAAAAAAAAAAAAAAAAAAAAAAAAAAAACTGCTCACACCGGAAGTAATAAAGGGACAAAATTGACTAGAAAAAGACATCGAAGAGCGGGAATGGTCAGGCTGAGGCGTTCATTAATATTAAATTTAATTATTATGTTTACTTTAATCGTTTTCGTTTTTTTTTTTTAATTGAATTGTTCTACCGTTCTTAGTCCCCGCCATTTTTTTTTTTTTTTTTTTTTTTTTTTTAATCTGGTTTCACGTATAATTAAACAAAACATAAAAGAAAATTTTAGAGATTCATTGAAATTAAACATTAGAAACAAACACAAATTATAAGCAATATTTAAAGTAACTATGATTCTAAATTATCAAATAGAGACTGCTCGTATTGGCGGCAAAGTGACGAGTAAGACAAAAGAATTGTTTTGGGAAAAATATTGTCACTAAGCACCATCTGCGTTTAGCCTGCTTTAAAAATGAACTGTTCTAAGGTCGTACGCAAACTTTTCGCATTTGTGTAGATTGTTTTAATTCAACGTTGAGTGTTTTAATTATGTATCAAGAACACTAAATATTGTTACAAAAATGTCGGCTTGAAGAAAGTGGTTCGTAAACAAAAAACCTGTTTCAAAGCAAAAACCCAGCTTCTTTTGAAGACTGAGCTTCGAAACTTCAACAAACTCAAATACCATTTTTGTTGATCGCTGAATTTAAAATTTGTAGGAAATGCTAATCTTATTAAAAGTAAATGAAATGAATTATTATTATTATTATTATTATATTTATTAATTTATTATTATTATGTTTATTTTACTTCCATTGTAAATCTACTTTACTACACCATCACATGTGATGAAGGAAAGAGGTTTAATACTTTGCAACAATAATTAAAAACTTTTCCTAAATTTACCAGTTGGGGGGGGGAGGGGGCTAAATGAATGACAGAGATTTAAATGCATTTTCACATGTATAAAGATTAAGACAATTACATTAACAATTATTAAAAATACTAAAAAAAAAAAAGGTGGGGGGAGTTAACTGCAATTTTTAGATTGCAAATCAAATATGAATTTATTTCTCCCTTTATTCGTTTATGAGAGTGTATTTTAAAAATTTGTTTCTTTGAAATCGAAACAGCAGAGACATAACATGGCATGAAGCTCACTAGAAAAGAAATTACTTTAAAATTCTAAAGTAAATCCGATGGGAAATTATTGCCAAGTTTTTTTTTTTTTAGCAGTGTTTACTCTTTTTTGTAAATAAACAAAATAAGGAATAGATGCCATATGAAATTTGTCCTTATTTGATCGAATAAAAAATAGTAGTAATGCAGAAGACTATATTTCTTTTTTAAGAAAAGTTTATATAATTATATTAGGTATGGTGCTATCATTGTGAAAAATAAAATAAAATCAGTTGTGTTACTTTTTATTAAATGAGTAAGTTATTGAGTGTTTACAAACGATTTATTTGGGTATAGATTGCGTTCTTTTTTATTCAACAGTCACCAATAATTTTAAGAAGTGATATATAATATATATAATCGACGATATATAATATATATAATTCTACTTTTAAAATTTTTTGGTGGCTGTTGAATAAAAATATCTGGAATCTGTACCAGGTGGCGCTTTCTACCACCAAGTCTCTGAGCCACGCGGAAGGCATCTAGTTTAGGAGGCTATGATTTAATTAAATCCTTATACATGAAGTCAAAATCGTAGAAAATCTGAAACTCTTTAAAAATGAGATGATAAGTAAGTAAAATTTTATCATTTGCATACACATAGAAATAAATAAATATATATATATATATATTTATATAGTTTTTTATTTTTTTATTTACATGTACAGTTCTTCCAGTTATATTGAAATATTAAGGCGAACAACACTCAAACATGATGAAATAATTCAGAGAAAATGTCAAGCTAAATACCGTGCACATTCTTGCCAACTTAGCACATTTTGCCTATCGGAAAAAATTGATAGAAATATTTTTTTTTTCTAATCACTGAACTGTAACGGTTTTCACTGATAAAGTAAAATAAAAAAAAAAAAAAAAATCCTAAAATTTTTCGGTAATCAAAAGGCGTTAAATTGCCAACTACAACTATACATACTAGCCAACTTTTACGCTTTTTGGCTGCAGAAAAAATGTAATTGTAACACTTGTGTATGCGTGTGTGTATTGTATATATTAAAACTTTCCGGTAGGTACAGTCGGGGAAAGAAAAATGCAACACCCGTTGTAATTTCGTTATTAATTGACGCAGGAACATTTAATAGGCATAATTCAACAGGAAATTAAAGGCACTTTCTAAGAGTGTCGTCGAATTTTGAATTAGGGGTCATCAACATATTGAAATGAGCGCCAACTTTGATTTTGTCGATAGCAACACTCAATCTTGACTTCATATTCGAATTTCTGAGAGTCTGGCAGTGCGAAAAAGTATACTGATGATACATTCACTGATGACACTGCTAGGCATGAAAATTGCCTCTGACACCGTTTCAGCATATTCTTAAGAAAAATGACGCCCTGAATACGAACAGGACATCCATTTTACCCTATCACCCACCATTATTTAGGAATGGCCGCCTATTTTTTATAATTTTTCGGTGATTTTATGGCTATAAATTTGATTTTTAGGCGGGGGAGGATTATTTTAACCGTTAAATATCTTCTCAGGGGCTACAGAGTTGTAAAATTCTAAAACATGGACATTTGCGACAAGGGAAAAATTTTGGGGGGATTTGCCACTGAAATTATGCATTACATATCTTATATTTTTTTAATCTGTTATTAATGTTATTTTTTAAACTTTACATTTTTTTGTTTTTAGTTGTTAAATTAATTTTTTTTTCATTCTTCAAATCAAATTCATGGTCATAAAATTATCGAACAGGGAAAGAAATTGAGGGAGGGGGTGGTATATCTAGAAAACGGTGAGTGACTGGACAAAATGGGAGTCATATTCGAATTCAGGAGGTCATTTTACATAAGAATCAGCAAGAATGGTATAAGATCTCGAAAAAACATTTTTTTTTCAGAACAGTGCGATTTTTCTTAAACAGTTTCATTGAAAAAATAATTCACTTTTTTCATATTAACTCTTTGCCAGACCTAACGCTTCAAAAAGTGTTGCCAAATTGAGGGACTTTTTTATTCAACTATCACAAGTAATTTTGAAGGGTGATATTAGATTTATACAACATCACACTTATTCGGACGAATAATCTTCGAAGTGATTAGATAACCGTCGCAGTTAAAATTTAGTGATAGACAATGAATAAAAAACTCTTAATTCTGAAACACTGACTACAGGAGTGAAATTAAACAGGAATGTCAAAAGGTAAAATAAAATATCTAAGCTGAAAATATTAACATAGAAGTGAAGTTTGAAACTTCGCAACTTCCATAACCTTACTCCAAATACTTTTCACACTTCCTTCGAAACTAACGCTAACTAAACGAAACTTGAATGGGCATCCTACCCTCAACTAACCACACTGTCTCGGACAGTTTACACTTATTCTTCCACCACGTTTCTTGCAACCATGAAAGCCTCAGTTCAAATAGAGGTGATAGCCCTTGTGGTTGAAGGAAAATAAGTCACGAGGAAACGCCGAATGACTACATGTTTACCAAATCTAAAACTGTCGATCAATTTGGCACCCCTACCAGTCTTTAGAATCGTTCTCAATGCTAAGCACGGAAAACGTGGCTGCCATATTTACCAACTTGAACATCTTTTTGCTACTGGAACAGTTTAATAATATTTTTAACGGTTTTCATTGTGTTGTGTATTTCGTCATTGTATTCCTGATTTAATCTATTGGACTGTTGGTAAGTGACGTCACGTCCAATCAATGATCTGTTCATTTCTTTTTACGTTTATCTCTGCTAGAACAGATCGCAGTCTTAAAAATGTAGTCGTTCATGTTACTTGTATTTTTCATCTGTAATTGTCATAGTCATCTATTAAATTTTATGTGTTTAAAATGAAACGCCTCGTCATATCCTAGTTATGGCTTATAAATCTTCTCCTGCCTACAAAATACTATATTGGCGACGAAATGAAAAAGAAAAAAGCAAAAAGAAGTTTTGCTCTTCAACATTTTAATAATATCTACTTCAAGATGATTAAAAATGCAATCTGCAGTTCTTCATAAAGAAAATTGATATTTCGAAAGTTACGAAAAGCGATCGGAGACGGGCAGTTGGTGAGTTTTTGTCTACTGTCAGGCCGGAAATGCATAGGCGCCAGAGATAATTAGTTGTCTACGATTTTTTATTTTTTCGGGAAAGAGAGAAAAAAAGGTATTTACACATTTATTTTATTTTTTTTCTTTCTGTTCTTTTATTAGATTGCATGTTTTTATTGTTAGAACTAGTATATTTTCATTAAAAATGTTTCAAAATTTTAAAGAATTCAATGATTCGATTGAATCTTTTGATACTTATATTAGAAGATTAGAACAGAACTTTATTTTGTTTGATATTAAGGATGAAAAAAAAGTTAGTGCCTTAATAACTTTTATCGGACCGAAATTATATAATTTACTTACAAATTTATTGTTCCCAGATCTTCCTGAATCAAAAACTTACACTGAATTAGTAGATGTCTTAACAAAACATCTGTGTAAGATACCTAACAAAATAAGTGAACGCATTAAATTTAGAAAATGTTGTCAAGGAGATAACGAATCTGTGCAGGATTTTAGTGTTCGTTTAAAGAAACTTACAACACATTGCGCGTTTACAGGCGATTCGCTGTCAGAAAATTTTTTAGAACAATTTTTTCGCGGATTAAAAAATGAAACAATCCAAAGCAAATTAATGTCTCAGGTTGAAGATTTAACATTTGAAAAAGCAGTAGAACAAGCCGTAACTATGCAAAGTACTGAAAACGACATGATAGAATTACAAAATAAAAATTTGAATTTGAATAAAGTTTCTGTTAGTGTTAGGAAACCAAAACAAAATTATTCTCAAAATAACTTAAGTAAACAAAACGTGAACAAAACTGCGAGTGCAAATAAAAGTAAAACTTATTGTTATCGTTGTGGAAATAGCTCTCATTTAGCAAATGTTTGTAAATTTATTAATGCAGTTTGCAATTTTTGTAAAAAACGTGGTCATTTGAGTAAAGTGTGTCGGAACGCACAAAACAATGTTACTCAAAAGAAAAATGTAAATGTTCTTGATACTGTAGACATTTTGTCGTTACAATCTGAAGGCACTAAACCTATAAAAAT
This sequence comes from Salticus scenicus, assembly GCA_963930645.1. Lineage (NCBI taxonomy): Eukaryota > Metazoa > Arthropoda > Arachnida > Araneae > Salticidae > Salticus > Salticus scenicus. The sequence continues at coordinate 198,926,666 of OZ005658.1, read as the reverse complement.
TTGGGTTTTGATAGAAAATAGTGCTAAAGCAGAAATGGAACTTGATACGGAATCGGCGATTTCCGCCGTACCGATAAATCGTTTTCGGAGATTACTTCCAGAACATAAAATGTTTCCTGCTGATGTACAATTAAAGACAGCCACAGGAGAAATTTTCCAGCCCGAGGGATTTGTTAGAGTAAATGTAACTTACGAAAACAAAACTAGGAATGTTAAGTTATATTTAGTTAAAAAAGACAATTTTCCTTTATTGCTAGGTAGGGATTGGATAACTACATTTAATATATTCCCAAACAATTTACAAACTGTTCCGGTAAACAAAGTACAAATCTCGGATAATTTAAATAATTTACTGAATGAATTTCCGGATTTATTTACAAATAACGTAGGTGAAATTAAAAATGTTAAAGCTGAATTACATTTAGAGAAAGACTCATCACCAATATTTTGTAAATCGCGAACAGTTACGTATGCATTAAGGAATGCGGTAAATGAAGAATTGGAAAGATTAGAAAATGAAGGGATAATAAAAGCTGTTAGTACTAGTAAATGGGCAACACCTATTGTTCCGGTGGTAAAACCTAATGGGAAAATTCGTTTATGCGGCGATTTTAAAGTCACGGTAAATAAATTTTTAAAGGTTGACAAATACCCGCTACCAAAAATTGAGGATATATTAGCAACTTTAGGGGGTGGATTACATTTTACAAAGATTGACTTAAATCAAGCATACTTGCATTTACCGGTAGAGGAAAATTCACAAGAATTACTTACTATTAACACTCCTAAAGGCTTATTTCAATTTACGCGATTACCATACGGAATTGCCAGTTCGCCAGCAATATGGCAGAGAACTATAGAACAAATTTTAAAAGGTATAGAGGGTATTTCAGTTTTTATTGACGATATATGTATCTCAGGGGAAACTGATGAAATACATTTAGAGCGATTAAAACAAGTGCTAGAAAGGTTACGTGAATATAATCTTAAAATAAATAAATAAAAATCTTTTTTCATGAATGATGAAATTACGTACTGCGGTTACATAATTGATAAAAATGGCATACACAAAACGCAAGAAAAAATTTCTGCTATTTTAAATGCTCCAGTACCTAAAAACGTAACTCAGGTAAAAGCATTCTTAGGCTTAGTATCTTACTATTCTAGATTTGTTCCTAAATTATCTACGATTGCTTATCCTCTAAGTAAATTATTACGTAAAAATGTAAATTTTCAGTGGACTAAAAAATGTGAAAATTCATTTAATGCAATTAAACAGGAAATTACTTCCGAAAGGATTCTCACCCACTTTAATCCTAAATTACCCTTAATTTTAGCCACTGATGCTTCTCCTTATGGAATTTCGGCAGTACTTTTGCATACAATGCCAGATAACTCCGAAAAACCCATAGCTTTTGCTTCTAGAACTTCATCTTCTGCAGAAAAGCGGTATAGTCAGGTAGATAAAGAAGCGTTAGCAATAATTTTTGGTGTAAAGAAAGTTTTTCAATTTTTATATGGTAGGAGATTTACACTGTATACAGATAGTAAACCCCTAGTTTCCATATTTCCACCCGTAAAAAGTATTCCGGTACTTTCGGCAGCTAGAATGCAAAGATACGCATTATACTTACAGACATTTAATTATGATATTAAATATAAAAAATCTGCAGAGCACGGAAATGCCGATGCTCTATCACGTCTTCCATTACGTAGTGAAGACTTACTGCTGCCGTCGTCCGATTCGCTACAACCAGAAAAAGTGTCACCAACTTTGTCACCACATTTATTTGGCAACCTTGATGAATCCGATTGTTTATTTATTCATCAAATCACATCGTTACCGTTAAATACAAAGATATTATGTGCAAGTTCTAAGCGAGATCCAAGATTGAAAGAAATGTACCGACATTTAATATCAGGCACACAGATGCCAAATTACTTACTTTTCGGACATAAACAACAAGATTTTTCTATACTAAATAATTGCATACTACAAGGGAATCGTGTTGTAATTCCTACTGTTCATAGACAAAAAGTGTTAGAAGATTTACATTTTGGCCATTTTGGCATAGTTAAAATGAAAGCACTGGCACGTAGTTTTGTATGGTGGCCAGGTATTGATAAAGACATTGAGAATTTAGCAAATAACTGTTCTGTTTGTATTAAATTAAAACATAATCCTCCTAAAATGGAAAATCATCACTGGGAATGGCCTACAACACCTTGGAACAGAATACATGTATACTTTTTTGGTCCAATGATGGGGAAAATGTTTTTAATCGTAGTAGATGCCCACAGTAAATGGACAGAAGTGTTCATTGTTCCTAATACTACGGCTGAGAACACTATAAACTGTCTTTCTTCGCTTTTTGCCAGATATGGCTATCCTGTGTCCCTTGTGTCTGATAATGGGCCACAATTCATTTCAGAACAATTCGAACATTTTCTACAAAGTAAAGGCATAAAACATAGTTTAACTGCACCATATCATCCCTCTACAAATGGTCAAGCCGAAAGATATGTCCAAATTATTAAAAAAGGATTGAAATCCTTAAGTTCAGAACCCGGAAATCTCCAATTTAAGTTAAACGAATTTTTATTCCAATACCGAATAATGCCTCATATTACAACAGGGGAGAGTCCCGCATCATTATTTCTGAAAAGAAATATCAGATCAAAATTAGATTTGCTTGTACCAAATGTTAAAAATTATGTTGAAAACAAACAACATAAAAATGTTTTTAACAAGAAAAAGATAAGAGAATTCGAAATAAATGAAAAAGTTGCAGTACGCAATTACACATCAGGAGATAAATGGAAAATAGGTAAAGTAATTGCCAGACTAGGTAAACTACATTATAAAATTCAAGTAGGTTCATGTGTATGGAAAAGACACGTTGATCAACTAAAAAGTGTAGGTTCCAGAGTACAACTGGAGGAAACTACAAATCCTGGTGAAATTGAAAAGAACACTCTTGATGGAAATATTCCCTTGGTTTCCGATAGCAAGAGTCCACACCTGCAAAGCAATGGAGAATCTAAGTCTGGTAGGAGGCCTGCCATTATACCAGATCCAGTGCCAACCGATCCTGCCAGTACACCAGATCCAGTGCCAACCGATACTCCCACTACACCAGATCCAGGGCCAACCGACAGTAGATCTGTGTCTACAAAGCCTGGAGAAATTGACTGTGATAAAAATATCAACAGTACTCTAAATAAAAATAAACTAAAATCTGAACATTCAAAACTTAAAAACACTAATTTGTCTTTTTCTGAACAGGTTGTAAGAAGATCATCTAGAGTAAGAAAACCTCCCATCAGGTATGGTATACAGAATTAAGGGGAGGAGAAATGTGGTGTATTTCGTCATTGTATTCCTGATTTAATCTATTGGACTGTTGGTAAGTGACGTCACGTCCAATCAATGATCTGTTCATTTCTTTTTACGTTTATCTCTGCTAGAACAGATCGCAGTCTTAAAAATGTAGTCGTTCATGTTACTTGTATTTTTCATCTGTAATTGTCATAGTCATCTATTAAATTTTATGTGTTTAAAATGAAACGCCTCGTCATATCCTAGTTATGGCTTATAAATCTTCTCCTGCCTACAAAATACTCTAATTGATTAAATGTGATGGTTTGTTTTTTTCTTTTTTTGTACAAAGAAATAATGGTGTTGAAAATGACACTTCATACAAATGAGTGAGTGATCACTATCATAGCCTCCTAAACTAGATGCCTTCCGAGTGGCACGGAAACTTGGCAACAGTTCACCTGGTACAGATAGCGCGACATTTTTATTCAGCTGTCACCAATAATTTTAAGAAGTGATATATGATATATATAATCAACGTTTCTTCGATTCTATTCGCTTTTTATGTATATCAAATCCCACATTTAAAAAGTTTTGTTGGCTGTTGAATAAAAAAAACGCGCAATCTGTACCAGGTGGCGCTGTCTACCGCCAAGTTTCTGAGCCCCGCGCAAGGCATCTAGTATATAGGAGACTATGTCACTATCTTACAATGTTTTGAATTATGCTAAAACAAATTTATGTTTTTTTTTTTTTTTTTTAATATACAGTCGAACCTTGTTAACGTGAACACTGTTAACCTGAATTACTTTTAACATGAACTGTTTCCACAATCCCTGTCAAAATGAAGATTAGTTTAGTTATATGAAAATTAGTTACTGATAGCGTGAACTACTGATAACATGAACAAATTTTTTATCCCGCTTGAGATTCACGTTAACGGGGTTTGACTGTATATATATATATATTGATATTTAGAGGGGTTTATAATTTTTTTTTCAGTTTTTGTTTCATTTTCTTTTCAATTGGATCATCATGATAATAACTTTATTTATCATAGTATGTCTTCAATTATTAACTTATTATATATTTTGATGGGATTCAAATTTGCTATCGAGAGAAGAATTCTTTCTACATTTTCGTTACGGGTTTGAATCATACCATCCGATAATTATTACACTTCTGAAAGGAATAATCTTTTAATATACATTGGTGCTAAGAGAACAAAAATGTGCAACTAACAAAAAGTAAATATCAATTCCTACAGTTATTAATGTTGATTTGTGTGGTTTCATGAAGCCCTAGATTGCAGTAACCCACATCTGCTCTATCTTACGATGATCGTCTTAGATAGAAGAAACCATGGCAGATATATATATTGTGTGAATTAGGATATTGCCTAAGGAGAAAAATGCTAAGCATATATCATTAAAATGTTGTAAGTTTCTATCTGAATTGTTTTTTAATAATACATAAAACTCTATTCATTGTATACATATAAATACGTAGTAATTAATACTTGTCATCCTCGTAACAAGAGTCGCTAAAACTAAATTATCCAAACAGTTTACATTTGCATCATTTTATAAGCTTAATTAGAATAATAATACAGTAATCGCCGCTTAATAAAACCACTGGTTAATAAAATTGGCCGCTTAATCTGATCAGATCACCAGGGTCGGAATCAAATCAATACAAACAATTTTTAAAGCCGCCGCTTAATAAAATCAGCATCGCCGGTTAATAAACTCAAAAATATCTCCTCAGCAGCCAAAAGTATCATTTATGCATTAAAAAAAACAAAAATTATTTACTTTTTTTTTTTTTTTTTTTTTTTTTTTTAAATAGGAAAAGAAATTAAAGTACAACAAACCCACCGTTATCGCTCATTGTTGAAGATTTTACGCACTTGCAGCACAGTTACAAATTAAACACGCCCCATAACTTATCTCCGTAACAATTTCAAGGAACGTATTCTTCAAAGCGCAATAATAAAATAGAAATTTGATTTGAAATGATTTTTTATTTTTTCAAATTATTAGAAGGCAATTTCTAGTTCTTATTTTGAAATTACTATCATTCATGAGGTTTGAACGGAAAGGTTTTAAATTTATAAGAAAAGCGTGAACTTTTGGTAAAGTAATGATGATTTTCCTCTAACGAAAGTGCACGGGAACTTAGAATGCATTTACTTATATCGAAGAAATAATTAGTTAATCATCTACCAAAAATTAATTAATATTGTTTACTAATTCTATTGTTCGTTACCTTTTGAAGTTTTTTTCGAAATTCAGGGATGTAATGCCTTTTCCTTAAGGGCAGGAACGTTCGCCGGATATAAAAATCAGCCGCTTTATAAAATCACTTTCGCTCAGAACGAATGTAATTTTAATAAGCTGCGGGAACTGTATTAGTTTTCAAATTAATTCTCATTTACATAAAAAAAGCAATTTTTGGCGTAGATATGTGGACGATGTTTTTATAATCACTGATAATCATTATGTTTCTGATATTCTTAATTATGCTAATTCCGTTAATCCTTCAATTCAGTTTACCTTAGAACAAGAAAAATATAATAAACTCCCTTTCTTAGATATTTTAATTGAGCATTCACCTTCTGATACTTATTATAAATTTGTTACTTCTGTTTGTAGGAAACTTACATTTTTAGGCCAATATTTAAATTTTAATTCAGCTAACCCTTCTTCACATAAAGCTGCTGTTTTCTATACGTTACTTCACTGCGCTGAATTATATTGCAGTACCGTTGAACTTTTCCAGCTGGAATTGAAAAGGATTATTTCGGACTTAAAGCGTAATAATTATCCCTCTCGCTGGCTTAAAAGAAAATTAAAAGAGTATGATTTTAATAAGGATAATCATAAAACTAATTCATCTAATTCACCTAAATCGTTTGTTACTATTCCTTACTATAAAAATATTTCTGAATCTATTGCCAAAGTTTTACGCACTGTTAATTTATCTGTTTCCTATAAACCTCAATTTCTAATTCGTAATTTCCTTTCTAATTTTAAAACTGTTATCCCCCCCTTTTTCCCGTACAGGTGTTATTTATAATATCCCTTGTAAATCTTGTAGTTCAGTTTATATTGGTCAAACTGGCCGTTCTCTTCATACTCGAATTAAGGAACATAAAACAAATTTCAAAAACCGTGATATACCTTCAAAAATAGTACAGCATGCCATAGAAACTGACCATTTACCTGATTTTAACAGTACTAAAATAATCATATCTAATTGCTTAAATTATCACTCAAGAATTTTCCTGGAGGGCTGGTACACAAATCAACATTTTTCGCCACTTAAAGAGGCATGCGCAGTTCCTGATGAATACGTTGTACTCACATAATGAAAGTCTGTTGTTCATCTCATCATTTGCACTTGATGTTTTTTAGTGATGAGGAGCCTGTAAAAGGCTCGAAACGTTTAAATTTATGTTTTTGTGTTTTTAATATTTTAAAATGTATATTTTTAATGTATATTATCGGTCTCAGTTTTTAATGTGATTAAAATTTAATTTAACTACGAGACGTAATGATTTTTAAATATTTTAAATGTATTAGTTTTATTTTCATTATTAGCTAACACAGCATATATTTTATGTATAGTTTCTGTTTATGTAGCATTTAGAGCGCAATCGATTTTATATCATTAAAACATTCTATCCATGTTTTTATATAATGTGTTTTTAAGATCGTTTATTAAGTTTATACGACGAAAGATGAAAATTAATTTCGCAGCGCCGCCCTTGTGTATATATACCTTAATTCACGAATAATAACACAATTACTTTTCTTAAACCCTATTTTCTATCTATTTAAAATAATGCAAAGGAATTCCTATAAATTATAAATAATCTTAAAAATTAATTTTAATTCTAATACGTATAAAAACATTGTCACTTGAAATTTAGAAAAGCAATTTTCAGTCGATATTTGCTATGCATATTACATTGTGTGTTTAAAACATATTTTCTCCCCCCCCCCTCCCCCCCGCACACTTATTTTATTATAGTTTTTTACTTTAAAAAAAGAAAAGAAGAAGAAGAAGATATTTAATCGAAAATTTCCTGCATGTTGCAGGTACAGGGTAAATTTAATTTAATTTTTAAAGTTCTTAAGGATATTGGAACAAGTAAAATAAGAAATTTTTGTGCAAGCAATATGAAAATTAAATTAGATATTCAGGGTGATTTTTCCAGGGTAAATCAATATTTTAATTCCTAAATTTACCGCTTATGTAGATCGATATTTAAAATAAATAAATAAATAAACTTTTAACGATAAGGTGTTAATTATTTTAAGATATTTTTAAAGCTTATTTTGTTTTATAAAAAATTAATAATAATAACAACGATACATATGTTTATAATAGTCATTTGTTCCGTTACGAAATATGTATTGTCAACCATTAGTATACATTGAATGTTTAAATTTAGTATACATTGAATTAAGTTAGTATATATTGAATATTAAAACACTATAGGCATTTTCAGCAATGTGTTATGATTCCTTGTTATGCCATGTATTTTTTAAAAATGAAGTTGTTTTTCGATAATTTTTAACATTTTTCAACAATGATTAATTTAACAGTCATTGTAAAGTTGTACTGATGAAGTTTAACAAAATAGTCAGGGTATATGAGCAATATAGTCTATACTTCTCATAAATTTTTCTATAGTAATCTGAGATTTGACTAATAATTCATATCCGTTGATACCTATTTATGAAAATTACTACCGTAATTTAGTGTATATAAGCCGCACTGGTAGATAAGCCGCAGCTTATTAAAATGTTGCTTAAAAAAATCAATGTTCTTCGATAAGCCGCATCGGAAGGTAAGCCGCGGCTTATGCGAGCATTGTTACGATGATGTGACAAATAAATAAGGAAAAAATATATCAGTCTTCTGATATCTACGCAGGTTAATAAAATAATAAATTATTATTTATAAATGAAAATAATAAGTTATTTAAAAAATAATTCAGTATGAAGAAAATAAAATCAAACTATACCAGTATGCAGATGTAATGTAACAAATATCAGAAACACGGGAACAAGATGGTGGAATCCGGGCACATATACAAAGTCATAAAAATAATTAATTATAAATAAAAGTAATGAATTATTTTAAAAGGCAATATATAAAGAAAAAATTAAAACAAAGCAAGTATACAAAAACGATGGAAAAAATCAAAAACAAGGGAACAAGATGGCGAAATCCAGACGTATATGCAAATTAATCAAAATAAGAGGTTATTAGTTAATAAATAAGAGATTATAAGTGTGAAAATAAGAGATTATAAGCGTGAATCAGTGCTCGAGAAACTCGAATACTAAACTTCCGTTTTGGGGAGAGATCGACTGTTCCAAGATTTATGGACTACGAAATTTGGCATTATCATTAGATAGACCGCACTGGTAGATAAGCCGCAAACCCAAAAAAAATCAATGTTTTTTTTTTTTTCCTTTTAAAGATAGCCTGCGGCTTATTTTCACTAATATACGGTATATAAAAATTCTGTTCTCCAAATTTCCCTTTATGAAAACCTTATATACAATATATATACGAAAAAATTAATTTATTAAAAATAATCTCGCAGATGATATTGGAACTGATGCATTATCTGCTTAATACCATTTATAAATACTTCTAAAAGTTTAATAAATAATAAACAATATTTTTTTCTTTTTCAAAACGTTAAGAAATAACTATTGTTTTGTGCATCATATTGGTAATTTAATTTTTCATTTACTTTGACACTTATTCCATTTAAATTAACCGTGAAACATTAAACCCTGAAATCCACCACATTATATTTATATTAAAGAATATTAAGATTTAAATACTGTAATCTTTCTCATAATGAATTAAGTTATTTCTTTAAAATAGCTGAATTAAATGAAATATTTTCTCTAATAATTAATGAAACTATATATTTATGTATTATAATTAACAATTACACGAAGGAAACTGGGTGACTTTTTATGAGAAAATTTGACATTTAGTATAGTAATCCCTTACTTCATTAAAGAAGTCTTATATCATTTAAATTAGAATACGTAAGAAGAATAAATTATAAAAATATGACATATGTGTTTTTGGCAAGTTATTGTTCACTCACAATAATTAATAACTTGATTTATAATTTTGAAATGTTATTTAAGCTGGAGAATTGAACAAATAATAATAATAATAATAATAATAAGATTCTAAAGGATTTTTAAATAGCTGAAGAATTAAAATATATGTGATATAAGATTGCTGCTATATTCTGTCTAATTCAGATCAAAATTAACTTTCAAAAAGTTGACGACAGATCATTAATTCTTAAATCATTAAAAGAGTTCTTAACTAACTTATGAAATAAAGAAAATCAGGCTTATCTGATCTCTCGATTCCAAAGGAGTCGAATTCAGATAAAGCTGGAGGTATCTAGCAGGTACGGCCTCTAAAAAAAAATATCTAATTGTGTCTATTATTAGCACTTTTGCTGCCGCATGATTTTTTCTTTTTGACAGTAAGGTCGCCTGAGGGCGTTATTTTCCCAAGTTATATAATAATTCATAACAAAATTTTCTGTATTCATATTTATATTACAAATGGATTTACATTAAAAATATATTCTTTATAATCAAAGTATTTGTATTCATAGTATATTTGATTGCAAAATATGAATATTGCGCATACTTGCCAACCATCTCATTATGAACCGTGCAATTTTTACAGGGTTCCCACGGCCCGATTTTTTTTCAAAGATTCTTCCACCAGTACTATCTATTAGGTGTACCGGGACGTTCTGTCGTTTTGAATTATAAAACTGACATCGGAAATTTATCCTGGATAAAATTTAAGATATTCTTAGGGAACTTATAAGATGGTTATTTGTGAAGTACCATGTAAACACTGTTAAACAAAAATTTCCGGTTTCATTTTATTAATTCAAAACGACATAACTTTCCGGTACACCTAATGTAAGTAAATTCCTTCTTAAATCTGCTCTGTACATTTAAGAATAAATTTATCTTAAGACTTTTCTGGTAGAAGAGTCCTTGAAAAAAACGTGGCTGTGGGATCCCTGTTTTAGTACAGGCCTTTTTTTTCACACCAGTGATATTTTAAAGTAATTTTATCCTTATTTAATAGTAACACTATTTGGAGAGTATTACTCTAAAAATAAAACGGTGTGAAAAAAGGGACTTTTTTCAAGGGGCGTTAACAATTGTACGGTTATTAATGAGATGGTTGGCAAGTATAATATTGGATATATTCTTAAGAAATAAATAACATGCAAATCGAGAAAGAAACACCTACTGGCGGAGTTACGGATTTTCAAATGACGTGAATCTACGTCAGATTCATGCGAATCAGCGGTCGCGAAAGTGTTAATTTATTGTTATTATGTTATTAATTATTATTCTTTTCTTTAATTTGTTCATTTTACTTTCTTTTCTTTAATTTGTTCATTAATTTTCAGATACCACAGTGATATATTTTAAATACGATTTATGCGTATTACGAATTTAAGTATGAAATTAAAGTATTAACCCTTTGGGTGCATTTGACGAGTGAGACTCGTCATGTGCTTACTTGGGCGAAGTTACGGTGGACGTGTCTGACTCGTCATCTGAATTTAAGAAGATGGTGTTAATGTTTGCGGCATCTCCACCAGTGGGCGTTGATCGCAAACACTTTCCTGGCGTTTTTTATGATATCTTACAACCATACTTATATCATCAATATAAGTATATTCCAAATAAAATGTATTACTTTTACATATTAACACCTTCGCGACCGCTGACGTAGATTCAAAGCATTTGAAAATCTGTAACTCCACCAGTGGGCGTTTCTTTTGCAATTTGTATGCTATTTTTTTCTTAAATATATAATTAATATTCACAATTTTATAGCGAAATATACTATGGATACAAATACTTTAATTAGAAAGAATAAAATTATAATGTAATCCATTTATAATATAAATGTGAATACAGAAAATTTTGCTCTGAAATATTGTAACATAGAAGAATAACGCCCACAGGCGGACCTTACTGTCAAAAATTCAAAATCCTTCCATATAGCGACAAATTAAATCTGTCCCTAGGGCAGAAAAATCTTCAAATAATTCAGTACTCAAAGGGTTTGTGTACAACTTGTGTGTACAAAAAAAACAACTAGTGCAAAATTTCCGAGTCAAAATTGAAGTTAACAATGAAGACCTAGTACAATAAATTTCTGATTATCTGAGGAATTCGGTGCTTCCCAGCAATAGTGAATACTATTTATATTTCTAGATTTTTCACTATCAATACAGTCGGCAGCAAAGTCATTCGAGCATTAGCAATAATTCCTACATTAAAAAATAGTACACTTAATACCGTTTTGTTAAATAAATCCTTGTCGAATCATGTTCTTGGTCAGTCGAAGAACATGATTCTTATCTAAAATATCAAATAAAAAGACACTTTAGACATGAAATTAAATTCTTATTCTATGTAATATATCCCGAGAAACGTTAATTACACTCATGACTTTTTGAATCTTTTTACAAACACTTTCCCATTAAATCTCCTTTCAATATTAAAATATTTCTATTTTCTTTCTGAATTCTTTTATAAAATCAAAACTAGATTTCTCTAGGTTTTTTCAAGCATGGATAATAAACATGTAAATAAAAAAGAGAAAATTTTAATTTACTCTGCACTGCAAAGTCATTTTACCTTTTTTTTTTTTTTTTATTTCGCACGCTATTATTAATTAGTTTTTTGTTTCAAAAATGAGATTAATAATTGAACTTTTAAGGGAAAATAGCAAATTTTCTCATGAAAGTTTAATTATAGCTGCATTTTTCATTTTGTCATTAAAAAAACAGAGTATAGTATTAATATTATTATTTTCTTTTCTGTCAAGATAATGGCTTGGGGAGTGAAATGTAAGTGACTTGTGTATAAATAAAGTTTTTTTCACTATGAAATATTTTGTATATTTAATAAATTCTGTATTTTTGTTCGGGCTTACATTGTGTATTAGACTTTCGTTTTGTAAAAAGGTTGTAATTATGAGTGACTTGTTAATTTAGAGCCTCACGATTATAAACATTTTTCATTATAACTGTTACAGAGGCTATGGGATATATTATATCCAGAGCTACCAACGTAATCCAGAGGATTGTTAGCACCGCCTCTTTTTTTCCATACCAGTATATTTTTAAAGTATCTTTCTTCTTAATTCATCGGAAATACTTCTGAAGAGAATTACTCTAAAAATTAAGTGGTGTGGAAAAAGGGGCGGTATTAACAATCCTCCGGATTAGGTTGGCAGCTCTGTATATCGTGCTTAATTTTAATTCAAAGCTGCAAAACTCGTCCGAGAATTTTTTTTATTATTATTTTTTTTATTATAAAATTTTAGTTTAATCATATAGGAGAAAAGCATTTTTTTCCCCCTTGTCTTTTAGTCTTGTTCATAAATTCTAGTGGTAGTTCATTTTAATGAACGAAATTTCCTTGTCCCTGAAAGGGTTAAATAAAATGCGAAAAATCACATGGTTCACATAAATTATTATCACTTTCCTATTGCACGTACTGTTTGACTACGAGGTGTTGTCGTGTGAGTTACGTGATTTTAGACAATTCTACTAAAGGGACATACTACTTTTAAAAATGGGATAATGAAGAAATTTTCGACGAATTTTCGCAATTTCAAAAAAAAAAAAAAAAAAAAAAAAAAAAGAAAGAAAGAAAAGAAAAGAGTGCATATACAAGCAATTTTTTTCTTTTCTTTCTTCCTTTCTTTCTTCCTTTCTTTTTTTTTTTTTTTTTTTTTTTTTTGTGCGTGTGTGAGTTTGTGTGTGTGTGTGTGTGCTAATTAGCATGACATTACTCTATTGGTTAAAAATGTAACTTTGGTTTACTTTAAAACTTTGGTTGGTTTTAACATCCCACTAGTACTGTGCTATAGGTAATGGGTGACGGTCTGGGACATATCTCTAAGGATGGTCGGAAGACATGCCATCACAATTTTGATCCTCCACGGAGCGGATAGCTCCCCCGCTTTGGTGACCACAAGAAGTATAATTTGGATGGGAACATGGAGGACATTGCTGCCACTACGATTTTACGTACACAGGCCACCATTGGTGTATAGGACCATAGTCTCCTAAACTAGATGCCGTCCGCGTGGCTCGGAAACTTGGCAACAGTTCGAACGGTAGACAGCGCCACTTGGTACAAATTACAAGACTTTTTTATTCAACTGCCATTAATAATTTTAAGAAGTGATATATAATATATATAATCGACGTTTCTTCGATTCTGTTTGCTATTTATGCATATCAAATCCCACTTTTAAAAATTTTTGGTGGCTGTTGAATAAAAAAATCGCCCAATATGTAAAAGTCGCCCAATTTTTTTTTTTTTTTTTTTTTTTTTTAATTCTGAAAGTTCTTTGAAATTTTCACATTTTCAAAAGTCGGTTGTCTCCATTAATGAAATCATACTTGCCAACATCATAATTAATGTTCCGCAGTGTTGTTAGTCCCGGCTTTTCTTTTCACACCAGTAAATTTTTAGAGTAATATTCACCAAATGCAATTACGAGTAAATAAGAAGAAAAATACTCTAAAAAGATATTGGTGTAAAAAAGAAGGCGGGAATTACAATACTACGGAATATTAATTAGTATGTTGGCAAGTATGTGAAATAAGGTGAGAAATAATGTTTCCATGGTAACATAACCAAACTAACTTAAGTGACTTTCTGACTTATTACTGTTTTGCCCTTTTTTTTTTTAGTGTGTGTGTGTGGGGGGGGGAGAATTTTAATTTGAAATTGATGTTAAACGTAAAGTCATGATGTTGTATTTTGTATGTCACTTCTAATTAAACATTAAAAAAAAAATGATAAAACACATAAAACACAGCACTTCACACGTTAAAATCCAAGTCAAGAGACTTAGTTTAAAAGTTTACAGTATGCAAGTTAAAAAGAACAGCACGACATTTCGTCCAAGCATTGTTGCTCGTGGACATCTTCAGGTTTAGTTCGCTTACTGCCAGCGTCTTGATCCTTTAATATATGTAGAATGTATGTTTAATATATGTAGATCCTTTAATATATGTTCTACATATATTTTAATATATGCAGATCCTTTAATATATGTTCTACATATATTTTAATATATGTAGATCCTTTAATATACCTTCTACATATATTAAAGGATCAAAACGCTGGCAGTAAGCGAACTAAACCTGAAGACATCCACAAGCAACAATGCTTGGACGAAACGTCGTGATGTTCTTTTTAACTTATATACTGTAAACTTTTAAACTAAGCCTTTTGACTTGGATTTTAACGTGTGAAGGGCTGTGTTTTATCAATTTGATTTATACACGTGTTGAAAACAATTGCTCATCCAACATTTAAAAAAAAAAAAAAAAAAAAAAAAAAAAAAGATATATTACCTGTGCGCTTTATGAAATTGAAGAAACCATGTTTAATACTATCTCTGTTTTGAAAATGTGTACATATAATTATATTTAATTAATATAACATAACTAGTAATAGCTATAGAAGTTGTAATGAAAGTAGAAAGCTAGAATTTTACATAATCATAATAATTTAAATATTTAAAGAAAAAAAAATCAATTCTGACAAATTTGTGAGTTTAAATGGTAATAAAATTAAAAAAAAAAAAAAAAGTCAATTATCTAAAACACACACATATGTATGGGTTTAAATATTTAAAATAATGTATCTGAGTTATACTACTCTCTGCTACCCTGAATATCAATACTTTGTATATTAAAGGGTAGAGTAACAAGCGCCAGACATATATATATGAACTTAATTTAAAACAATTTAAATCTTTAGCCGAATAGTATTTTTTCAGCATGTCCGTTTAATAAATTATAAAATAAATACTAAATGAAGCAGGAATGTGGAAGTCCATTTTTGAAAACTACGGATGTTCAGTTATCTTATTTTCTAGGGAAAAACATGACATATTTAAAAGTTTTGTTATAGATTTAGAAACATTTTTATTTGATATATAAATCTTTGTGCGTGTATCTACCCAAACCTTCGTTTGAAGAGTATCTACATTTAAACAAATCATGCTGTTATTATATTTTTAAATTATTTAAAATTATTTAGACATTTTCATCCGCAACACTCATTAAAACTTACCAAATTTTGATCAGTCTTTTCAAAGAACAATCTAGTATGAAATTCAGAATGCATAATTCAATTTCTTGCAATTATTTATTTTTAAATTACGCTGATAACACATATACATACAGGTCAGTCGCTAAAAACGTGAATTTTGTATTGAAGTCGGCTAAAAACGTAATATTATATAATAATCCAGAAGAATTGAAAATTGAACTTCAAAAGGTACTTTCAATAGAGTATGACAAATAAATTTTCACTCCTGAGTAGTTTTCTTTGACAAGGAAAAGTGCATAGATGCCAACATTTTAATTTATTCTGAAGTATTTTAAGCTCCGCCTTTATTTCATACCATGTTTTTTTTTGTTTTTTTTTTTTTTAAAAGATCAACCATAGCCTCCAAAACTAGATGTCTTCCGCATGGATCGGAAACTAGGCAACAGTTCAAGCGGTAGATAACGACACCTGGTACAGATTGCGCGACTTTTTATTTTACCAATAATCTTAAGAAATGATATTTGTATATATAATCCACGATTCTTCGATTCTATTCGCCTTTTATGTAAGTAAAATACCACTATTAAAATTTTTGGTTTCTGAATAAAAAAGTTTCGCAATCTGTACCAGGGGGCACTGTTTACCGGCCAAATTACCGAGTCACGTAGAAGGCATCTAGTTTAGGAGGCTATGATCAAAGCATTAGCATAAAAAAGAAAAGAAAGAACAAATTCCGATCTTGCATGCATGTCAACTACAGTGAAATTAAGTATTTTTGTATTGCCACTGGAAATATTATTTACTTTAAATAATTTACATTTCTCAGAACAAATTAACTGTAATATAGGCTTTTAATTGACCGTTTTCTATATCACGTAATGCTTGTGCTTAAAAGTAAGTACTTTACGCAAGCAGGATAATGTATCTGAAATTTTGTTTCAACCATTGAATGCGCGTTTAGATTTATTAAAGCAAGTCTTTTAAACATATAAAAAAAGCTGCGCTCTTCAATGGTCTCAGTTTATTCAATATTCTCTATATTTTGTGTTTTATACTGCTTAGAATATGAAATTCAACAGAAAGTATTATTTAACATATTTATGTTCATACATTATAACAAGCTATCATGCATAGCCACCTAAACTAGATGCCTTCCGCGTGGCTTGGAAACTTGGCAACAGTTCAAGCGGTAGACAACGCCACCTGGTACAGATTGCGGGACTTTTTATTCAATTGTGACCAATAATTTTAAGATGTGACATATGATATACATAATCGACATTTTTTCTATTCCCCTTTTATATATCTCAAATCCCATTTTAAAAAATTTTTGGTGCTGTTGAAGAAAGAAATCGCGCAATCTTCTGTACCAGGTGGCGCTGTCTACCGCCAAGTTTCTGAACCATGCGGAAAGCATGTAGTTTAAAAGGCTGTGGAGTACCATACTTGCAGAGCTGCCAACCTAATCCAGCAAATTGTTAGTACCGCCCCTTTTTCTACACCACTTAATTTTTAAAGTAATTTTCTTCAAATATATTTGCGATGAATTAAGAAAAAAAAAACTCTAAGAAATGACTGGTGTAGAAAAAGGGGCGGTTCTAATAATTTGCCGGAATAGGTTGGCAGCTTTGTATTTGCCAACATTCTAATTAATATTCCGTAATGTTGTTAGTTCCGCCTTTTTTTTTTTTCACACCAGCAAAAGTTTAGAGTAATATTCTCCAAATGCAATTACGATTAAATAAGAAAAAAAATACTCTAAAAAGACACTGGTGTGAAAAAGAAGGCGGGGCTTACAATACCACACAATATTAATTAGTATGTTGGCAAGTATGCAGAAATTTATTCTTATTATATCAAAGTGATGTATAGGAGAATTTTTTTTATTATAAATAAAGTGGTGCGAAATAGAGGAGGGGCTAAATATACTCCGTAATAAATTAAAATTTTTGCATCTATGAAAGTGTAGTAAAATGCTTCCATTATTACATTCATTTGAAAAGAATTACTTCGCTCAACATTGGATAGCAGTGTATATTGCTAATAAGTTATATACACACCACATTGTGTGCTTAGATTTAATCCTGTATGAAAAACACATAACGCAACCCGAAAGGCATCTCCAACAATTTCCAAGTAAAGTCCTTGTACATCCAAATTATTTTCGGTAGCCCTATAAACGAATGATTAATGATTACCATACGAAAGACACAAAACATGCTTTTATGCATAACTACAGAAAACAGTATGATATGATTCTACACAAATCGAGCCTTTATCCATCCATAAAGTACATGTTCATTTAATTTAATTTAATGTAATCTATGGCTGTTCAACTGCACCAACAAAATCTTTTGCACATACAAGTAGTATATTTGAATTATTTCGGATGTCCTTGTCAGTGATGGAACACGGATGCAGAATTCATACCACTATCAATGTAAGAAAATTTTCTACTTGTTAAATCAACGATATTATAGTTAGAGAAATTTCTTAAACAGATTCCGGTATGAATTCTGCGCCCGTGTTCCATCCTTGCCTTGTGCATGAACCATCTCAAACAAAAGCTTAGTGTAGAACCCCTACATGATACCGATTTGTAATACTATGTCTGGATTTCCTGTTGCTATTTGTTGACATATGCAGATAACAAATACAGTGATACACAGATCAAATATAAACCGGTTTTTTAGGTTCAGGAAATCTAGAAAAAAAATAATAATAATAATTATTATAAATATTTTAAGTTCTACCTTTAATAAATATTAAATGTAATTATTATCTTTACTTTAACCTTCTTCGTTTTTTTTTTTTTTTTTTTTTTTTTTGAAGTGAAAACTTCTTTAGGCGCGTTGAGCACTTTTGGGTGAACAAAAATCATGAAACTCACGTCATCGTCAGCGAAGGCTTTCCATGAGAATCGAAAGTGGAATTCGAGATTTCAGCTGATTTACACGTTTTGAGGTCTCCTGAATGGGATTTCTTTTGTATCTCAAGTACTAATTAAAATATTTTCACAAGTAATATCATTTGAAAGCTTTGTTGAGTTGGAATCGAACTGTAACTTACAGAAATTTGTTCCGCCAGATGGCGCTGTAATATTTTAAAATTTCAATATTTCAAATTCTAATTATGATTAAATTATTTTTAATACATCATTCGAAAGATATTTTAAAGTTGTTTTACATTTTCGAAAGTGGAATTCGAGATTTCACCTGATTTGCACGTTTTAGGGTATCCTGAATCGGTTTTCTTTTGTATCTTGGCTACTAATTAAAATAATTTCATAATTAATCAATATTTTTACTTAATATAAGGCTTAGATCATTTACCAAAAATCAATTCAAAAAACTGGTGTACAGACAATAGCAAGAAATTAAAACTTCTTCACACACCATAAATTTAAAAATCAGCACAACCGGTTTCGAAAGGACGTAGCCTTTCTTAATCAGGTGCAAACACATGCAACTGCCTTGGAGGCAAAAGCAAGACTAAGCAAGACTAAAAGCAGTCTTGCTTTTGCCTCCAGGGCAGTTGCACGTGTTTGCACCGGATGAAGAAAGGCTACGTCCTTTCGAAACCGGTTGTGCTGATTTTTAAATTTATGGTGTGTGAAGAAGTTTTAATTTCTTGTTAGTTCATTTAATTTGGGTAGCTACAAATATTGTGCTGAATCATATAATACAGATCATAAACACTTCTTTACAAACCAAAAATAATTCGAAAATAATAATCTAATAGCTCGATGATACTATTCACAAGTTACTTAGTTTTCACTTCTATCGACAGTCCCCAAACACTGCTTTGATTTTTTTTTTTTTTTTTTTTTTTTTGAATTGTTCTACCGTTCTTAATCCCCCTCCATTTTTTTTTTTTTTTTTTTTTTTTTTTTTTTTTAAAATCTGGTTTCACGTATAATTAAAAAAAGCATAAAAGAAAATGTTAAAGATGCATTGACATTAAACGTTAGAAACAAACACAAATTATAAGCAATATTTAAAGTAACTATGATTCTAAATTATCAAATAGAGACTACTCGTATTGGCGGCAAAGTGACGAGTAAGCCAAAAGAATTGTTTTGGGAAAAATATTGTCACTAAGTGCCATCTGCGTTTAGCCTGCTTTAAAAATGAACTGTTCTAAGGTCGTACGCAAACTTTTCGCATTTGAATAGATTGTTTTAATAAAATATTCAACGTTGAGTGTTTTAATTATGTATCAAGAACACTAAATATTCTTTAAAAAAATGTCGGCTTGAAGAAAGAGGTTCGTAAACAAAAAATCAGTTTAAAAGCAAAAACTCGGCTTCTTTTGAAGACTGAGCTTCGGAACTTCAACAAACTCAAATACCATTTTTATTGGTTGCTGAATTTAAAATTTGTAGGAAATGCCAATCTTATTAAAAGTAAATGAAATGAATTATTATTATTATTATTATTATTTTATTTATTTATTTTATTTATTTATTATTATTATTATTTTTTTTTTTTTTACTTCGATTGTAAATCTACTTTACTACACCATCACATGTGATGAAGGAAAGAGGTTTAATACTTTGCAACAATAATTTAAAACTTTTCCTAAATTTGCAGTTGGAGGTTGGGGGGGGGGGGGTATTGAATGACAAAGATTCAAATGCATTTTCAAATCTATAAAGATTAAGACAAATACATTAACAATATATTAAAAATACAAAAAAAAAGGGGGGGGGGGAGTTAACTGCAATTTTTAGATTGCAAAACAAACTTTAAAATTCTTAAGTAAATCCGATAGGAAATTCTTTCCAAGTTTTTTTTTTTTTTTTTTTTTTAGCAGTGTTTACTTTTTTTTTTGTAAATAAGAGAAATAAGGAATAATAGATGTAATATGAAGTTTGTCCTTATTTGATCGAATAAAAAATAGTAGTAATGCAGAAGACTATATTTCTTTTTGAAGAAAAAGTTTGTATAATTATATTAGGTATGGTGCTATCATTGTGAAAAATAAAATAAAATCAGTTGTGTTACTTTTTATTAAATGAGTAATTATTGAGTGTTTACAAACGATTTAATAAAAAATGGCGAAATCTCTAATTTTATGCATTTAACAATTGCCTCCTAAACTAGATTCCTTCTGCGTGGCTCGAAAACTTGGCAACAGTTTAAGCGGTAGACAGCGCCACCTGGTACAAATTGCGCTCTTTTTTATTCAATTGTGACCAATAATTGTAAGAAGTGATATATAATATATATAATCGACGATATATAATATATATATATTCCCACTTTCAAAAATTTTTAGTGGCTATTGAATAAAAAAGTCACGGAATCTGTACCAAGTGGCGCTGTACCAAGTGGCGCTGTCTACCACAAAGTTTCTGAGCCACGCGGAAGGCATCTAGTTTAGGAGGCTATGATTTAATTAAATCTTTATACATGAAGTAAAAATCGTAGAAAATCTGAAACTTTTTAAAAATGAGCTGAATATATGTAAGTAAAACTTTATCATTTGCATAAACATACAAGTAAGTAGATAAATAAGTAAACATAAATATTTATTATAGTTTTTTATTTTTATATTTACATGTACAGTTCTTCCAGTTATACTGAAATATTAAGGCGAACAACACTCAAACAGGATGAAATAATTCAGAGAAAATGTCAAGCTATATACCGTACACATTCTTGCCAACTTAGCACGTTTTGTCTACCGGAAAAAATTGATATAAATACTTTTTTATATTTTTTTCTAAGTCACTGAACTGTAACGGTTTTGACTGATAAAGTAAAAAAAAAAAAAACTAAAATTTTTCGGTAACCAAAAGGCGTTAAGTTGTCAACTACAGCTATACATGCTAGCCAACTTTTACGCTTTTTGGCTGCAGAAAAAATTTAATTGAAACACTTGTGTGTGTTGTGTTGTGTGTGTGTGTGTGTGTGTTGTATGTATTAAAACTTTCCGGTAGGTACAGACGGGAAAAAAAAAAAAAAAAAAAAAAAAAAAAAAACGCAACACCCGCTGTAATTTTGTTAGTAATTGACGCAGGAACATCTAATAGGCATAATTCAACAGAAAATTAAAGGCACTTTCTAAAAGAGTCGTCGAATTTTGAATTAGGGGTCATCAACATATTGAAATGAGCGCCAACTTTGATTTTTTCAATAGCAACACTCAATCTTGACTTCCTATTCGAATTTCTGAGAGTCTGGCAGTACGGAAAAGTCTACTGTTTGTATACTATATCTTTAGTATTTATAGAGTTATAATCAAAAATGTGTTAGGGGGTTACCTGTAAATGTAAAAAAATAAAATTAAGATCCTATAAGAAATAGGCAAATTTTTAGTGTTTCACATCAGAAATCTTTCAGTAAAAAGATAATTATAAAAATTAATAAAAATAATTCATTTTCAGTTCCTTAATTATCCCGAATTCTGTTTTTCAGATTTGCATATACATCAGTACTTTTTTCGGTAATTTTAGGTCTATTTAAATACATTACACTACGCTTGCGGTTGGTCTAGACGGTACTCTTTGAAAAAAGTGCAATATTTTTCAAGTAAAATTGTCCATTATGGCTGTACTGATCACCAATAAAGCTTAAATTTTACTTCGTAGGTGTAAAAAATATACGAAATGAAATAATATATATATATATATATACAACAACGCATAAACTAAATCTTTTCGGATAAATTATTGGTAAGGGTTCATGAAGTAAATATTGAACAATTTTAATCGCACTTACCAGTTTTCGGTAAGTTGAACTCTTTGGAATTGTACGATTTGCTTTATAATTTCTTAATTAAACCTTTCCGACTGCTGACGTAGATTCACGTCATTTGAAAATCTGTAACTCTTTCAGTGGGCGTTCCTTTCGTAATTTGTGTGTTACATATTTCTTAAGTTTGTACCCAGTGTTCATATTTTTGCAATAACATATACTATGGATAGAAATATATTGATTAGGAAGAATATAATTATAATGTATATCAATTTGTAATAATTTAATTGTGAATACAGAAAATTTGTTCTGAAATATTTTAATTTGAGAGTATAACGCTCGTAAGCGGATCTTACTATCAAAAAGACAAAATCCAGCTTCCGCAAAAAGTGTTAAAATATATTTATAAAAATTAAAGCTTATTTTTAAAAATATATAAAGTTAAAATACATTAATAAAATTTTAAGGACTGAAGTATCCTTAAAATAATAATCCTCCCCCCCTACAAAATAAATAAATAAATAAATAAAAAATAAAGCAATATATGAAGCAAATGATTAAACCTTTAATATGACGGTAGTGAAGAAACGATTTTACAAGTCTGTCTTGTATTCCAATTCCATTCGTTTTTTTAATTGACAACTTTTGCATTAAATCTATTTAAAACAGTAAACTCCACCTATTTAGTTATTTTTTTTCTTCGAGTGTTTGTTTAAAAGGTTCAAAATTTATCACCAGTAATCGATGAAGTAAATACCACTTGTGCATATTTTTGTCAACATAAAATAAGAGGGTTGTCACGAATACTCAATGTCACATTTACTTTCCTTTTCTGTATTGTTTTGTTTTGAAGAACGATGAAGGCCGGACTTGTCTTCTTTAAAAAACAGGCATTCTTGATGCTAACACTAATGTCTAAAAATCATCATTTTTGTTTCATTTCCTTGCGTTTGATGCTCTTGTTATATAATTTGACCCGTAAATAAAAAATAAACATATTTTGTTTAGTTTTCATTGTTATTTTTTAAGATTTTATTCGTTATCTCATGCAAAACTTTATAAGAGACGGCCCCCCTAAACCACCCCAAAAGAAAGATTTATTTATATCTCGAAAACTAATTACTGGAATGAGCTGCAAATTTGCACACCCATATTTTTTAGCATTAGAATTCATTTTATGTAAAAATTAATATAGGTCATGATTCATAATTTTTATGAATATGAACTTATTAATATTTTTCAGAATTAAAAATATTTTTCAGAATCAAAAGTAATGATGGATTATGTTTGGGTTTCTTCACTGTATCTCGTAAAAAATAATTATATCGATCAAGTTATTTTTTGTGAAGATATTAACCCTTTATCTACTGACGGTACTTCAAAGTACTATTAGTTTTAAAAATATATATAATCGAATTCATGGAAGAAATGTCAAAGATATTCATAAGAATATAACTTGTATATCTCCCTTTAACATTACTACAAGGCACAAGCTGGTACCTGCAGCCTTTTTTGTTCCAGAGAGGGTTTTTTAGAGTGCTATTGCTGTTTCTGCTTGGCATTTTTCATGATCGTCACGTGCATCATAATTGATTCCTAAAATATCTCAGGAATCTCCCATTAATCTTAGGAAAAAATTAAGAAACATAAAAAGTAAATACGTTCTTACACTTTTTTAACGTCCAAATATCTTTTTCAACCTCTATGTACTAGTGGTACACGAAAGAATCACCACACAAAATCATCATTAATTACTATGATGAGGTAATGTGCATAACTTTTATTGCAGATATCTTTAAGAAATACTCAGAATTAATTAAAGAAATATGTTTCAAGCACAATTTTTGTCTGTTTCATAGTGCAGTAGATAAAGGGTTAATAAAAGTTTGAAATATGAATTTAACATTAGCACCTTCAAACTTTCAACGCTTATAACTCTGTGAAAAAATAAGTAAAATATAGAACCAATATACTTTTTCGCGTAGTCGCGATCCCAGAAATTCAAACATAAAATAAAAATGGGGCATTATCATTGAAAAAAATCAAAGTCGGTGCGCGTTTTAATATGTAGACGAAACCCAATTTAAAATTTCAGTTCATTTTCTGAAACTACTCACAATTCCCTGTCGAATGATATCTATTACATTTTTCTACATCGATTAGCAACGAAGTTACGTTGAGTGTTGCGTTTTTTTTTTTTTTTTTTTTTTTTTTTTTTTCTTTCCCGACTGTACAAAATAAATAAATAAATAAATAAAGAAAAGAAAAGAAAAGAAAAGAAATAAAAAGAAAAGACGCAATACCTGCTATTATTTCGTTATTATTTGACGCAGAAAAAAATATAACAGATGTTATTCAACGGGAAATTAAGCGTACTTTGTAAAATTTACGTGAAATTTTAAATTAGGGTAACTATCACATTAAAATTAATAATTTGTATACTTTTTCTCTATATTTTATAGAGTTATAACCAGAAATGTGTAGGTGGTTATTTGTGAATCTCAGTGTTGCCTGAGGGACTATTTTATTGAATATCGATAACTAATTTTAATTGCAATGGTTGCCTAATCACTTCGAAGATTAATCGTCTATTACGTATATCAAAATATCACTCCTGAAAATTATTCGTGATATTTGAACAAAAAAAAAATACCTAGATTTGAAAACCCTGAAAATTGCCTCTGACACCCTTTCAACATATTCTTATGTAAAATGACCTCCTGAATCCGAATATGACGCCCATTTTGTCCTAACACCCACCACTTTTTTGGAATGGTCCCCTATTTTTATCCTTTTCAGTGATTTTATGGCTATACATTTGATTTTTAGGAGGGGGAGGATTATTTTAACCGTTAAATATCTTCTGAGGGGCTATAGAGTTGGAAAATTCTAAATCATAGACATTTGCGACAAGGGATTTTTTTTTTTTTTTTTTTTTTTTTTTTTTTTTGGGGGGGGGGGGGGTATTTGCCACAAAAATTGTGTATTACATATCTTATATTTTTTTAATCTGTTATTAATGTTATTTTTTAAACTTTATATTTTTATGTTTTTAGGTGTTAAATTAATTATTTTTCATTCTTCAAATCAAATTCATGGTCATAAAGTTATCGATCAGGGAAAGAAATTGAGGGAGGGGTTGGTTTATCTAGAAAACGGTGGGTGACTGGATAAAATGGGAGTCATATTCGGATTCAAGAGGGTCAATTTTTATAGGAATCAGAAAGAATGATATCAGATCTCGAACAAAAGGCTTTTTTTTTTTTTCAGAGCAGTGTACTTTGTCTTTATGTGTATTACAATAAAAAATAATTCTTTTAAATTTCACAATGTTATGTTAAAAAATGATTCCCATTTAGTGCATTTATATAAAATTGAGTAACTTTCACAGAAAGTTCAAAACTTAAATTGAATTCCGTTGAAAGGTTTCCCAGATACAACGTCCACAAAATTTTGAATACACACGAACAGACATTTTCGAAAAATGATTAAATCGTGTTCAAGAGATCTTAAAGAATGTAAATACATGAAAAAAGGCGGTAATGAAGAAAGTAATCAAGCATAATATAAGTCTTCAGTGTTCTGCTATATTAGCTAATAAAAAAATCTGAAAACTTCAAACTATAAAAGTTATGGTTTTCGGAACGGATACATCCGTACATTAAAATGCTTTTAACACTTTGCTAATGAAAATCTGCAAACATCATACAAAAGAAAATAAATAATCTGGTGTGTCACTCACACGATTTTCTCTTACCCTGATATTTAGTACTATAAATACAGGTTGCAGATTAAAAGGTAAGATAACGAGTACTGTTATGTAAACCTGTGTTAAACAATTCATATTAGGCTTCTGAAGAGTTTTATATGATAATTAGTTCTGTGTGAGGGAGGCTGCCGCCCCCTTCAAACCCCCGTTTCATTCATGCACCTACATTTATATAGAATTTAATTCGGTTATTAAAAAATAATTCTTTTTTTAAAAAATAATTTATTTAAATTATTATTTAAAAAATATATCTTTTATGATAATGCAGACGATTTCCATATTAGAGAAGTAGAATAAAACCAAATATCCAAAGAAAGTCCATTTTATTCTCAATGTTTAAAAAAAAAAAAAAAAAACGATTTTTTTTTCTAAGTTTTTTTTTTCGTTAAAAGTAAAAAAGAAAAATCGATCGAAGATTCAACCATTCGTTTTAAAGGTATTGACGAGCTCTTTTGAAAGATACCCATCATGAAAATTTACTCCCCTCGAGGGGGACTTCCCCCCCGGGGGGGAGGCGAGGCTCCTACATACACAATTTTTTTTTTCCCCAGTTAACTATCTCTATTACAAAAAATATATATTCGTTTCATTTGGTTTAGTGCAGTCTATAGATGTCAAATCTGCTTACCTGCAATTTCCCCCATAGACGTAATGTATTAGAATTCTCTTGATTGTCCCTGTACACGAACCATTTGCTTGATCTTAACGAAAAGCTTACTGTAGCATCCGATATATTTAGATGTTTAAAAAAAAAAAAAATAATAAAAAAAAAAGCAATCTTGTGCGTTGCTCACACGACGTTCTCTTACCCAGGATTTCAATATTATAAAGATAGATCGCAAATTAATTCATGATATCAATAAAGTAAGATAATAAAGTTAATCTACTTTAAATATAAACATAGTCATCGGACAGTCGCTGACGGATATATCTGGTCGCTGAGCTGTTCTTTTTTCCACAATACACATGTAATTCAAATTTATATAATTATGAAATTTTAGCTTTATTTTCAAGTTTGGAGGTCGTAAATAGTATTTATAAGGATTATAATAAAGTACACAGTTATATTTTTAATCTTAAGTTGAAATAAATATTAATTTAGTACATTGAAAATACTATGCAGCGAAAACAACATTACAATTTGTTTCGAAAAATTTTATTTGACATATGATTCTGTGTAAGGGAGGCTACAGCCCCCCCCCCTCAATCCACCGTTCAATCAAAGTACCTACAATTAAGAAAAAATAAAATAAAGAAGTCTGTTATAATTTGCTTTCAAACTTGACAGTCTTGATAAAATTTTTCAAGTCGCAACCTAATACGAATTTCAAATTACCAAATATGAATTTTCTACAGTTAGTGTTTTTAAGTTATGCGCATAACAATTATGCATAGAGATCAAGCGCTAAAAATTGGACTTTCGTATTCAAAGCACTTCAAAACGTGAGGTTATAAAAAATAATCACAGATAAAAATAAAACTTCAAAACATACTTTGTTTATAGTACGGATATCCTGAGTTCTTCTTGAGCAGTGTTCGTCGACATAGTAAAATGTAGCAAAGCACTCCCTTCAATTACATTCAATAGAATAAAACGTTTAGCTTAATTTTTGGGCAGCCCTGTATGCTGTCTATAAACTGCATGCACATCACATTGTGTACTTGACGAAAAACACTTAACCCAAATAGAAATACAGTTCCTGCAATTTCCAAGCATAACTTCACCATATCTAAGGCAAATGATTAATGATTTTCGTAACACAATCTACACACAAAACATGCTTTAATTTAATTTATTTATTTATTCCTTTATTTAATTTTATTCATTTATTTAACTTCACCATATCTAAGGCAAATAATTAATGATTTTCATAACACAATCTACACACAAAACATGCTTTAATTTAATTTATTTATTTAGTCATTTATTTATTTTTATTCATTTATTTAACTTCACCATATCTAAGGTAAATGATTAATGATTTTCATAACAGAATCTGCACATAAAACATGCTTTAATTTATTTATTTATTCATTTATTTATTTTTATTCATTTATTTAACTTCATATCTAAGGCAAATGATTAATGATTTTCATAACACAATCTACGCACAAAACATGCTTTAATTTAATTAATTAATTAATTTATTTATTCATTTATTTATTTTTATTCATTTATTTAACTTCATCATATATAAGGCAAATGATTAATGATTTTTATAACACAATCTACACACAAAACATGCTTTAATTTTATTTATTTATTTATTCATTTATTTATTTTTATTTTTAAAGTTCATTCCATTTTATTTAGGGCAGCCTATAGATATTACATAGTACTTACCAGAAATTTCTCCCATAGGAATATAATCTATTTGAATTTTCTTGAATGTCTTTGTACACGAACATTTACTTGAAATTAATGGAAAGTTCAGTAATGCATCACTATACGATACAGATTTAGAACATTGAGTTTGAACTCCCTGCTAATAATTATTCTTGAGTTTTATCCGGGTGGCGACAGACACGTCTTTTATTTATATATATATATAATTCTTAGATCAGTATATTAATATAATAATTTTTTATTTAACTGATTACACTGCACTACAAGAAAAAAAAAATCGACTCCTGATACCATTATTGCTGATTCCTATGTAAAACGACCTCATGAATCCGAATATGACTACCATTTTGCCCAGTCACCCACTGTTTTCTCGGGACACCACCCCTTCCCTCAATTTTTAGCACTGCCCGGTAATTTCATGGCCGTGAATTTGATTTGGAAAATGAAAAAGAATTAATTTAACACTTAAATATATATAAATAATATTTAATAAATAATATTAATAACCGATTAAAAAATATAAGAAATGTAATACATAATTACAGTGGCAAATCTCACCATAAATTTTCTCCTTGCCGCAAATGTTCATGTTTTAGAATTTTTCAAATCTGTAGCCCCTCAGAAAATGTTTAACAGTTAACCCTTTCCGGTAAAATGACGAGTATATCTCGTCATTGGTTTTTCATGTCATACAGCAAAATGACGAGCTATACTCGTCATTGGTTTTTCATGTCATATTGCACAATAACGAGCTATACTCGTCATTGGTTTTTCATGTCATACAGCACAATGACGAGCTATACTCGTCATTGGTTTTTCATGTCATATTGCACAATGACGAGCTCTACTCGTCATGAGACTAAAGTCACTGTTGAACATCGACCCTGTCAGTATAAATTTTTACTAAAGGAAAAAGGTGTTTTGAAATAAAGACCATAATCAATAAGAGTAGTTTTAAATAAAAATTAAATGTTATTTCAGGCAACATTTTTCATTATTAAATTTTACCGGAAGGGGTAAAAGAATCTTTCTCCCCCCTAAAAATCAAATTTACAACCATAAAATTACCTATAAGGATTAAAATAGAGGGCCGTCACTGAATAGGGGGCCATGATAAGGCAAAATGGACGTCATATTCGATTTCATGAGGTCATTCTACATAAGAATTTGCAAAAATGGAGTTGGGGGAAATTTCATGTCGAGCAGTGTTATGCAAAATTACTTCAAAAAATTTCGAAAGAAAACTGATGGAAGAATCAGGGAAAAAGTGGACTGGTATTACCCTGTAGGTATGCTGATAACAGAGACACACAGACACACACAAACAGAGAGAGAGAGGAAGAGAGAAATCAACCGCTAAAAACATGATTTTTGGAAACAGGGTCTTCAAAAACGGGTAAAGATAACAAAAATTCAATTTCGAGAATTTCACCCTATCTTCTCTACCACATATATTGGTAAGAGAAAGTAAAAATTACGCTCTCCTTTTTAAACAATTATGTGCCGTAGGCATATACATACGATAGCGTACATACCACTGCATTCACTCCTTCCAATGCTATGGATAAAACTTAAATAATTTTGACACGAATATTTAAAGTTTTATTATTATTATCATTATTATTATTATTTATGTTTCAAAATTTAGAAGAATGCCGAAAATGGAATGGGGCTTGCCGAGGAAAATAGTAAAATCTGCCAATTAGAAAAGATAAAAAATGGCAAGACATATAAATACTCATAGGCAAGTCTCCAAGAATTTGAAAGAAACTGGTCGCAAGCAAAAATCGTTTGGTAGCCAGTAAAAAAATTTCCTCCGTCTTTTTTTTATTTTTATTTTTATTATATATATATATAATTAAAATATTATATATATATATATATATATTATTACTTAAATTTACTTGAATATAGAAATTAAAATTCTATGCATGAAAAAACAAATGTTTACTAGGCTAGAATCATAGCCTACTAAACTAGATGCCTGTCGCGTGAATCAGAAACTTGGCAACTGTTCAAGCGGCAAACAGCGCTGCCTGTACAGATTGCGCAACTTTTTTATTCAACTGTCACCAATAATTTTAAGAAGTGATATGTAATATATATATAATCGACGTTTCTTCGATTTTATTCGCCTTTTATATATATCATATCCCACTTTTAAAAAATTTTGGTGGCTGTTGAATAAAAAATCACCCAACCTATACCAGATGGCTCTATCTACCGATTGAACTGTTACCAAGTTTCCGAGCCACGTGACAGGCATTTAGTTTAGAAGGCTATGCTAGAATGATACATTAGAAAAACCTGTTTAAATTTAACATCATGAAACTGGCTTTATTATTTTCACAAACACATACACCATAGGCATTGAAACATCATTGCACTGTCAAGCGATTCTGCGTCAGGTTGTTAAGCATGCTCAAACAGGAGCACTTGTAAACCAATTCCCTAAAATGGTGAGCCAATTTAACACCCAGATGTTAAATATGCATGAAGAAAAGTGGTGTACACTAATTGTGTATTCATTCATTACAGTGTCTCAAAACGTAGTGAGAGGGGCGAGAATCAAAATAGCGAGAGTTAGACTACATCGAGTGTAGAATTGGAGCCGATTTTAGGACCAACTTTATCACCAAATTATTGGGGGGGGGGGAAATCGAGTTTTTTTAAAGTTGAAAGCATAGTTGCCAATTAAAATATATTAGTCGCCAATGGCGACTAGACGACCGTATTTCATTAGCCCTGTTCATAGTGTAACTTTTTTAGCACATATGATATACAATTTTTTAATACATATTAAAAGGTTTAACCCCTTAACGCGCGCTATCCTCGCTGCGAGGACGCAAAATTTAAGATCCAGCTGCAAGAATTCATCCCGGAAATTTTTCAGCAAAAATTTACGTTTATAACATAGCAGAAAAGGCCTTTTTTTTAACTTTAAAATTTAAAACTTCTTTTAGTTTAATTTAGTTCATAAATTCCGGTGGCAGTATAATTTAAATGATCTGAATTGTCTTGCGCCGCAAAGGGTTAAAGCGGTAACATTTACGAAAATCAGAATTTCCCCTGATATTCCCGATTTATGAGTTATATTACTTTTTTTTTAGAGAGATAATTACAACCATGCTTCAATTTACGAAAGAACTTTCTTCGTTTCACATAAAATAGGTTAGAAAATCTTTTTTTTTTTTTTTTTTTGTGTGTGTGTGTGTGTGTGTGTGTGTGTGTTTGTGTGTTCCATAGAGAATGGCAAAAAAATTCTGAGTATTTAGAGATGATTAAGATGCTTAATCCTTCTTCAAAACAACTTTAATAAAAAAAGTAATTCGTTTATCCCTTTTTTTTTTTAATTCTCTTTTCCAGTAAATTAGAAATGAACATTTAAAATTACAAATGAGATGTTGTAAAATACATACGTGCACGTATGTTTTCAAAAAGTACATTTCTTAAAAACTTAAATAAGAAAAAAAGGGATTATTTGATTAACAAAGTTTTTTTTTTTTTTTTTTTAAATTTGGAATTAAGTTGGCTAGTTTAAAAACTGCTTTTATAAGGGATTTAATTAAAAAACGTTACTTTGTATTTCATTTTAAATCTAATCTGGAATTGAGGTTTAAATCAACTTTATTTTTTTTTTTTCTTTTAGTATATTTCTTTTTTATTAAAGTAAATAAAATTAAGAATCCTTAGCAGCTTTGCATCTTCAAAACACTTTTTTTTTTTTTTTTTTTAATCTTTCTACTATTCAACTTTGAATATATACGATATTTGAAAGCTATTATTCTGCTTCTTGAAACAACTGGTTTGAAACATATGATATTTTAGAGAAAAAAAAAATGATCGAGAAGCAAAAACAACTTTGAAGTTTCATGGTATCTTTTCACTGCTGCAGACTAGCGTAGCTTTCGCACCACTGTTTTTCAACAGTTATCCTTCATAATCATTTTCTATCGTATACATATGTATACAGGATGTCCGAGAATTACAGAGACAAATTTTAAGAGGGGATAGAGCACATCATAAAGGATTCAAAATTGCACAGAAAATTATGTCAGCAAACATCATCTTAATACATTAAAATTCGTGTGATTTGAGGTATTTATTTATGTACAGATTTGGGCGGTACAAACGTAGAGCTACAAACTCTAAGTAGATGTATATAACAGTTGAAAGAAGGAGGAATACATAGAAACACATGGCCGCAAACATTAAGCCTATAACGAACGGATACATTCTGACGTTCTTGAACACTTACCACCATATGCTAGTATTATTGACTGCTCATGAGTAGTCTAAATTTTTGGTTATTTGCAACTCTGCCTATCTTGTAAGATTTGAAAACTTCTACGATAATTCACTTCATAAATTCATACCCAATATTCGTATTATTAAAGTAAGTATTTTTAATACATCCTTTTCAAACACAATTATTATTATATACTAGTTAATAACCGTCAAAATTTGATGGATGATGTGCAACTAAAATCTTCTCACGGTATAAAATTTAAAACACCCTTGCTTTAACCGGTTTAAAAAACCCTGCTTTAATTAATTATCTTTTGGTTGGAGGAAGGAGGGATAAATTTCATGAAATTTCAATATACAAAATTTAAGCATACTCCATATAATAAAAATGAAATCACAAGGTTTTTCCTAATTTTACTGTAAATATGACCAAAAGAATGTTAGGAGTAATCAAAAGAAAGTCAGAATTTATATAAATTATCGAAAGAATCAATATTTCTTAATGAGATAGTATCAATATTTGTTATAATACTTATCAAAGCATCAAGCATGTAAATTAATCCCACAATAGAATTCCTCCCTGTTACACCAAATCGACTAATAATCTATAGAAATGCACTATAAAAAAAAATTTCGGTGACAATTTACACCGATTTTAGATAAGTATAAATGTAACAGATAAGTATTCGTGAATTCCATTGTTTTTTATATACTTCCTTGGAAACTATGACTGAGTGAATTAATCGTGTGAAATATTTTTATGATTGAGTTTTAATTAGGCGTCTGCCATAGAATAGACCAATAGACATATGAAATATTAATGTCCTCTGCTCGAACTTTATCATTGGTATTCGTATTGCGCTGCATAAAGAGAAAGGAATATTCCCGTTCCAAATTGGTTCAAATTTTCTCGCGCATGCCCAGATCGTACGATTTTGGTCATATAGAAAATGCTTTGTGTTTTAATATTATAGATATCTTTTTACGTAATCATTTTACATTAAAAATTGCTTGTTAAAAATTTAGATTTTAAAACCTACACCCACACCGATACCTTTTAAAAAATACTCCAAAACTCACAGTTCTTAAAGGGTTAAGATGATATTTGCGGACATGAGTTTCTATGCAATTCTGAATGCTCATGACATGTCCTATCTCCCCTTAAAGTTTGTCGCTGTAATTTTCAGACACCCTGTTTCTATTACCAAATATAATAATTGAGGAAAAGGAACATAATATACTCGCAGCAGAATGAAGACCATGAGAAAACTGAATATGAAATAATTAACCTCTTATCGTGTATCTCGAAATCTAATCGGGTTGGCGTAATATGGAAAGCCAACTTTGAAGGTAATTGATTACTTGTTTTTAAACATGCTTTTTATTTAATTATTAAATTTTTTTTTTTTTTTTTTTTTTTTTTTAGGAAATGTTATATGTGTATGGTAGTGATGGGTAAGACACGAAAAAATTTTGTCATGACATTGAGGCGCTTCAAAATATTTTGAAGTGGGACAATGTCATGCTTCAAATGACATGAGGTGTTGCAAGAAAGAGAGCAAGGTGAATGAATGAGGTGAAGTATTTTGTCATCTGTAATAGTGAGTTCTGAGGTAGGTTGTTTGTTATGTCCCACGTGAATTGAAAGAGTTGTTTTGTCATGAAAATTAATTTGTGTGAAGAGGTGAGAGGTTCAAAAAAGTGCATGAATGAAATGAAGTACTATGTCATATGTTGTAGTAAGTTGTGATGTAGGTTGTTTGTCATGTCCCACGTGAATTGAAAGAGTGATTTTGTCATGAAGATTAGTGTTAAAAGTTGAGGTTTACATTCGGTAACTACAACTACAAAAGTGTGAACGAAGATGCATGAATGAAATTAAGTATTTTGTCATATGTTGTAGTCAGTTGTGAGATAGGGAGTTTTTCATGACACGAGTGTTTTGAAGGAATTGTTTTGCCGTGAAGTTTAGTGTTAAGACATGAGGGGCTTACATATGGTACCTACAATTCCAAAAGAGTGAAGGAAGACGAATGTATGAAAAGAAGTACTGTGTCATCTGTTATGTCTTGTTATCAGTTAGGTAGTTTTTCATGTCACAAGCACAAGTGAATTGAATTGAATGAATTGACTTGTCATGAAGATTACTGTTAAAATGATTGGAAAAAAAGTTAAGGAAACACTGAGAAATTATCTTATTTCCTTAAAAAAAGTAATAGTCACAAAAATTTAAATACTTTTAACAAATAAAGCTGATATCGAAAATATTGAGATTGTTAAAGAAATATTTAGTTTTAACAAGAAGGTGTTAAAATGATTGTTTTAAGTAATTTCTCAGGCACTTCACTCTTCACTTGCTTATAAAAACTCACGAATGTTTTCGGAAGAAAGTATTGGATTCGTAAAAATTTTTCTACTAATGGTTTTTGATGGATTTACATGTTTTGAGGGTCCAGAACAAGATTTGACCTTTTTTATTTTCTTCTTTATTCAATAGAAGAAAATATTGGATTCGTAAAAATTTCCGATTTCTGATTTTCGACAGATTTTCACGTTTTGAGAAGTCTAGAACACAATTTTACAATTTTTTGCGAATGTCTGTCCGTCTGTCTGTCTGTGTGTGCGTGTGAAAGACAAAAATTTTGTGGCAAATGTATCTCCTGGACTACTGTTCAGAATTGTTTATAAATTTATATGTAGATGCACCTTGGCCTAAATTAGTGCCTATCGACATTTGGTACCAAACACTCAACAGGTGGCGCTGCTATATACCGATTTCCACAATTTAATGGGAGGCTATATCTCAGGCTCTATATCGCATAATCAAACAAAACTTTATATATATATAAGAAGGTCATTATGAAACATTATGCTGATTGAATTTGAATGCTCATCGGGCAAAAGGTGGCGCGGCTATTCAGCGATTTTTGCAATTTAAAGATGAGCTATATCTTACAAACTACTTCACAGAATTGCATATACATTTTTATGTAGATGCACCTTGATATAAATTAGCAAATAATAATTTTTGGTGTGAAGCACTTAACATGTGGCGCTGCTGCATAGCGATTTCTACAATTTTAGAGGAGGCTATATCTCAGGTTCTATTGTACAAATAAATGCGCATTTATCAATTTCTAGACGTCAAACTAACAAATGCCGAGCATATAATTAAGAGCCCTTGAAAGTGACTATTTTAATCAGAACGAAAGAATGATCGAAATCATACTGCAAGAATAAACTTTAAAAAATTAGGGCTAGAACCATTTAGAAAGGTCACTCTCTTTCAGTCTTAGAACCCTAGTGCTGTCAATCGGCCTTAATCCCGACAACCCAACAACCAACCTCAACATTTTGTTTGATAAATTTAAAATGCTTAAAATATAATAATTATATTCTTAAACACACCATGAGTAAACAATATTCGTAATCATATAAAAATACATAAAATACAATGATAACATTCTCAAGCACAGCAGGAACAAACATTACTCGTAATTATATAAAAGTACATAAAATACAGTGAGGAAATTCTTAAATACACCGGGAATAAAAAAATATTCGTAATTATAGAAAAATACATAAAAATAGTGATAAAATTGTATAATACACTATTAATAAATAATATTCGTAAAGTATTTAAAAAGAAATCGATCTTTTTCTCCGAACCTTGGACATAAAATTTGTGCTACCAATACGAGTAACTGTGCTATAGTCCAAAGCCTCAAGAGAAGTGCCCTCTGTGAGGTTTTTCTAAAGGGTCCTAGTAAGCATTTGCGCAAGTTTCAGAGAAAACTACGGAAAACTTTGAACGGCCAGGTCAACCAGTGCGATCTGGGATCAAACTCGGCACCTTACGTTTACCAGCTTTTTGAGATCAGAACTTCTTAGGCCACTAGGGAGGCAGTACAAATACGAACGCAAGCCTAAAACGAATTTATTAGTCTAGCTTCTTTTTTAAACTAATATTTAATTCCATCTTGGTAGCATTACGAATAATTTTTATTCTTGGTGCACTTGTTTTCTCTTTTCCTGTATTGTAGTATGTGATTCATCATAATAGTCTTTGCCATTTATGAAAATCGAATTTATAAAACAAAATTAGGTGTAGCAGTGAGGTCACTGGAATAATACGGCCACTTCAATTTTAAAGCAATAATGTGATTATGGTTAAGTTAAAATTGGGGGGAACTGTAGAATCTCGGAATTATTTGTGTTAAATCTTCTTTTTAAGCTTTGTAAACAATATTTGTTTTTATTTTTCGTTTTACTTAAAATGGTAAAATTTCACAAACTATATTTAATTAATTATTAGTTTATTTGAGGTAATAGGACAAATGAACGTCATATCGCCACATTCACATTTTACTTAATAAATCGATTTATTAAGTTTTATTTTCCTGAAATAAAAATATTAAAAAGCCGGGGGGGGGGGAGAGAAATATTATTTACATACCTTTTATTGGTTATAAGTTCATGACTTATCCAAAAAAGTTCGTTCTTATTTAAAAATGCAAAGGGAAAAAAGAACCAACCATATAAATTAAATGCGAATATAAATAAAAGAATTTTTAAAGAAGTTGAATTAAATATCTCAGAAACCTTTATACAAATTATATTCACTTAAACTTAGGGAATAGAGTAGCATCAGGCGTATTAAATCTTAATAAAATAAAATAAAAATAAAAAATGTAATAATAACAATATGGCGTAACTTTTGGGAAAATAGCTATTTTACTCTGCATCGATGTTTCTGGAAATTTTTGCTCTTCATCTTCATGCACAAACCATGAATGATTGGGATTCCCATAGCGCGGGGAAGGAAATCATCTTCTCCTGAACCCCCCCCCCCCCACCTCAAAGAGAGTTTCAGCCTTTGCTTGTTTTTCTATTTATTTATTTAATTTTTTTTTTTTTTTTTTCAGTCGATTTTTGTCCATTTTCAATTAC
Organism: Salticus scenicus; assembly: GCA_963930645.1. Taxonomy (NCBI): domain Eukaryota; kingdom Metazoa; phylum Arthropoda; class Arachnida; order Araneae; family Salticidae; genus Salticus; species Salticus scenicus. The sequence continues at coordinate 198,889,147 of OZ005658.1, read as the reverse complement.
AACAACCTTACTTTAAAGATATGATTTTGGTAAAAAATAAATAAGAAACAGAGGAAAGAATTTCTTGTTTAATAGGGAGTCAGTATTAAAAATTCTGTGTGTGTGTGGGGGGGGGGGGGAGGAGCTGAGCCTCTACAGAAAATTTTCTAATTGTCAGCGCCCCACTGCTTCCATTACTTACGATAGTTTTGTAGCGAAAGTAATAATTTAAATTATATGCATTTATATTAAGTATAGATACTGTATTAGGAATATCAATAATTTCGATTTTTGGTGTTTCACGTTTTCAGATCTCTTGAACTTCATTTGATCATTTTAAAAAAATGCTCATCAGACTGTGATAAAAGTTTTATGTGAGCTCTAGCTCAAAATCTGATACAAAGAATTTTTTTATGAATTTTCAAGGTGGCCACAATTAAACTGATAATTCTCATACTATTATGTAGTGCAATTCCATTGCGAGAATGGCGCAAATTTTGTAGAAAGATTAAATAAGACAGAAAACGAAGGATTCCGAAAAAAAAAAAAAAAAAAAAAAAAGAATTTTTAAATTTACCACTGTGGCAATATGGGATACTGTTTTTCTAAGCTTTCGTCTTTTTTCATAATTTAAAATTGATGACTGTGCAATTTATAAAGTATTGCTTTTGTCTCCAATTCTTATTTTGAAATTGGAGACGTTGCGCTAATTTGTCATAAATTTTGCAGTTTTTAAAACTCTCTTTACCATTACACAGCACCATATATTCTCCTAGTGGTGACATTTGGAACTTTTTTCATTTTCCGCGGAATCTTTGACCCCCGTCTTTATTAAACCTCGCATAAAATTTATCACCATTCTCGCAATTAGATTGTGCTACAGTACATTATAAGCACTGTCAGTTTAATTATGACCATCTTGTATATTCAAATACATCTTGAAATAAATTAGTGCTTATCAACTTTTGGTGCAAATCGTTGAACAGGTGGCGCTGTTTGTTGTACTGCAATTTTCCCTTTGTTAAGGAAGGATATATCTCAGCTTCTATTAGGCATAATTGCATAAAACCTGATTTGTGAAAACGGCATTATGTATACATATACTATTTTAATTTGGGTATATATATCTGCTGACACGAGTCAGCACTATGATTGAAATTCGTGTACGGCAAGGCTATATATCTACTTCTAGAGCGTATAAAAAGAAAAACTTTATATATGATAACTTTCCAAATATTTATATAGGAACTTTAATTTTATTAATCGCATTGAGATTCATAATGAGGCTGAATAAATTCCTTTGTTTTAAAATATTTTCATGTTAGTGACAATTTTATAAATATGCTGCTTTAAATTAAAAAAAAAAAAAAAAAGAAAGTATTTTAATGTAGCTACACAATGACATAATTATGAACAAATTGAAAAATGCAGCTAAATACAATTTTTACTTATTATTATTACTATTATTATTTCTTATCAAAATACTGACGAGTTGATATAATTTGTAAACATCAATAAAATAAAATAATAATATTAAAAAAAAAAAAAGATAATATTTTCCATACTTTTTGAAAAGTTAAATGAACTTATAATAAATTATAAAATATAAATAAAAATTTTTTTTTCTTTAATTATTTTGGTTCTCACTGGGAAGTTTCACAAATATTTACCATAAGGTTTATTTTTAGATATTAATTATTATTATTATTATTATTTTAGAAAATATATGCCTTTAAAAATTCCTTCATGAAAATCCATAAACAAAAGCAATAATTTATCTGGCAACGGAAACACTAACTTGATTTTTTTTTTTTTTTTTTTCTCTCTACATCAACTATGTTTGGACATAAATTATAATTATTTCACACATCAAGTAAGTTTTAGGTATAAGATAAGTTCCATTATTATATCATTACCAGACCGTCTGTGACGGCCTAGCGCTTGATTTTTATACTTGTATTTCCAAATTTATTTCTCCTTGTTAGTTCAAATTACTAAAAACTGGTTTACAGGATATTTAAAACAAATGACTTTGTCTCTTACTTTATGATATTTATATATGCTTTGGTTTTGAGGTCAAAATGTCTTCAAGAAATTAAAAATGACATCGTAATCCTTTAATTCAACTTTTATAACCATGTGTGTATTTAATTATTTATATTGCTCATTTCTCGTGACCTAGTTGAAGTCTTTATATTTATTATCATTATTTTCCCTGACATATTAAAATTCCGCAGATTATACAGATTGAATCAATGAAGGAATCTATCAAACCGTGCAAATCCTGCAAAAAATTTCAGTTTCTGTATCTCAAAACATTGTAGCATTTGTGATGCAAGTTATCCTGTTAAATTATTTTTTTTCAAGTTTAAATGCACACATGGAAACCATGAATAAAATTATAGTTTCTTTATTCCAATGCATTGTTTTAGCTATTACATCATCTTTAACATTAGTTCCGGGAAACTCGGGCTTTTATTATAAAAAAAGATTAAATCCTATAACGTTTTTTTTTTAATGATATAATACTTATGAAATAATGTTAATTAAAAGCTGAAATACAAAAGTAATATAAACATTGTTATAAAAGGGCCCACCAGCGGCGAGCGGTTCTGCGCTCAAAGCTGGTAGACGTGAGGTGCCGGGTTCGATCCCAGGTCGCGCTCGTCGGCCTAGCCGTTCGGGGTTTCCAGTGGTTTTCTCCGAAACTTGCGTAATGGGGGTTAGGACCCCTTAGAAAGACCCCTACGGAGGGCACTCCCCCTCAGGCCTAGGACCTACAGCAGTCAATCGGCCTTACTCCGAAAATCCATTGTTATAAAAATATTTGTGTCTTACTTTTCAATGTTTATCTCTTGCGTAACTCTGGAATAAATAGTGTTAAAAATCTTTTATGCGGAATGTGAGCGGATAATCAGAATTTGAAAGTTTGCAAAATAAAAAATAACACATGTGTTTAGGGTTTTCTGTGCTTTTCTCTTAAACTCCCGTACTGAATTTAAAGGCTTACACCAGTTTAAAAGTTCGCAATAAAATTACATTAAAATAAATTTCGAAAGATGTATAAGTAATTTAATCGTAATTAAACTTGGAGATATTGGAATAAAGGTATTCTGGGTTTTCCGTGGTTTTCTCTGAATCTCCTATACGGGATTTAATTGCTATGCAATTCAAAGTGTCACCAATCTTTAGATTGCACTAATAAGTAAGTATAATTTTATCATATAATTCGCACACTCTTTTCCTTAATAGACAATTGTAATAATATGTTAAACCGTTTCTTTCTTTGTAGTATAGTTTTTCAATTGGTTGATGATTGATTCTATCAACTAATTTTTTGTTTGCTTCATTGTATTAACGTGATTCTTTAGATATCGAAAAATAAATAAACGATATTATGTTAATTTTCTTATTTGCAGTAATAATTTAAACTATTTGATTCTTTATATTGTAGTTTTTTAAAAGATTGATGACTAATTCTGTCAACTAATGTGTTGATTGTTCGATTGTATTAACTTGATTCTTTAGATATAAAATAAATAAATAAATAAATAAATAAAATAAAATAAAATAAACAGCATTTAATTTAATCGTACAGAAATGTTGCTATAGTTTCGTCAAAGATCTTATTTTCACTGTAACGAGTGCCCAGTAGGTTATATGCCTAGTAGGTAATATAATAATTATATTATTGAACAAATTTTTAGAGAACTAATTATTACATAAATATTACAAGTATACAATCATGTTAAAAGTAGTGTATAATGAAAATTATATTAAAAGTGATTATTGTAAATATAAACAAAACTTCAGTGCATAACGTAATAAAATTTCTTTCGTATTACATTTACTGTTAAAAAAATCCACTATTTTAAATATTCACAGTGTAAAAAAAAAAATAATAATAATAATAATAATTTTCGCATATAACGTTTTAAATGTTAAATATTAATTTTTATGCCTTTCTTCTTCACAAATTAAACTTATGGCTAAACATAATTGCTATGAAAGAAAATAATGTCATCCATTGTCTGCATTCAAAAGATTATGTTCAGAAAAAAGCAAATTTTCATTATTATTATTTACATAGAAGAGAAAACACACGATGCAAGACTCTAATCACCTCCTCCCGCCCCCGCGTGAAGTATAATCAAAGATCTTTCAATATCTATTAGAAGTTCTTTGGTATATAATGCCAAGCCATTTGCCGTCAATGCCTTTATTTTATTCGCCTCCTGTCCCTAAGGCATTCTTTTCTATTATAGTCAGCCCAACAGGTCACACCTGACGACCTTGAATTACAAACACAACTACAAATTTCGTTTCTTACGATCCGAACATGGCAAACTTACAACATATTCCTTATACATTAACCTCCCAGTGTCACAATGCAATGCATTACAAACATAAAGACTTCATTCAGTCATGTCATTCCATTCAGGCTTTCTCTGATTTGTGTTTTTATTCTGAGTATCTGAATCTCACCCCGTTGAATGAATGGTTTCGTTGAAAGAATGGGACAAAATTTTTGCCAAATCCAGTTCAGATAGATTGAGGTCCTGTATGAGTGAATGAATGAATATGACAAAACGTTTGAAGCGTTGAATGTGTGTTTTTGAATAGGACAAAATTTTTGAGGTACTTCGGTTTGATTGAGCTATTGAATGAAGCGGTGAATGAATGATGCAAAACATTTGAGACATTGAGTGAGTGGTTGAATGGGACATGACTTTTGAAGTAATACAAAAAATAATTATGAGGTGTCATGACAAACCGCTGTGATGAGGTGTGACAATGTCATGCTTCATGTATGAGTTACCCATCACTAGTGTATGGTGTTATTATTCAACTCGACTGAAAAAAAAAAAAAAAGAACTCAACACATCCGTTATTATTTCGTTATTAATAGAAACGGAAAAATATAATAGATAATAGACATTGAACAGGCAATTAAGTATATTCTTCGAAAATGACGTGAAATTTTTAGTAACGTGTTACATCCTTATATTATTAAAATCTGTGCGCATCTGCGTGTGTGTGTGTCTGTGAGAAATGGCTTGAAGCAGCTAAAGATCGGGCGCTAATGGTCGCACGGACTTTGGACAGGAACCGTCGGACAGATGTTCTTTATCTAATTTGCTAAACGATGCGATCTTAATTAGCGGAGATATTAATTAAAACGTCGAGCTATGTCTAACGAAAAAACGATTCAAAATGCCAGGCGACCGTAATTTTCATTCGGGACCGCGTACCTCAAAAGAAAAACCAGAGGGAGAAAATTTCGTGTGTTATTGTAAATCCATCGCAGCTGATCTGTTGGAGATATTGAAAATACACCTGTACCACGAGAAAGAGGATTCTTACGGTATTTTTTTTTTTTTTTTTTTTTTTAAATACAGATTTTTTATATTTTTTAAAAAAGTTTTAAAAAGGGTCCAACATTTCTCTTTTTCTTACCATGTCAACTCTCGATATCTCGAAAGCGTGGCGAAAGAGTTTTTACTTCCTGCCAGGGAAGTGTTCATGTCACGTGTTTTTTGACAGCAATTAAAAATTGCAAATTTCATTATTCTTCAATTTTCCTTTGTCGCACACGAAATTTACTATACAGAGTTTTCATCACAAAACAAAGTTGCAATTCAAATTTCATCGATATCGGCGAATAAACAAAAAATTTACATTTTAATTGAAAATTAAATTTTATTTTAATACGCGTATTTCAAATACTAATTACGATTAAATTATTTTTAATACATCATTCGAAAGACATTTTGAAGTACTTTTATATTATCGAAAATGGGATTCGAGATTTCACCCGATTTACACGTTTTGAGGTCTCCTGAATCGGTTTTCTTTTGTATCTCAGCTACTAATTAAAATAATTTCAAAATTAATACATCCTTTAAAAGCTTTGTTGATTTGGAATCGAACAGTAGATTACAGAAATTTCTACCGCCAGATGGCGCTGTAATATTTTAAAATTTCAATATTTCAGATTCTAATTATGATTAAATTATTTTTAATACATCATTCGAAAGATATTTTAAAGTACTTTTATATTATCGAAAGTGGAATTCGAGATTAAACCCGATTTACACGTTTTGAGGTGTAATACATCATTTGAAAACTTCGTTGATTTGGGATCAAACAGTAGATTACAGAAATTTCTACCGCCAGATGGCGCTGTAATATTTTAAATTTTCAATATTTCAAATTCTAATTATGATTAAATTATTTTTAATACGTCAGTCGAAATTCGAGATTACACTCGATTTACACGTTTTGAGGTTTCCTTTTGCATATCAACTAATTGAGTTAGACAGTTCAAAATTGGTATATGTAGGTTAATTAGGAGGGGTTGGAAGGGTGGGGAAGGAATAGGCACGCGCATCCCCTAGCCTGTGCGCGCGCAGCACGCACGAGACTGCGCTGCGAAAGGCAGTGGGGACACTGTCCGACTTTTTACCCGATGAGAAATGATTTTTTTTAATTTTCTTTTCTTAAGAATAAAAGTTTGACTTGAGAAGGAATATGTGCGCGCAGCGCATGTATATCTTCCCCGTGCGTGCGCAACGCGCATGGGTCTGCGCTGCCGAAGGCAGTGGGGACCCGGTGTGAGTTTTTACCCGATGCTACATGATATTTTTAAAATTTCTTTTCTTAAGAATGAAAGTTTGTGAGTAATAACATGGAATTTTCAGAAATCATAAAGATGGTGAAGAAATACGCGCGCGCAACGCACGATTCTGCGCTGCCGAAGGCAGTGGTGACCCGGTGTGAGTTTTTACCCGATGCTAAATGATTTTTTTTAATTCCTTTTAAGAATGAAAATTTATGAGTAACCATATGGAATTTTGTGAAATCATAAGGATGGTGAAGGAATACGCGCGCGCAGCGCACGGGTCTACGTTGCCGTAGACGGCGGGTACCCGGTGTGAGTTTTTATACGATCACAATTGTTTTTTTTTTCTTTTCTGAAGAGTAATGTTAATGAGTGATAAGATGCAATTTTGAGAATTCATTCATTATAGTGATTCATTTCAAAATACTGACCCGCTAGCGGGCGAAGCTCGCTAGTCTATACTATAAAATCTGTGCACGTCAATATATTAAAATGAGAACCAACTTTGATTTTTTCAATCAAAACACCCAGTTTTAAGTTCGTAATTTGAGAGTCTGGCGGCGCAGAAAAGTATACAATTTGTATACTTTATATTTAGAATTAATGGAGTTACAATCAAAAATATTTTAAGGGGTTATTCGTAAACCTAGAGAAAAAAATAATAATAAAATCCTACTAGAAGCAAAATGAAACTGTACTGTTTACACCGGAAATATTTTAATAAAAACTAAGTTATAAAATAAATGAATAAAAATTTTACAAATTGTATCATCAGAGATAATAACATGTAAATCGATTTCACTGTCATTTGATTTAATTTGCAATTTTTTATTACCAACCTTAAAAATTCATTTTTGAGAGATTGGAGTGGAAGGCTGATTGTTTTAACCACTTACGTGAAAAATACCTGAGACGGGAGTCGAACCCGGGCCTCCCGCTTTACGCGCGAATGCTGTAACCGCTGACCTACCCTGGCTGATAACCTGCTCGATATTTCTCACTTAATACACATTGGTAAGGTCACCGAGTCTGTATTAGAGCAGTTAGATCGAGTGACAAATTCGAACATGGCACAAATAGGCCACGAAAATTCAATTTAGAAAAATTTTTACCAACCTTTTTTACCTTTACTTTTTAAACCAACTTTCAAGGTTGATTAAAAAAAAAAAAATCTAAATTGAAATACTGTGGCCTATTGAAGTTGTGCCATATTCAAAATTTTCACTTGATATAGCTGCTCTAATGCAGACCGATGCCTTACCAACGTATATTAAGTGAGAAATACCGAGCTGGTTATCAGATAGGGTAGGTCAAGGGTTAGGTATCCGCGCTTAAAGCGGAACACCCGGATTCGATTCCCGGCTCTGGTATTTTTCACATAGTTGGTAAAAAAAATCAGCCTTTCAATCCATTTTATCAAAAATGAATTTTCAAGGTTGGTAAAAAAAATTCTAAATTGAAATTTCGTGACCTATTGTAGCTGTGCCCTGTTCAAATTTGTCACTTGATATAGCTGCTCTAATGCAGACTCGGTGACCTTACCAACGTATGTTATGTGAGAAATACCAAGCTGGTTATCAGCCAGAGTAGGTCAGTGGCTAGAGCATCCGCGCGTAAAGCGGAAGACCCGCGTTCGATATCTGGCTCTGGTATTTTTCACATTCAGTAGAATCTCGTACAACGCGCTCCCACAAAACGCGACGAAAAATCTGCGACTGTTACTCATACAACGCGATAAAGAGTCTCGTATAACGCGTAAAATAAAGGAAGCACGTGACATCTTTTCTACTTTCAACCTGTTCAAGGTTACTTACTTTTTCACTGCAGATAAGGATTGCACCGTTACTATGCCAACACCTGACGCTTTTGGTCTCATTGCAGAAAGAAATTGTCTGCTCAATGTATGTCTCCTATAACGCGATTTCCTATTACGCGGAACGTATCCCCCGCGTTATACGAGAGTCTACTGTAGTTGGTAAAAAAAAATCAGCCTTCCATTTGACTTAGCTCACAAGATTGTTCACTTAATGGTAAAAGATATGACTGTAGTGGTCCTATGACGTAGATACCAATATTTTAATTTATTCCTGATTATTTTTAGCTCCGCCTTCATTTCGCACCACTTTATTTATAGTAACTTTTTCTCCAATATATAACTACGGTATAACAAGAAAAAAAAAAAAGAAATTCGAAACAATTTATGTATAAAATACATTAAACTCGACTATTTACACAATATCTTTTATATGTGTTCCTTTACATAGAAACTCCTTTTAGAGTATTTTACCTTGTACACGGCTTGAAGGTCTTGTGGGGAGTGGGGAATTCTCTATGCAACATCCAACAATAATTGCATAGCTGCCAATATTTTAATTTATTCCGAGTACTTTTAGCCCCGCCTTTATTTCGCACCACTTTATTGATAAAAAAAATTTCTCCACTATATAACTTCGATAAAATAAGACAAAATTACTTTTAAAAAATAAGTGGTTCCAAATAAAGGCGGTACTAAAAGTACTCCGGAATAGATTAAAATATTGGCAGCTATGTAATCGGTTAACATGTTAAAACTCCATCGTCAATTATACCTTCTGTACATTTCTTTGGTGTCTTGATGAAGTGGCTTTCCTTGTTCTTTACTCATATGACTCAGGTTTTCCGGAAAATATTTTGGATAGGAGATGAAAAAGTGGAGTATTTAGGCTCATACAATAACATTTTTTGTCAAAACTGTACTTTATGGAAATTTCTGAATAGTTTTTCCTCATCAGCATCCAAAAATACGCCAGAAAAACATATCATCTCGAAAAGAAAAATTTCATCGTCGACCTGTGTAATGTAACTTTTAAAGAAATAACAAAGTGTGGGGCTTATAAGTATAAATAGGAAAGTATGAGGGCATCAAAGTATTAAAGTCAGGAAAAGTCTATTAACTTTTTCGCGACCGCTTACGTGAATTCACATCATATGAAAATCCGTAACTCAGCCAGTGGACGTTTCTTTAGGTTCAATTGGTTACATTATTTTTTAGCATTATACCCAACATTCACGCTTGTGCAATCAATGCATTATGTACACAAATACTTTGATTAGAAAGAGTTTAATCGTAATGTATATTAATTTATATTTTCAATATGAATACAGAAAACATTGATTTAAAATAATGTAATATAAAAAGAATAACGCCCACAGGTGGAGCTTACTGTCAAAAAGACATTAATAAGCGGTCGTGAAAGTGTTAAATAGCTATCAGAGCTGTCAACTTAATCCGGCAAATTGTTAGTACCGCCCATTTTTTTACACCACTTAATTTTTAGTGTAATTCTCTTCAAATATATTTAAGATGAATTAAGAAAACAAATACTTTAAAAATTAAGTGGTGCACGAAAAGGGACGGTTAGAACAATTTGTCGGATTAGGTTGGCAGCTCTGAACTATTCAATGAAAAATTACGGAAACCAGATTACATGTTAATTTTTTTAATTGTTTTTAATTTGAAACGAAAGAAAGCTTGCTCTGTGATTTCGAAGACAATTCTATTTCAACATAAATAATAAGTAATTATACATCATACATCATCGTATATCACAATTCAAAAATTTTTTTAAAATGATTTTGCAAATTTTTTCTTCTTTTATGTAAAAGGATCTTATTATTATTTTATTTTTATTTATTCCCTCTATATAAACAGTTACTGGTTCTTGCACTATTATTTATTTGACTTAAGCCGATCGATTTGAAAAATTTACCAAGATATTTTAAGAACTGCAAATTTAAACTGTAAAAAAAAAAAAAAAAAAAAAAAAAAAAAAAAAGTGTATTTCTTCCTGCAGTGTGAATTCATCTGAATATTTGCAAAAATAATTTTGCCTTTAGCGTCGTGCTTGTTTATGCAACAATAACCCGTTAACTGTCATTACTAATTCATTTTAAAAGAAAGGTTGAAATATTTGCACAAGAATAAGAAAATTTAAATGAAACTTTATCGAACAATTACATTTATAAAGAAGGAGAAAAAATTAAGTTTTTCTTTCTTTTTTTAATTATACTTTTACATATTTATTAGTTTATAGTACAACTAGGGAAACATTTATATATATATATATATATATATATATATATATATAGAGAGAGAGAGAGAGAGAGAGAGAGAAATAGTGACAACTGCATTGATTTCACAACTTGAAACATTTGTCTAAAAGCGTAGCGTAATGTATATATAACAGTTATTGAAGTGCAACACTTATAGGCACACAGCACACACTTCTTCCATCAGATTGAATTTATCCTATCTTTGTAAACTAGTTTTATGCAAATTATTATGAAGCAAGAAACGTGAACTAGCTTTTACGAAGAAAAGTAAAGTTCTAATTATTGTTTTTAAAAAAGAACCTTCCTCTTTTAGATTCCCGCTTAATCATGACAGATTATTATGGAAATACAATAAAAATTTCTCCATAAAAATACTGGTGGCAAAAATGCCTGAACTTTTTAATACTTGAAAGTGCCCTACAAAAAGGTAGAGAATGCGACCCCTGCATAATTTTAAAGCAGATTATTCTGTATTAATGTTTCTTTTACAAATGGGAATAAGTTATATTTATATTAATTGCACTGAAATTATTTGTATACGTAGTACATTCAGTGTAGAAAGCCGAATATTTGGACTACCTACCAACATTTAATGTTCCTTAGTACTGTTAGTTCAGCCTTTTTTTTTTCACCAGGACTTTTAACATTATCAGAGGTCGTACTTTCCGCCCTTTTTTTCAGGACACTTTTAGAGATAAGAAATTTGCGCCATTTTGCAGAGGTACTTCTGGTATATTTTTAGTAATATGTTATGATTAAACAGGGTAGAGATTATTTTATTAAAAAAGTGGTAGCAATACATTTGAAAATATGAAAAAAAAGGCGGAGAGCATTATTTACATGAACTTAAAACATTGTTTCATATTTTCTGTAATTCATTGGAAGTTTTTATTGAATTACGTTATACATATCACTAAAATTTTTACTTCGGCTGCACATTCTTATATACGCACGATTATTCCTATATTTGCATTTTTACCTGAACATTTTTATCATGTAATTCTTTCCATCAATTGAAACGCAATTTTTGAATTTACAAATCCAAAGTTCAATAACACTAATAATTCAGCACTTTAGGAATACAACACTTGACTTCTTTTATAATAAGTGATTATAAAAGTGAGTATTTTCTGTATTTATGGGGATTACTTTATGGGACTGGTAAAGTATCCTCTCTCCTTCTTACAGTTTCCCTGTCTCTGGTCGCCAAATTAAAAGTAACTCAATGGGGAAAGGATAAGGGTCTATAGAATGTGTTTTTGGCCTAATGGAATTTCAAGTTCCTATTTTATAATGTGAATGGTCAAACTACCGTGAATAAAAAATTATGTGAATTGATTTGAAAAGTTATTTATAATACTTGCAGAATAAACTAACTAGAGCAGAATAACATGAAATATCACGGTTGGAATTGTGCTAAATGTAAGCACCGCCTTCCGGCTTTGTTGTTGCAAAGTACATAATCAGTGGTCGTAATCTCCTGTTTTATTTTTATTTACTATTATTATTATTATTATTATTTTGGAGGGGGGTATGTGATTCGAGGATGAGAAACTTCCACCTTTTTTTACTACCACTATTTTCATAGTAAAATCTCTATCCAGCCCTATCAGGGTCCATTATTTTGAAAATACTGTAAAAAATTTTCCTTAATTATACTGGTAGCAAAAAAGTCTGAATTTTTTTATCCCTTAAAGTACCCCCCCCCCCCCCCACAAAAAAAAAAAAAAAAAAAAAAGTGAATGCAAGCCTTGTGAAATTTTAAAACAAATTATTCTGTATTCATGTTTGTTTTCCAAATGAAAATACATTACAACTATATTTATTCCTGTCAAATTATTTATATGCATAGTAAATAGTTGCTAACGTTTTAACACTTTCGCGACTGCTGACGTAGATTCACGTCATTTGAAAATCTCTAACTCCGCCAGTGGGCGTTTCTTTCTCAATTTATATGTTATTTCCTCCTTAAAACTATATCCTAATATTCATATTTGTAATATCAATGTACTACGGATACAGGGGTCGTACTCTCCGCCCATTTTTCAGGATACTTTCAAGGATAAGAAATTTCAGCCTGTTTTACCACTACTAATTTTATTTAAAAATACTTCTGAATATATTTATACTAATGTGCCATGATAATACAGGGTAGTTGCATAATAATAGTGGTAGCTATAAATTTTTAAAAATTTCATTCTTGACAGAGTCCTGAAAAAAGTGCGGAGAGTACGACCCCTGTGGATATAAACACTTTGATTAGAAAGAGTATAATTATAATTTATATCCATTTGTAATATAAATGTTAATATGCAAAATTTTGCAACTGAGGAGAATAACGTCCAAAAACGGGCTTTTCTGCGAAAAAAGACAAAAACGAAAAGTGTCGCGAAAGTGTTAATTTATTGCGGAGCATTTTTAACCCCGCTTCTATTTCGCACCACTTTATTTTCAAAGTGTTTTTCTCCAATGTATCACTACGATAAAACAAGAAAACTTTACTCTTAAAAATAAATAAAAAAATAAAAAAATAAAACTTGTATGGATTAATGCCGGGGCTAAAAATTCTCCGGAATAAATTAAAATTTTGGCAACTTTGATAATACATTGCTTGTGGAAAGATGAATATTAAGAATGCCTATCAAAACCTAATTAACAGTTCGTAGTTTTCGTTAGTCCCCCCCCCCTTTTTTTTTCATCAGTATTTTTAAAGAGTAATATTCTGCAAAAATATTTACGATTAGAGAAGACGTAAAAATATTCAGGAAAAGTACAGGTATTTCAAAAATAAATAAATAAATAAAAGAGATAAAGAAGTCTAGACTAACATCACTACAGAATATTAAGTAGATTATTGGCAGGTATGACATTGGGTATATTCTTAAGAAATATTGTAGTATAATAATTACAAAAGAAACGCTGGCTGGCAGAGTTACAGATTTTCAAATTATTCACATACCATAGCTGCCAATATTTTAATTTATTCCGGAGTACTTTTAGTCCCGCCTTTATTTCGCACCACTTATTTTTTAAAAGTAATTTTGTCTTATTTTATCGAAGTTATATAGTGGAGAAAATTTTTCTAACAATAAAGTGGTGCTAAATAAAGGCGGGGCTAAAAGTACTCCGGAATAAGTTAAAATATTGGCAACTATGACATATTACCCTCCGATCTGAAAGTGTAATTACTGTTTAAAATATAAACTGTAGCTATAAAAAGAGACTTAAATATATATATATATATATATTTAAAGAATATTTAATGTAGCAAAAGTGTATTTTAAACGGTACTTAATTGCATTACTAATTCGATTTCATGTCTTTGCGAGCAGAGAGAAGGTAGCATCGTAATGTTCCCAAGGTATTTACTGTAATATGTGTTGTATTTTCATTTATATTATGTGAGCATAGTGGTGCAATATTTTTATCTTTTTCTATAATTGGTGTCACACAACTTCATAATGCTTTTCAGTCATATACGTCAATAAGAAAGTGTTGCACCTTTGGACTTATATAGAAAATGTAAATGGAGTCTCTAAAAGTGGGGATCTTTTGCCAAAAATACAATATTGTGAATAATTGAGTCCTTGGAAAACAAACTATTACTAGAATAGCATAAATATATTGATAGAAACATAAACTGCATATGTTCTAAAATAATTAAATGCAAAAATGTCATTAAAGTGATCAATTTGATATTTTCCTCAGTTTTGGGGACGAATGTTCTGTTATGGACTCTCAATTTCAGTTTATAGAATTACTCTTTACATTTTTTTTTTTTTTTTTTTTTTTTTTTTAAATTCCGTAAAAAAAAAAAAAAAAAAGTTTTGCATATAGGAAACATAATTTTTTAACAAAATTTTAAATAAAAGTGAATAGAATCTTATTCTAATGGTTTACAAAAATCTAAAAATAGCTTCTATTGGTAAATAAAACTGGTAAATCAGTAAACTGGAATCATTTAATAACGCTAAAAAAAACCTCCCAATTGAATTTTTATTCTACATCGTTTCATAAATTTACATCTCTTAGGTGTTTCCTGCCGTCTTCTCTCACAACAGTAATTAAGTCTAGGCAATAATTATGTACATAAATGCATATATTTTTTTTTTTTTTTTGATATATCGTGATTTTCTAATTATACAGTTCTAATACAGTTACATTCAATTTAGTGACTGGAGATGGGGAATTGTAAGACGAACAGAGGGGCGTTAAAGAAGTTTTTGTAATAGTTTTAAATATAATTGCATAGCTGTCAATATTTAAATTTATTCCGGAATATTTTTAGCCCCGCCTTTATTTCGTGCCACTTATTTATTTATTTATTTTTTAACTAACTTATTTTATCGAAGTTATATATTAGAGACAATTTTTCTATAAATAAAGTGGTGCAAAATAAAGGCAGGGCCAAAATTACTCCAGAATAAATTAAAATATTGGTAGCTATGTATAATAGTAACTCTTTTCTGAATTATTTCTGGAAATATGCTAAAGAAAATTAATATAAAAAATGACTGAATCTAGAAAGTGCTAACCGTAGAAACAACTAAATAATTGTTTGTCTAATATATCTAAATATATTTGTAAAGATTTCGATATAATTCTAGATTTAGTCCCGCGTATAACTCCACCCCAGTCGATAGTAAAATCGTCAAGAGCCTTAATCTTTTATTTGCATCAGTAAAAATTGAAACCAAATTGAATTTTTGGAAAAAATTTTAAGACAAACAAATTGTGAATTAAAAGATGAAAATAATGCACTGAAATAGAATTACAGAAACAACAAAGGGGAAAAAAAAAAAAAAAAGAGATAAAGAAAGAAAGGAAGAAATTAGTTTTAAAATTGAAGTTAAGAAATATTTTGTTTATATTATTGTTTATATTAACAGTAAAATTTTTTGTTAGTGAATTATTGCTTTCAATAAATTGTTATGCATAATTTTAAAATGTTTAAAAAGCCAACATTCAAATTTAAAACTGCATTAGATATTTTTTTATTTATTCCCCTCCCCCTTTTTTTTTTTAATTCGGGATAGTAAAATATTGAAAAATTTTTTAATTCCATGATTACAAAATTAAAATAAAACAATTCGAGCAGTATGCCTTCTTCCTAGAGATTTGAGTTTCAACGTTAAATCACTAGACAATTAAAACTTGATTGAGCATTTTTATTTTTATTTTTATTTTTTTTTTCTTGTTGATCAAAATATCTTTCAAACGGGATTTAAAAGCTAAAATATAGATTTTTTTATTTATTATTTTTTCATTAGTTTATGTTAAACCCCAATAGAAAAAAAAAAAAAAAGCCTTCAGTTACCATTTAAACTAAATCATTTTACCATTTCTTAAAATATGCAGCTGCATGGTTGCCAATATTTTAGTTTATTCCATAGCTTATTTAGCCCCGCCTTTATTTCCTCACGGATTTCTTTATAAAATTCAGAGCTGCCAACCTAATCAGGAGAAATGTTAGTTCCGTTCATTTTTTTCCTCACCAGCCTTTTTTTAGATCCCTTTTATTTTTTCTTTTAATTCATCGTAAATACATTTGAAGAGAATTACTCTAAAAAAATTAAGTAGTATTCAAAAAGAGGGGGACTAATAATCCTTCGGATTAGGTTCATAGCACTGAAAATAATTTTCTCCAAAGTATAACTAAGATGCAATAGGTAAAAAATTCTTTAGAAAAATAAGGGGTGTGAAATTGAGACGGGGCTGAAAATACACCGGAATAAATAAAATTTTGGAGTCTTTGCTGCTAAGACAAAAGCTTGTAAAACTGAATTACAGTTATTCTAAAATATATATATATATATATTATTCACACCAGGGAAATTATTCCAAAATGTTTACCTTTATTAATATACAATCATCACTATTCAACGGTTTTCGCAGATCTCTCTATATAAGGGGTGAACGCCTGTATGGTACTAAGATTCCTCCTATATTCTTAACGTTGTCGATGAGCGCGCTTACGAATATCCTGGTTAATTAATCTATAGTATCATTAGCCTCGCTTCTTTTCTCACACCAGAAAAATTTAAAGAATACTATTATCCAAATTCAGTTAATAATAATTAGAAAGAACTATACTCTACATAGCTGCCAATATTTTAATTTATTCCGGAGTAGTTTTAGTCCCGCCTTTATTTCGCACCACTTTATTTATAGAAAAATTTTCTTCAATATATAATTTGGATAAAATTAGAAAAAAAAATTCTTTTAAAAAATAAGTGGTACGAAATAGAGGCGGGACTAAAATTACTCCGGAATAAATAAATTTATTGGCAGCTATGACTCTGAAAAAATGTTCTTGTGAAATAAAAGGCGTGGCTAACGATACTGCGGAATATTAATTAGGGTGTTGGCAAGTACGTATAAGTCACAATACGCGCTGCATAGTCGTGAGTAGCATCTCTAAAGGGCATTTCATAGAGATTTTTATATTTGATAAAATGACTAAAAACATTTTTTTGTACAAATCGTAGGCAAATATACAAACATTAGAAATAATGATGGTTAAGGAATAAAAATGTCCTTTTAAAAGCTCTCAACCAGTTATTGATTACAGCTTAGACCTTTTTTTGTTCTTTTCTTTGTATAAGATTTATTTTATTTCTCATGAAATTTAAAAATCGATTGATAATTTTATTTCCATCAGGTGTTACAATATAGATTATACATGATAAAAGACAAAGTTGCCAACATTTTAATTTATTCGGGAACATTTGGAGCCCCGCCTTAATACCATACCACTTTTTTTGAAAGAGTTATTTTATTATAGTTATTATTCGAAAAAAAAAAAAAAAATGCTCTATAAATAAAGTGGTTAGAAAAAAAGGCGGCGAGAAAATTACTTCGAAATAAAGTAAAATGTCGACAAATACGTAAAAGATCAGAAGATTAGATTTATTTCAAACAAATGTGCATATTATTTTAGTTATAATAGTAATAGTTTTTTTAAGCACTTTAAAAACTAACAGGGATGGAACATGGGCGAAGAACTCATACCACTATTAATGTACGAAATTTTCTACTTCTTAAATCAACGATATTATAGGTAGAGGAATTTCTTAAACAAATAGCAGTGTGAATTCTGCGTTCGCGTTCCATCCCTGAACTAAATAAAAGTTCAACTAAAAATTGCAATAACATATACAGCGCTTCAAATCTATAACTGAAAAGTAATTAAAAATAAAACTAAAATACAGTAGATGTATTCGTATATAATATAAATATAGATACAGAAAACTTTGTTCTAATATAATGTAGCTTGAAACAATGACGCCCATAAGCATAAAATACTTTCGAAAAGACAAAAGCATACGTCGCGAAAGTGTTCATTTTTATATTTATTCTCTTGAAATATATATGCGATTAAGTAAGAAAAAAAATACAAAACATTTTTTATATCCGCTTTCTTTCTTCTTCTTCTTTTTTTTTTTTAATCTCTTTTAGAGTATTTTTATACTTCTCTTTGAAGATAATTACTCTAAAAATAAAGTGTTGTGGAAAAGGGGGCGTGAACTAAATTTGTTTGGTTTTTAATTGGGATGTTGGAAACATGGTATGTATATTCAATTAACTAGGGCTGTCGTCCATAAGCGATTTAACAAACCTGCTTTGCATTCTGGAGGTCATCTTTGGATGATTGCATATATTTAACAACATTTTCAGCCCCCCCTTTCTGGTACCATTACTTATTACATTATTAAATAATATAGTTTTCGTTGTTAGACAGTGCAGGTGGAAGGTGAAATATGCTGTTTGTGTCTGGCACTACATTTACGATGGTTGCCAACATTTTAATTTATTCCAGAACATTTTTAATCCCACCTGTATTTGTCACCACGGTAATTTTCTCCAATATATAACTACGATAAAATAAGAAGAATTTACTCTTATATATAAAAAAAAAAAATGTATTATTATTAAAGGCAGGGCTAAAAATGCTTAGGTATAAATTAAAATTTGCGCGAATTTGCATTTACTATTGACTTATTATTAGTACCAAAAAAAAAAAAAAAATGTAGGCGTGGCAAATTAGCTTACCACGCCTTTCCGATTCAAAAATTAATGAAATTTGACTTTTTTTTTAAACGCTTCTAGTTGTGTGTACATTTACCGCAGTTAAAGGGCTAAACATGAAAATTAAAGGGTTAACTAAAAAGGTTTTTTTTTTCTTTCTTACATTACCATACTTGCCAACCATCTCATTAATAACCATACAATTGTTAACGCACCTTTCTTACACCACTATATTTTCAGAGTAATTCTCACCAAATGTTGTTACGATTAAATAAGACTAAAATTACTCTAAATAATTATTGGTGTGAAGTATGCATTATTTACATAATTTTAATTATAATTAGAACTTTAATCCTTTGAGTACTTTCATATTTTTAATAGTAAGCGCCATATTTCCGAAAGTTTTTCTAAAACATTTCTGTATTGAACAAATGAATTTCAAGTATTCGAGTATAAGTCATTTAAATTTTATCCTCAGAAATTCATGTGGTAAATGCCACTTGCGTACATATATGCGAACGCTATGTAAAAATGTAAATAGAAAAATGTAAAATCTGTTTTTATTTTTATTTATTTATTGTTTATGGCGAACGCATAATGGTCATTGAAAAAAAAAAAGAAAAAAAAAATTATTCTTGGAGTAGATTTCTTAAGAAAAGTAGACAAGCTCTTTAAAAAAGGCAAAGTCGTTTAAACCATGTGTATATAGCTCATACACTACAACAAATGTCATAAAAATATCGTTATCAACTATGTTTTAACCCAGAACAGACAAAACGGATTTCTTAGTTCTCTTTTATTAAAAAATGACAGGAACAGGGGCGTAGCGTAAAAGTTTGCTTGGGGGGGGGGAGACGCGACATTTGGCGCCCTTTCGTATTCCTCATCTAAAAATGCCACCCGCATACTTTCAAGGGTGTTGCCATCTTTGGGATCGAGTGCACAGGCCCTCTCGTTGGTTAATACGTCTCCCCCCCCCAATCCTTCGGGGCATATTCCTAAAATCTGCCGAGTTTTCCCTCCATTTAGCAGTTTTTTTACATCTTTGGAGCATTCTAATAATTTTTTTTCAGAGAATCTATATATTAATACGCAGACATGAAAATCCTCTTACATTTTTAGCCTACTTTTAATAAAAGGAAGGGCTTACAAGTAGTATCGTTTGAAAGATACGGTTGATGTGCTTTGCAGAAATATATACATATACATATTCTCGTATGAGACTAAGCAAAAGTATCTTTCTTAGGACAACCAGAGTATTAGTTTGAGATAAAGTAGAACAATTGAAAAAGATTCCCCCCCCCCCTTTCCCTTTTCCAACAAGTTTAGAAGATATTACATTATAATTCAGGTAAAACATAAAACTTTCAAAATAAATTTTAATAAATTAAAGTAGTAACTGTTGCTGCTAAGGAAAGCAACTTTATATTTTTAGAGTGGACAATACCTAATCTCGCCGACAGCCGTGGCCCATGTTACTCTATGGGAAAGTTTATTTCATGATTACTCATTACTTAATGTATATTAAAATTCTGTTTTCACATTCAGAAAATTTACAATCGTTTATTTATTTTTAATGTAATTCTAAGTTGAAAAATCTAAATTTTCAATATGTGCATTTTTCTCTTTCTTTCTTTCTTTCTTTTTTTAACCGCAAAATAAAATATTAAAAATTTATCAATTTTTGGAAAATGAGTAAGAAAAACATAAGCCTTACACATTTGTTCTGATCCGTCTAGTCTTTCGAAAGAAATTAATTACTTAAAATACGTTGCTCTTTCTCGAGGCTATAATCCCTCTATTATTAATAAAGCTTTATATAAATTCAAGAATCCTAAACGTTCTGATACCAAATTGAACGATCACAGTCTCACTCCAGTTGTTTTACCTTCTTATTTATCACTTTCTTTTAAAATTTCTAAAACTCTCTCACATTTGGTTTTAAAGTCATTTAGAAACCTGTCAACAAAATTAAATTATCTTCTCTTAAAGATCCCATTCCTACTGAAAAACGTTTAGGCATTTATTTAGTCCTAAGTTCATCGTGCAATTAAGTTTATATTGATCAAACTAGAAGGCGTTTGAAATATAGAATAAATGAGCACAGTCGAAATGTTCGTAATGAAGAGATCTCTAAATCTTCTATTGCTTCCCACTGCTGGACACATGGTCATCGTTTTGATTTTTCTAAAACTATCATAATTTCATCTCCTGTCTTCTCTTCCCATTTGAATATCCATGAAGTTTTTTACACATTTAAAAATTCGAAAAATCTTGTTAATGATATTTGTTCCACACCGTTCTTGTCTGATGCTATGAAATTACTCACATAAGTTCGATTTTCGTTTAATTTTGATATTTTTTAAATTTTGATATTTTGTTACAATTTTTAATCTTATTTATTTATTTATTTATTTTCTCCTTTTATTTAATAATTCTGTAGTGCTGACTTTAGGCTAATTTGGCAGGGTGCCCCTTTAAACAGTTTTTAGCACCCCGTGGCCCTTTTTCAACATATTTTAGCACCTGGCGGCCCTTTTAAAAACATTTTGGTACCAAGTACAGTCTTTTCTAACATTTTAAATATTTAGAGGCCTTCAGATTTTTCCCCCCTGACTTTTAAACTTTCTTAGCAATAGTTCTGCAGCATTCCTGGAATAACAAATGCATACAGCCTATATATACAAGGAAAATTAATTTACTTTTGTTACGTAAAAAAATCATAACATAGAACACCGCAAATTATGCAAACAACGCCCCTTTCTATTGAATTCTTCCCCGACCGCCCTTTTATTTTAGAGTCATCACTATTCTCCTCACACCAGTATTTATGTTTATATTCATCTGTATGTATTTTTGCTGTTCACCTAGAATGGTGTTGTGCGTTGCCGCTATGACTGCAGCACTTGTGCCTACTTTTTTCGCCTGGCGAAGGATCGTGTGTTCTTTCGACCCGAAACAACTATTGTAAGTTTATTGTATTTTATGGTGTTTATTCAAAGTTTTGTAATTATTGCTTTTAAACGCTAGTTTTGTGGTGTTTTCTTTTTATGAAATTAGGTATTGTTTACTCTTAAGGAAAAAATAATCAGTATTTTTTTTATTATTACTATTTTATATATTTAATCCAATTAAAAAACGTTTTTCTTTTTTCCCATATCATGTGAAAAAAAATTTAAGAAATGTAGTAGCCATTGCTAAGGAACGCGACACAATTACCGCATGCCTTTATGTGGAAGAACAAACTAAAAAAAAAGTCCCGTTGTCCAAAATTAAATCTTTTTTGTACAGAAATTTATATCTTACTTAAGTGTTGGTGTCGGTGTTTGGGAAAAAGGCCGATTGACTGCTCTAGGGTCCTAGGCCTGAGGGGGAGTGCATTCTGTGGAGGTCTTTCTAAGGGGTCCTTGCCTGTATTTACGCAAGTTTCGGAGAAAACCATGGGAAAATCTGAACGGCTAGGCCGACAAGCGCAACCTGGCATCGTACTCGGCACCTCACGTCTACCAGCTTGACAGAAAAATTACGGATTCAATAATCGAGCCAATTGAAGACCATCATGAAAGTCAGTCTCTGGTACACGTAAACTCTCTCGTGGCTGCAATGTCCTCCATGCTCCATGCAAATAATACTTCTGGGAGATACTGAAGCGAGGGAGCCATCCCTTCCGCAGAAGATAAAAATTGTGATGGCTGGTCTTCGGACCGCCACTGGGGTGTTAATCCCAAACTGTTGCCAATTGCCCACTATGTGCCTATTAATACGACGTTAAATCAGCTTCCTCGCGCTATTTCATATCAAGAAACACTAGTTGAATTCTATAGACTTATAAATATTTCAATACCCGTAAGCGATGAAACTAAAATAAAAAAATTGCTTAAAGATCACTTAGAATCAAAAATTGTTAGTGAAAAATCGTTATAACCAAATAAACCTCATCTAATTTCGATTTTTTTTACAATAGCCATAACGTACAATAAACTGCTTTTTTTTTTTTTTTTTTTTTTTTTTTTTTTTTTTCAAGCTAAGGTCTTGAAAAATCGTAATTTTAAGTTTTTAGAGGTGAGAAAGCGACTGCGTATACTTATTGTAAGCATCTGAATGGGGAGAAGTGCGTGCAGTCGCCACAGAGCGCGAATTTGCTAAGGTCAGAGTTTTCAAGGCTCAAGCGAACATGCTGTTGTAGGTGCCTGAACAGGGAAGGGCGCCGCTCAGCTGGAGTTTGCTGCTAACTTATTCTTAAAGGGTCCTGAATACGATCAAAATTTTCAACAGCCTTTTGCACGGTAAGCGAAGAGGTAAGATTATTGTAAATGTTTGAAATGGGAAATCATGCCATAGGCGCCCCCAAACAGGAATTTGTTGTGATCAGATTTTTTTTAAGGGTCGTGAATACGAAGAGAAATATCAAAGATTGTTTGTACAGTAGGAAAATAGGCTGTTACACACCTTTAAAAAGGCTGTTTTAGGCGTCTAATTAGTTAAGAGGGCGCCACCTAACAGGAGTTTGCTACAGTCAGACATTTTAATGCAAACTTTTTTTGCTGGTCGGTGAACCAGTTGGTCGCCGACGGCAGCTTCTGATGCATAAAAATCTTAAGTGTTTTTGGTAACTAACGATTATCAACAAAATTATGACTAACTTTCAAATGAACTTCAAGACGCAAAACAGCGCCCCCAGAAACATCATTATGCCTTTGTAGGTGCCTGAACAGGGAAGGGCGCCGCTCAGCTAGAGTTTGATATCAACTTATTCTTAAAGGGTCCCGAATGCGATTAGAATATTCAACAGTCTTTTGTACGGCAAGCGAACAGGCAAGTGTACAAAACGGGAAATCATGCCATATGCGCCCCCAAACAGGAATTTGTTATGATCAGATTTTTTTTAAGCGTCATGAATACGATGAGAATTTTCAAGGGTCGTTTGCACAGTAGGAAAACAGGCTGTTTTAGGCGTCTAATTAGTTTAGAGGGCGCCAACTAACGGGAGTTTGCTACAGTCAGACATTTTAACGCAAACTTTTTTTGCTGGTCGGGGCAGAGCCTGATTAAGGGGGAAGCACACATTATCTCCGCTCTCACCGGAATATTTTTACAATTATTTTTTACTTCATGTCATAGAAATTCCACGCTTTGACGAGGAAATATTTTTTATAAAAAATGAACGGTGTAAAACAATCCAATTTACTTACCGTCATTAGACACCAGAATTCTTTTAAAATAATTTTTAATGAGAATTTTCTGTTTATTATAGGAGGAAAGTATTTGTTAAAAAATAACGGTGTAAGTATATATAATGTGTGCTTCCCACTTAATCAGGCTCTGGGTCGGGGAACCCGTTGGTCAGCTTGTGATACATAAAATTCTTAAGTGATTTTGGTATTTAACGATAATTACCGAAATTATCATCCACTTTCAAATGAACTTTAAGTCGCAAAACAGCGCCCCCAGAAACTTCAATATGCCGCCCTATTTTTTAAAACATTGGGGGGGGGAGACATCCCCCCTCCCCCTCAAGCTACGCCCCTGGACAGGAACTGTAAACTCCATGAATTTTGCCACGAACTTCAAAATTTTTTTGCGTGAATTAATCACAGCTATCCATGGTGTAGAGGACAAGAACAACAACAACAACAACAAAAAAAAAAAATAAGTAAATAAATAAAAAAAAAAAACTATGCGAAAGGTTATGCTGAAAATCTTGATGAATGAGATGAAAAAGAATAATATATGTAAAGAGCCAGAGAGAGGAAAGGAGAATATCCATCAGTAAACTTTCTGAAAATATTAATTACTTTTTTAGTCAAGGATTTATCAACTATTTTTTAGTCATTGTTCGTCATGTCAGATATCTTGAAATAATTAGCAATAATTAAAATGTCCAAGCTTGAACAAATAGTAAAAAATAGTTTTAAATGTAATAAGATTCCCATAATAAAGGTTTTGAAGACAAATTTTTAATAATGTAATCTGTACGATGATATATACAGCATGATTCCTTATTACACCGAGAAACTTGGATATACGATTTTATATAGAGCATAAATCAATCACCAAAACTAAATTCAAAAACTGGCGTACAATCAATAGAAAGATATTAAAACTTCTTCACACACCATAAATTTTAAGTCAGCACAACCGGTTTCGAAAGGACGTAGCTTTTCTTCATCAGGTGCAAAAAAACTCGTGTTACTGCCTTGGAGGCCAAAGCAAGAGTCTTGCTTTTGCCTCCAAGGCAGTAGCACGTGTTTTTTTTTTGCACCTGATGAAGAAAGTCTACGTCCTTTCGAAACCGGTTGTGCTGACTTAAAATTTATGGTGTGTGAAGAAGTTTTAATATCTTTCCATAAATCAATGTCCAACTGTACAAAAACCGTTTTCAAGTTATTAGAAATAGAATAAAAAATCTGAAAATCTTTCAATATCTCTCGTCTTTGAATTTTCTAAACATGTTATGCAAAATTCAACATATTTAATAAGAGCAGAAAAAATCCTAAAATACGACATGAATTGTTTTAAAATATCTAGATTTAAAAACGTATATAAACGCTTAAACACCGAAAAATAAATAAATAAATAAAATACAAAATCAAATATATTCTAAAATATTTAATCGGCAGTTCTGCAAAAGCCGTTCTAGCTACAAGAGTTAATATTTGCCAAAAAACATCCTATTCCAATAGCTTTCGAATA
The DNA here is from genome assembly GCA_963930645.1 of Salticus scenicus. Classification (NCBI taxonomy): domain Eukaryota; kingdom Metazoa; phylum Arthropoda; class Arachnida; order Araneae; family Salticidae; genus Salticus; species Salticus scenicus. The sequence goes on along the minus strand of OZ005658.1, from coordinate 198,863,733 downwards.
ATTTTACAATAAGCCATATTGCGCAGAAAAAAATCTAGCTGTTTGTTTGACACACACACATACATCTGACAACATTTTAATTTACTCCGGAGTTTTTTTTATCCCCGCCTTTATTTTATATCACTTAATTTTAAAGAACAAATTTTTCTATTTTTAATGAAGTTATAGATTGGAGAAAATTTTTCTATAAATAATTTGGTGTGAATAAAGGCGGGACTATAACTGACAGAAACTAAAAAAAAGTGTTTAATAGTTATAGTAATTACTGAATGACATCATTTAAGTAAACTAAAAAATGTAACTTCATTTTATAATTATAAAAACTTGATATAATATATGATAAAATTATCATAATTTCTGTATATGAAAATCAATGTTTATATATACAGTCGTCCCCACTTAATCGGGTAAAGGATAATCGAATACCCCGCTTATAAGAATATAAAGTTATAGAACCAATTTTTTTCCCATAGAAGTGATGTTAAATTTCTTCGTTTAAAGAAATATTTTTTACAACGCCACCCCGCTTAATCGCATAAACACTCAAAGTTTCTTAAATAAAATTCCTTTATTTCTGGGCAAATTTTTCCTCTCATTCTCCAAAAAAAAAAAAAAAAAAAAAAAAGTTCTTCTTTTAAAAACCTTACATAACTAAGGCATGCTTTTAAAACATGAGACGGTATTCCTGCCGAGGTGATAAAAATTGTTTTGCAAAAGCCAAATTTATAAAATCAGCAACTGGTAAGAAAATTAGAAATTAAAATACAAATTATCTCCAGGAATAAGAAATCACAAATTTTGAAAGTTTTCAGATGATTGAAAAAGAACTTTATGAACTCATAGACGTGGATAAAGATGGAGAAACAGAAAGAGATGAAGAGTTTAATCTTCTAATAAAACCTTTGAATGAAAGTGATAAAGAAGAGCAAGCGAACGGTAAATGAAGTTGCAAAATCCTTTAACATTATTCATTGTCATTTTGAGTTTCATATAGAAGCGATTATAAACTATTTATGTGCTTTAGAAAAAGAAATCGAAAAATGTTTAGTTAAGTCTATGTTAAAGTAATCAATCATAACTGATTTTTTTTTTTTTTTTTTTTTTTTGTTAAAAGTAAAATTGTAAGTACACTTTATTTTATATTTAATCCAGCATTAATTGCATTTATAAATTACTATTATGTTTTAACTTAGTAAAAGATTTGTTAAATATTTAAATAAGAAAGAGGTATCGATCAGTTATTTTTTCATGTAAGCATAAAACCATTATAGTAATACATGCAATTGAGTTTCTAGTCTTCCCCGCATAATTGAATACCCCGCTTAATCGAATTAATATAGTTGGAACGGTAGATATTCGTTTAAGCGGGGCCGACTGTATATGTACTATATATGTATGTTTCATATACAAATCCACATTTTTTGGCAGATTCGTGTGCATAATGTTGCATACAGATATATTAAAACCCAGAATAAATTTTAGACTACTTTTATTTTTAATTTAGGGGTAATATTTAATAATTTAATGTTAAAAAAAAAAAAAAAAAAAAAAAAAAAAAAAGTTAAATTACAAGACTGAAATTTCTGAAGAAAAGCACTTGAATTGATCATTGATGAAATTGCTCTGTGTCTGTACTGTATTAGAAATTTTAGCCTTGTAACTGTAACAAACCTTTCAGTTTATTGTTTATAAAATATATATTATTTTGTTTATATTAAATACAAAGAGTGTAGTATATCAAATATTCATATAAAATGAAGAGTGAAGTAATGTAATAAAAATAATAAACATAAATACTAGATTTTAGTTTTTTATTATTTTAAACTCTAAAATTCATTCATTTAACTCTTAACATAACTGAATTAAGCTACTTTAACAACTACCCCAGCTACTACATGGTGGTCCAGTTTTAAGAAATGTGCAATAGATGAAAGTTTCACAAATCTTGTTTGTTCCTTGATGGCAATGCCTGCTAGTTCTGCTTGAATTGAGAGAATCTTCTCAAATTTCTCATTTGTGCATAACAAAATGATAAATCGTTTAGGTTTAGAAACTGCATCAAAACTTTTCTTTTGTTATAGACTACTAACTTTGATTTTGAATGGTGATAACATTGTGAATAAATTGTACTTTGGTTAACATTTAATTCTTTTTCTTATGCATTATTTATTGTATGTCAGTAAATACTTTTATGTCATTTACTGAGTTTTTGCCAGTTACTGCCACAAATGTGGCAGAAAGGGGTTTTTGCCATGCCGGTTTTAACCGGTTTCTACCAGTGGTTTTAACCGCCTTGGCATAAACTTGCCAACCCTGTTTATAATATATCAGTTGCAGCATCATTTCAAACCAGGTATGGAAAGAGAAAAAGTTTGATATAAAATTGTACAAGAATGGTTTGCTCTAAAGTTTAAGATTCTTCAGAAGGATATTTAAATACATTTTAATTATAAGACCAATTTTGTTTCATAAAATTATATTCATATTCCTGACGTGCTGTAGCTATTTAATCGAAAACTTAACTTATGGAACAATATACTTTTGATCCAACGTTCTATAACAGACACATTTTCTCGATAATCTTCTCCCATTTAAAAATTTTAAATAAAAGGAAAAGTAACAAAATAAAGAACAAAATAAATGTCTTCCAGTTAATCACCGTTAAAAAAATGGTTCCGTAAGGGATATAAAGTTAACTATTATATTATGAAATGAAAGACTTTCACTGAATTTTATTGAAAATAAAATGTAATTTAAAGTACAGTCTTTTGAAAAAGCTATAGATAATTTAAAATATATGACGGTTGAACTATTTTTTATTCTGAGCAACATTCGGAATACTAACTCACAATTTAAAAAAGATATTGTTTATTTTATGTTGTAATTTAACATGTAATGATTGTTGTAGCATTCATAGTTGCAATAAAATTTATTTTATGCTAATATTTTTAATTATTTTTGTTGATTAATGGAAACTCTTTATACTTGATAATAAACAAAACGTTTCAAATATTTCATCTTGACTTTAATCCCTTAAATATTATTGTTAACACATTCACATTCATTAATATGTAATGATTGTTGTAAAATTCTTAGTTGCAATAAAATATATAATATACTACTTTTTTTTACTTTATCTTACCCATATGGTAGAGAAAGTATTGTTTTTGGGGTTAAATTTTCGAAATTGAGTTCTTGTTATATTTACACGTTTTGAGGTGCCCTGAATCCAACCATCATGTTTTTAGCGGTTGGTCTGTGTGTGTGTCTGTAATCAGCATATCTCAAAAACAAATAATCGCAGAAAGTTCAAACTTGATATTCTAAATGTGTATCATATAGGGATGCCATACTAGACATTTCGTTGAGATCAAGCAATTAGTTCGTATACAGGGACATCTAAGAGAATTCAAATAAATTATATCAATGGGGAAATTGCTGGTAAGTACAGTGTAACATCTATAGGCTGATTAAACAAAACTGAAATAACAAAGTAAATTACATGCATAAAAGCATGGTTTGTAAAGATTGTTGAATGGAAACCATTCACCATTCATTTACAGGGCTGTCCAAAATATTTGGATATATTGCGGTTAAACTTGAAAATTGATAGAATTCTAATTTCTTTTACGTTAGATGTTTTTCAAGTAAGACTAAATTTAAGTACGCAGTATTGTTTATAGTGCATATTGATTATAGATAATATCAGGGCTAACCAAAACTAAGCTAAATGTTCTTTTATATTGGTTGTAATTGATGGAAGTGCTTTGCTACATTTTATTATGTCGACAAACTCTGCAAAATTAATTTTTCATGCGCTTACTGTAAACAAAGTATTTTTTGAATTTAAAAATCAAGTGTTTTGCATAAATCCCGTCTTGAGGTGACCTGGTTACAAAAGTCTAATTTTTAGCGGTCGATTTGTATGCATAGAAATTATTATACTATTTATACATACTAGGCGAGTCTTATTAACCCTGGACCATATATTTAACACCCCAGCAGAGGAATCTGACAATTTTTTCAGTGATGTTTAAATAGTCATATCCTAAAATTAATCTTAGTTATATGGTAAAATGATGTGAAATAGAAATGAAGGGGGAAAAAAACTTGGTTTAGAAAAAAGGTGCCACCTTAAAAAGATCCACAATTATACACCAGCCTTTAAAACAGGTAAATTAAAACGTTAGGAAGAATTATCGGCAAAGCAAGTGACTTTTGAACAGAAATGAACTTCTAAAGAAGTCGAATTTAGATCCAGGTATATTTTTCATTAGTTTTTTGCATGTTTTACCTTGTAATGGGGATATTAATCATTTAAATGAAAAAAATATATACATAAATATTAATTATAATTAATAATAATTATTAATATTATTAGATTTTTAATATTAATATTATAGATTATTAATATCTTCCGTTTAATATTATCACATTTGATGTCCTTTTTGATAATGAGAGTTGTTTAAAATATACCAACTGATTTTCAGAAGCATCGCATATACTTTCAATTTTTTATTTATTTATTTACTTTTTTTTTTTGCTATACTATCTGTATATCTGTATATACATATAAATTACGTGTCACGATGTTTGTCCGGGGTAAACTCCTAAACTAAGGAACCGATTTTAATGAAATTTTGCACACTGTGTGCAGTTTGGTCCAACTTGAGAGATAGGATAGTTTTTATCTCAATTTATTGTCACAATATTGTTTTATTGCAATTATTTGTTAATTATAGACCTTTATTAAAGTTGCTCAAAAATATCTGTGAGTTCCATTAACTTGTTGCCAAAAAAAAAAAAAAAAAAAAAAAAAATACGAGTTCATTTTCTTTCGACATAAAAATAAATACATTTAATCAAACGTGAACGTTAAAAAATTATAAAAAGTTAAATTATGCATCTCACTGACGTCATAATCAATTTAAAGATTTTATACACATTGATAAAGTGCTAATGTAGTTCTATCATAGATATAGTAATGTATATAGATCTCTCATCCCCATGTTATCGTACAAAGATTTTTGATGCCGAAAAAAAAAAAATAAATAAATAAAAGCTTTGGAAACAACCATTAAGTGGTATTGGAAAAAAAAAAAAAAAAAAAAAAAAGAAAGAAAAGAAAAGAAAGAAAGAAATATGAATTTGAAACTGTATCTGGAGTCTTCCATTCCCCTTTAGCAAATAAATTATTCATAAATTTTATTTGCTAAAATATGTATTCCCGTGTGTATTCACTCGGGGAAAGACGGCCATATTTTGGTAAAAACGTCGTCTTTTCCCAAATGAAAAGGAATAACTTTTTTCTCACCAATGATCACTCTATTCTATATATGCTATACTATGTCTATGAGTTCTATACGCAAGCGAAGTGTGACTCACTGACCGTCTGTGCAGCCAAGAAAAAGATTTCCTATGTTAATTGCCCACTAGATTTTTTGTATGAAATTATTAAAAATTGAGGAAATTTATTTCCCGATTTTAATCCTTATATTTGGGTATAGATATGTATTAGTTATCGCGGGTGTTAGATTGAATTATTTTGCTGTCAAATTGACAAAATTTTAATTTTAAATTTCAAAACTCTGTCGCCCTTGGCTTTTTTTATTATTATTATTATTATTTGGCGATCAAAAGCGTAACACGAAAATATACATGCCAGATGTATGCATTGTACGAAATGTAATATGTATTATTCATTGTACGTATGTATGACATGTATTGTACGAAATATTGTTTCATATTATTCATTACTCTTTTAATATAAGTTGTTAAAATAACCATGATTTTTGAAAGGAATTAAATATTTTCGCCAGATAATTTGGCGATATTCTTTTTTTTTTCGCCAAGGATGACAGAAATGAAATCTATTCCGGTGCAAAATATTAGTATCTTACATCAGATATTTTATTTAGACATTTGAAAACAAATTTGACTTCAAACTATGATAGAATATTTATCATTTTCGTTTTAATTATAGTATATTATTAGTATATTAAAATTTAAAAGCATGGTATATAAAAAGTTTTTTTTTTTTTAATCTTATAATTATTCTTATCTTAATCCTCAATGTTTCCCATCTTTATTAACTTGAATTTACTATTAAAATTTTAACATACTCAAAAACTTCTCATCACTTCGTTAAAATTCACTAAACTTTTCCAAAATCTTTTTCTATTTAAAATGATACATGTATTTACTTTAAATGTCCAATATTTCATAAGATTTCCAATTTTAAAGTTTTAAAATATTTATCAAATTTACTTATTTTTCTGGTTTAGCCTTATTGTTTTCCTTTTTATAACTACAGCTGTTGCCCTCTTTAAAATATTTAAAATGATGAGGTCATTTTATAGTAAAATTATCCATTATAGCATATATTATATTTCACTCCTCCATAAAAATTGATTTTAAAATCGTCTGTTTCTTTTATACTTTTATTTTAATAGAATTTTAATAGAATTTAATTTATATATTAGTCATTTTAGCAATTTTATCGAAAGTAGCATTATAAATAATATATATCACTTCTCCATTAAAATTTATAGGACCCTACAATAAAATTAATTTGTGCTTAATATCAACACTACGAAAATTTTTATCAATCGCTTCCAAATTTTGACCTAAGTTTCAAATCTCAACCCTGTTGGTTTTTACATCGGCTACAACGTTTTCGTCTTTGTTCGTAAATAATAATTTGACTGTACTAAATAGTTTACAGCCGTATAATTCAACGTATAACTTAGTCACAGCAACGCGTGGCCGGGTCTGCTAGTATATATATATAAATTACGTGTCACGATGTTTGTCCGGGGTAAACTCCTAAACTAAGGAACCGAGTTTAGTGAAATTTTGCACACTGTGTGCAGTTTGGTCCAACTTGAGAGATAGGATAGTTTTTATCTCAATTTATTGTCACAATATTGTTTTATTGCAATTATTTGTTAATTATAGACCTTTATTAAAGTTGCTCCAAAATATCTGTGAGTTCCATTAATTTAATTGTTGCCAAAAAAAAAAAAAAAAAAAAAAAAAAAAATACGAGTTCATTTTCTTTTGACATAAAAATAAATACATTTAATCAAACGTGAACGTTAAAAAATTATAAAAAGTTAAATTATGCATCTCACGAAAATTCACGTCATAATCAATTTAAAGATTTTATACACATACACATTGATAAAGTGCTAATGTAGTTCTATCATAGATATAGTAATGTATATTGATCTCTCATCCCCATGTTATCGTACAAAGATTTTTGATGCCGAAAAAAAATAAAATAAAAGCTTTGGAAACAGCCATTAAGTGGTATTCAAAAAAAAAAAAAAAAAAAAAAAAAAGAAAAGAAAGAAAGAAATATGAATTTGAAACTGTATCTGGAGTCTTCCATTCCCCTTTAGCAAATAAATTATTCATAAATTTTATTTGCTAAAATATTAGTATGTATTCCCGTGTGTATTTACTCGGGGAAAGACGGCCATATTTTGGTAAAAACGTCGTCTTTTCCCAAATGAAAAGGAATAACTTTTTTCTCCCCAATGATCACTCTATTCTATATATGCTATACTATATCTATGAGTTCTATACGCAAGCGAAGTGTGACTCACTGACCGTCTGTGCAGCCAAGAAAAAGATTTCCTATGTTAATTGCCCACTAGATTTTTTGTATGAAATTATTAAAAATTGAGGAAATTTATTTCCCGATTTTAATCCTTATATTTGGGTATAGATATGTATTAGTTATCGCGGGTGTTAGATTGAATTATTTTGCTGTCAAATTGACAAAATTTTAATTTTAAATTTCAAAACTCTGTCGCCCTTGGCTTTTTTTATTATTATTATTATTATTTGGCGATCAAAAGCGTAACACGAAAATATACATGCCAGATGTATGCATTGTACGAAATGTAATATGTATTATTCATTGTACGTATGTATGACATGTATTGTACGAAATATTGTTTCATATTATTCATTACTCTTTTAATATAAGTTGTTAAAATAACCATGATTTTTGAAAGGAATTAAATATTTTCGCCAGATAATTTGGCGATATTCTTTTTTTTTCGCCAAGGATGACAGAAATGAAGTCTATTCCGCTGCAAAATATTAGTATCTTACATCAGATATTTTATTTAGACATTTGAAAACAAATTTGACTTCAAACTATGATAGAATATTTATCATTTTCGTTTTAATTATAGTATATTATTAGTATATTAAAATTTAAAAGCATGGTATATAAAAAGTTTTTTTTTTTTTTTTATCTTATAATTATTCTTATCTTAATCCTCAATGTTTCCCATCTTTATTAACTTGAATTTACTATTAAAATTTTAACATACTCAAAAACTTCTCATCACTTCGTTAAAATTCACTAAACTTTTCCAAAATCTTTTTCTATTTAAAATGATACATGTATTTACTTTAAATGTCCAATATTTCATAAGATTTCCAATTTTAAAGTTTTAAAATATTTATCAAATTTACTTATTTTTCTGGTTTAGCCTTATTGTTTTCCTTTTTATAACTACAGCTGTTGCCCTCTTTAAAATATTTAAAATGATGAGGTCATTTTATAGTAAAATTATCCATTATAGCATATATTATATTTCACTCCTCCATAAAAATTGATTTTAAAATCGTCTGTTTCTTTTATACTTTTATTTTAATAGAATTTTAATAGAATTTAATTTTTATATTAGTCATTTTAGCAATTTTATCCAAAGTAGCATTAGAAATAATATATATCACTTCTCCATTAAAATTTATAAGACCCTACAATAAAATTAATTTGTGCTTAATATCAACACTACGAAAATTTTTATCAATCGCTTCCAAATTTTGACCTAAGTTTCAAATCTCAACCCTGTGGGTTTTTACATCGGCTACAACGTTTTCGTCTTTGTTCGTAAATAATAATTTGACTGTACTAAATAGTTTACAGCCGTATAATTCAACGTATAACTTAGTCACAGCAACGCGTGGCCGGGTCTGCTAGTATATATATATAAATTACGTGTCACGATGTTTGTCCGGGGTAAACTCCTAAACTAAGGAACCGAGTTTAGTGAAATTTTGCACACTGTGTGCAGTTTGGTCCAACTTGAGAGATAGGATAGTTTTTATCTCAATTTATTGTCACAATATTGTTTTATTGCAATTATTTGTTAATTATAGACCTTTATTAAAGTTGCTCCAAAATATCTGTGAGTTCCATTAATTTAATTGTTGCCAAAAAAAAAAAAAAAAAAAAAAAAAAAATACGAGTTCATTTTCTTTTGACATAAAAATAAATACATTTAATCAAACGTGATCGTTAAAAAATTATAAAAAGTTAAATTATGCATCTCACGAAAATTCACGTCATAATCAATTTAAAGATTTTATACACATTGATAAAGTGCTAATGTAGTTCTATCATAGATATAGTAATGTATATTGATCTCTCATCCCCATGTTATCGTACAAAGATTTTTGATGCCGAAAAAAAATAAAATAAAAGCTTTGGAAACAGCCATTAAGTGGTATTCAAAAAAAAAAAAAAAAAAAAAGAAAAGAAAGAAAGAAATATGAATTTGAAACTGTATCTGGAGTCTTCCATTCCCCTTTAGCAAATAAATTATTCATAAATTTTATTTGCTAAAATATTAGTATGTATTCCCGTGTGTATTTACTCGGGGAAAGACGGCCATATTTTGGTAAAAACGTCGTCTTTTCCCAAATGAAAAGGAATAACTTTTTTCTCCCCAATGATCACTCTATTCTATATATGCTATACTATATCTATGAGTTCTATACGCAAGCGAAGTGTGACTCACTGACCGTCTGTGCAGCCAAGAAAAAGATTTCCTATGTTAATTGCCCACTAGATTTTTTGTATGAAATTATTAAAAATTGAGGAAATTTATTTCCCGATTTTAATCCTTATATTTGGGTATAGATATGTATTAGTTATCGCGGGTGTTAGATTGAATTATTTTGCTGTCAAATTGACAAAATTTTAATTTTAAATTTCAAAACTCTGTCGCCCTTGGCTTTTTTTATTATTATTATTATTATTTGGCGATCAAAAGCGTAACACGAAAATATACATGCCAGATGTATGCATTGTACGAAATGTAATATGTATTATTCATTGTTCGTATGTATGACATGTATTGTACGAAATATTGTTTCATATTATTCATTACTCTTTTAATATAAGTTGTTAAAATAACCATGATTTTTGAAAGGAATTAAATATTTTCGCCAGATAATTTGGCGATATTCTTTTTTTTTCGCCAAGGATGACAGAAATGAAGTCTATTCCGCTGCAAAATATTAGTATCTTACATCAGATATTTTATTTAGACATTTGAAAACAAATTTGACTTCAAACTATGATAGAATATTTATCATTTTCGTTTTAATTATAGTATATTATTAGTATATTAAAATTTAAAAGCATGGTATATAAAAAGTTTTTTTTTTTTTTTTTTATCTTATAATTATTCTTATCTTAATCCTCAATGTTTCCCATCTTTATTAACTTGAATTTACTATTAAAATTTTAACATACTCAAAAACTTCTCATCACTTCGTTAAAATTCACTAAACTTTTCCAAAATCTTTTTCTATTTAAAATGATACATGTATTTACTTTAAATGTCCAATATTTCATAAGATTTCCAATTTTAAAGTTTTAAAATATTTATCAAATTTACTTATTTTTCTGGTTTAGCCTTATTGTTTTCCTTTTTATAACTACAGCTGTTGCCCTCTTTAAAATATTTAAAATGATGAGGTCATTTTATAGTAAAATTATCCATTATAGCATATATTATATTTCACTCCTCCATAAAAATTGATTTTAAAATCGTCTGTTTCTTTTATACTTTTATTTTAATAGAATTTTAATAGAATTTAATTTTTATATTAGTCATTTTAGCAATTTTATCCAAAGTAGCATTAGAAATAATATATATCACTTCTCCATTAAAATTTATAAGACCCTACAATAAAATTAATTTGTGCTTAATATCAACACTACGAAAATTTTTATCAATCGCTTCCAAATTTTGACCTAAGTTTCAAATCTCAACCCTGTGGGTTTTTACATCGGCTACAACGTTTTCGTCTTTGTTCGTAAATAATAATTTGACTGTACTAAATAGTTTACAGCCGTATAATTCAACGTATAACTTAGTCACAGCAACGCGTAGCCGGGTCTGCTAGTATATACATATATACATGTAAATATATACATATATATGAAAATGACCACTCTTAAGAATTTTTTTTTTTTTTTTTTTTTTTTTCCAGTTGCCAACTAATGATAGGAATGTTGTTTTTATTCTAGAAAATCAACTCATCTTTTAATATATGTCTGCTAATTTTTTCAAGTCAATATTGGTGCAATTTATTTTTTTAAATAAGTTTTAATTCGATGTTCCCAATTGGGAACATTGGCTTGTAAAAGTTTAAAAGCGTTATGTGATGACAATTACGAAATTTGAATAATATATGTCCTGAGTACAAAAATGTATCCAAACAAAGAAATTTGTCCTATACATTTTTTAAGGGATGCAAAAAATTTCATCAAGAAACCGTAAAATTTACCAAGGCCTAGGACACATCAGGAGTCAATCGGCCTTAAAATCCAACAACCAACCAACCGTAAAATTTACCAGAGATATTTCAGACCTAATAACTATTTTATACCACTTTACTAAGTCTTGGTATATAGTTTTTGATTAAAAATGCATTCAGGTAGATGATGTTTCAGATTAAAAAAATATAAATAATGATTACGTAAATAAGAACATTTGTATTTTAATTAGTTATTAATCCATCTCCCCTCGTGGAAGATCAAAATTGTGATGACATGTCTCTGAACTACTGCTATTAGTGAATCCCAGACCGTTGAGATGTTAAACTTGACTACTCACTAATCCATTAATAAATTTATTTAGATTTACCTTTATGGCCTAGTTTCCACATTAGCGGATAGTTTATTAGTATTTTTTAAATGCAAACTTTAGGGGCTTTAATATAATTAAAAGTAAATAGAAAGTAGTAGTAAAAATATAAAATATTTTCAAATCAAATTTTAGATTCTTCGATTCTTTGTAAATAATTAAATTAGAGTTTTTTAAATATACGTAATAGCTAATACTATTAGAGAATTTTAAATATATTGACAAGAAAAAATTACAAAAAAAAAAAAAAAAAAAAAAAAAAAAAAAGGCATATACAATAAAATAATACATTCATAAAAAATGTAAAATAATATCAATGTACTAAACAAGTTAGAGTTTATAAGAAATTTTTCTTTCCAAGAGAATAATTTTAATAATATATATTTTCTCGATGCAAAATGACTTTTTACTTTATAAACATAACTTTGTTTTTATATCAAATCTCAATAGCATTTTTTTTTTTTAATTATTTAATCAGATAAAAATTATCAAACTTCTCAAGATTTCATAAAAAATAAAAATAAATAAATAAATTTGTAAAGAGTTGAAAAAAGAAGTTTTTAAATGATGATTATTTCTATTAAAAATTCTAATTTTGTTCATTCAGCAAATTAAATATTTGATTTTCTGACTTTGCGGAAAATACTTTAAATTATGAATACTTAGTGAAATTTTTAGGGGGGAAAATCATATTTCTGGTAAGTTGTTATACGAACAACTACGAAAAAAAAAAAAAAAAAAAAAAAAGCTAGTTTTGCAAAATAAGTTTCTTTTTTTCTCTTTTTTTTTTTTTTTTTACAGCAGATAAATATAAACACGCGTTAATCTTATTAGAAGGTGTCTATTCAAAAAAAAAAAAAAAAAAAAAAAAAAAAAAAAAAAAATCTGGGGTGACTGCAGTCGATTTTCTGAAAAATTTATGGTTATCGTTTGTGGAGAAAGATTTTAATCAACTAATAATTCAGTTGAAAAAAATAAAAATAAAAGAAGAAGAAGAAGAAGAAAAGAGAAAGAAAGAAGGAAAAAGTGAAATATATAAGGTAAACGCACCAGTAGTGGACACTTTAAGGACATTTTCCGTCTATTTTTTATGTAATTTTCTACATTTCAGAGTTTCAAAAAATAATTAATATTTTAGACCCTTACTAACTCTTTCTTAACGCGACTGTATTATGAAAATTGCTAATTGTAGCATTTACATATGTAAAAAAATCAAAAATCTGAAGAGCTTAAAATGAGCCAGTAGTGGACACACTAAACACCCATTAGTGGACCCTTTTTTGTTCCAGTAGTGGACCCCTTTGAATTTTTGCTTTAAAATTCAACTCTAAAATTGCTAGATTACAGAATCGTGTCCATTACTGGATCTGGCATTAAAAGTCACATGAGCCAGTAGTGGACAGGGCTGTCCACTATTTCTCATGATGGCATATTTTGGCACCAGTAGTGGACACCCATAAAAATACTATGTGTTAGTGCAAGATTTAAAAAACAGCACAATAAATGGATTCTGCATACTTATGTCAGTCATATGAAAGCAAAAATTAGAAGAAATCAGTTAAAAATAAGCAGAGAGATAGCAAATAAAATTTCATTTCCTTATTCAAAGTGATAAGAAGGAAACGGCAAAATCACAAGAAGTGCAATTTTTTGTAGTTAAACTTACATTATTTTAAAACTAATGGCCGGAATTATTATTAGTTAAAGGCTTTAAGAGTAGACGAGTATAACTCCCTTCCTGAGCATTGCTCGAATCTTCAGAATTTTTAGGTAGCTTATTTTCCGAGTTTAAAATTAAAATTGTCCACCACTGGTACAGGGTCCACTACTGGTGCGTTTACCTTAATACTGTATTTAAATCGTTTGCTCAAAGTTCGTATGGTTGTGAGTTTGTATGATGGACCGTAATGTATCCAGATTCTTTTGTATGTCATTCTAAAAGAATATCGATTGTAAGCACACAGTTTCCAGTCATGATAATTATTTAACAAAATTCTACACTGTAAGAAATTTCAACGCAGACTGTTAGTAGAAAAAAATGTCCTAGACACTAATCGTAAAAACAAAGTTATGCATATTAAAATTTTTGGCTTTTTTCTTGAAGGAGGGACGTGACCATTAAATAATTGGTCAACACTCTGGATTTTACAGCGATTTGTTACAAATAAGGGTAGTAGATCTTTTTCTGGAAAAAGGGAAATCACCGTATATTTTAAAGGTTATCGCGCAGGACTTTTCTGAAAACTTTTAGAATGTAAAACGTATATTGGTCTCTTTTAAATAATTTGTTGATTTTTTAGATAATTAATAACAGTAAAACAAGATATGAGGAATTTTTTTAATACTTTTTAGTAAAAGCACTCTAATTAATATGCACATCACTTCCCATAAATATCGTATATTACCAAAGCAACGTAATAAATATTAATAGTTCCTGTTTTAAACAATTTAGTATTATTAAAACGAATTCGATAAATTTAAGTTCATCTGCATATTAATACACAACATAAAATTGGTCACATGATTTTAGTCTATTTATAATAAGAAGAGAGAGGCTTAAAGGTAGTATGGTTCGAAAGGTAAAGTAGAATTGCGTGTAATATTCGTTGCAGAAAAGAAAAATCGCATATGATGCCAAAAAGGAAGGCAAAATACCTTTATTTTTGTACAATTTTCCACTTAATACACGAAATGTTTTATATATTTATAATTCCTATGAAAGAAAATTATTAAATTTTCGCGAACGATTTTTAAAAACTGATTTAGCTTATTTTCAGGACATATTTTTCCTTATTATTATTATTATTATTATTATTTTCTTTTATCTTAAACATTATTTTATAATTCGTCTTTGAACCAAAAGTAACTATTCGTCATTACTTCCATTACCCGACATGGTAATGGAATAGTAGGTAATGGAATATTGTATTCGGTCGAAAAATTCGATATCGAGATTTCACCTGATTTACATGTTTTAAGGTCGCCTGAGTCCCAAAAATGTGGTTTTTGGCAATTGGTCAGCGTGTATGTGTGTATGTGTGTGTATGCGGGGAATCGTCTGGCTATTACAGCTCGGAAACTGGAGGAACTGGGAGTGGGACATCCGAAACCGGAAGTATCTCAAAAATGGTTCTAAAGATTTTCTTCTAAATTGCTGTATAAACAGTCTGTTAGATATCCTTTCGAATGATATAGTTGGTTAGTTCAGGAAAATTGATTGGCGTCCTGTATAAATTGCTGAATTTCAGGTCCTGCAAGTGCGTTTCTTTCAAAACACAATGTTTTTCCCAATAAAATAAATAAATAAATAACAAAATTACTTACTAACAAAATTACTTTGAAATATTATTTCACAACTCCTGATGTAATCATGTCAAAATGTTAGAAAACGTACCAGTGGTATTAATGGCCCGTTTAATGACATATAGGTAGCTAAAATTTGACATCACATGATGAAACATTAAAAATGTAGGAAATTTTTCTACTAGAATCAGACTAGGTTAAAAAAAATGCTTACAACTGGTCAAAAATCTAAAATAAACATACGAATAAAATCTTTTTGTAAAAAAATAGAACCGACTCCAAAAAGGAACTACTATTCAAACAACTAAAAATGAAAGAAAATTGGCAGAAAATGGAACTGTAGATTGCGCCTAAAAGTATAAAATAATTTCCTTCGCCAAACAACCTATAACACTACAATTAATCATAACTTTTGAAGTCGGCGCAAAATTAAATAAAATTTAATTAGTTTTTAAAGGTTTGTCTTTAGATCGGTAGCAACAAATGCTGTTGTCTCGAATGATCCGTTTTCATGTTTCCTTTATTATTTTATCACTGTATACATATTGGTCCATTAGTAGCATCTACATAGAACAGTCAACATTCTTCACAATGCGGTATTTATGTTTCTACGAAGTTAGATCATCCTTGATGGCTTTTGAATTTGGCGATAAAAACGTAAGGCAAAAATATACACGCAAGATGTATATTTTCATAATATATATTGTACGATGTGTTGTTTCATATTCTTGATTACTCTCTTGATATACCTTATTAAAATAATTATGATATCCCAAAGAAATTAAATATGTTTGCCAGATAATTTTGCGATTTTTCGTTCACCAGATACCAGCATCTTCGCCAACTTTTGCTGCTTACGAAATCTTATTTGTTTTCTTGAATCAAAGTAGTTTTCGGCTGCGTTTTGCAGGTAACAATGTGAGACGTGTATTTTGAATAGGATTTGTTTTTTGTATTGAATAAAGGTATCAATTTTTATTTAATTTTGCGCCGACTTCAAAAGTTATGATTAATTGTAGTGTTATAGGTTGTTTGGCGAAGGAAATTATTTTATACTTTTAGGCGCAATCTACAGTTCCATTTTCTGCCAATTTTCTTTCATTTTTAGTTGTTTGAATAGTAGTTCCTTTTTGGAGTCGGTTCTATTTTTTTACAAAAAGATTTTATTTCTCTCTTTTCAGTGAAAACTTATTTATATAGCAGAGCATCAGAAGACGTTCGACGGAAGTTTCACAAATCACAAATTCCAAGAAAAGTGACATTACTCAAAAAATGGTTTATGTCACTGAAAAATACATTAAATGCACCCAATGTGAACAAAAAAGTTACATCTCCATCTAGAAAGTTATCCACTCGAGAGAGAGTTGTGCCAGTTTTATTCTGGTTAAGTTATTTTTAAGTTGATTTTTCTCAAATGCTGCATTTTTAAATTGTGTCACTTTTCTTGCCTTTATCGGATATGACTAAAAAACTATCTATTGAACGAACATACGTTAAATTAAAAAGTCTTTAGAAATGTAAAGAAAGGATACGCTGTATTCGTAACCGAAAATTCTGTTAAGCATATATATTGAACTTTACAGTAAATACGTGTCACCCGCTGCGCTGGAAATTGCGCAGCGTAAAGTTCAAACAAAGAGCAAAATATGCATTGCAGCTGATGGACAGAAGTTTCAACATCAATACTTACACACTGCTTTTACCTGTGTAGCTGCTTGCGTTCAGCAGTTAGAGTGAGAACAGACTTTAGTGAGTATCCTGCAATTTGTTTATATCTTAATGAAATCCTAATGAAACTTATTTCAGGCCAAGATCATTACGACAACAAAAAAAGTATTAAAATTAAATCATCTCTTACGAAATTATAAGCTAACAAATTTCAACAACAACAACGAGAAACATGGTTTGTATTGAGAACCTCTTCCTTTATGAAGTCGGCTTGAAACGCCTATGCGTTAATCGATGTGACCGCTTACAATAACCATACTTTGAATTTTACATAGCATAAATGTCACCCGCTACGCTACAATATATGCAATGTTTTTCAAGTGTGCACAAAATAGGAAATTGTGAACGACAAATGCACGTTTTAAGCGTTCTGTTTTTAGCATTAATGTCTAAACTATCTTTGCGTACTACATCGATGATGCTCTGCAATTTTATAATTCACTTTTTTCCCCTGTCTTGAAACGTTTCCGAGATAGGATCGCTAACTCCACTTTTTTCCACCAGGTGGCGTTTTAGGCGGTTGAATCGCGTAGCACATGTCCACTTTACTGTACCTACATACCACTTTTATGACTATAGCTGCAGCTGTTCAGCAGTTAAAAGAGTCGGGACTGACTTTTTTGGGCACCCTGTATTTTCTTTTGATCGTAAAGATCTTACAATGGGACCTATTTCAGACCAAGACCTTTACAATAAAAAAAAAGTATCAAAATCAGATCATCCGTTCAGAAGTTATGAGCTAACAAACAAAAACAAAAACAAAAGAACATACGCTTTGAAATGAGAACCTCCTCCTTTTTGAAGTCGGTTATTTAGAGCATTTCTGACGAAGTTATAAGCTTACAAACACCAACAACAACACATAGCAAGAATTAAGAACACCCTCCTTTCTGAAGTTGGTTGAAAACGACTTTGCGCTAGTCGATGTGACCGCTTACAGTAACAGTACTTTGAACCACAGAGTATACGTGTCATCCGCTACGCTGTAAAGCTTGCAACGTAGTTCAAGTGTGCACAGTGTAGGAAATTGCGAACAAACAATTGCACGTTTTAAGCGTTCTATTTTTAGCAATAATGTCTAAAAACTGTCTTTTCGTAGTAAATCGATGATACTCTACAACTTCGTAATTAACTTTTCTCCCATCTTGAACCGTTTTTGAGATAGGAGCGCTAATGCCGCTGTTTTTCACCAGATGGCGCTTTATTTTCTTTAGATTGTAAAGATGTTATAATGGGACCTACTTCAGACCAAGATCTCTACAAAAAAGCAAAAAGTATCAAGTAACCGTATTTTGAACTATATAGCGTATGTCTCACCAGCTACGCTACTATGTGAGCAATGTAGCTCAAGTGTGTATAGTGTAAGAAATTGCGAACAAAAAAAGGCACGTTTTTAGCCTTGTACTTTTAGCATCAATGTCAAAACTATCTTTTCGTACTAAATCGATGATGCTCTGCAATTTTATAATTCACTTTTTTTCCCTGTCTTGAACCGTTTCCGAGACAGAAACGCTAGCATGAATGTCTAAACTATCTTTTTGTACTAAATCGATGATAATCTTCAACTTTCTAATTAACTTTTTTTCTCTAGAACCGTTTTCGAGATAGGAACACCAACTCCACTATTTTCCACCAGGTGGTGCAGCAAACGGTTAACCTTGCACTGCATGGCCACTTTACTATACTTACATACCATTTTTATCACTATAGCTGCAGCCGTTTAGCAGTTAAAAGAGTTGGAACTGATTTTTTTGGGCACCCTGTATTTTCTTTAGATCGTAAAGATATTACAATGGGACCTATTGCAGACCAAGACCTTTTCAACAAAACAAAAAGTATCAAAATCGGAGCATCCGTTCAGAAGTTATGAGCTAACAAACATAAAAAAAACATACGGTTTGAATTGAGAACCTTCCTTCTTTTTTTGAAGTCGGTTAAAAAACAAAAACGAGAAACTTCCAATAGCGAAAAAGATTAAATACATTTGAAATTATCACATTCTAGGGATTCGTAGCGAATAGATTTTCAGGGATGGAACACGGGCGCAGAATTCATACCGGAATGTGTTTAAGAAATTTCTCTACCTATAATATCGTTGATTTAACAGGTAGAAAATTTTCTTACATTGATAGTGGTATGAATTCTGCGCCCGTGTTCCATCCCTGGATTTTTGTAAAGATCAATGCGTTGGTTATGGAGAAAAATACGATACCACAATGAAAACGAATGGATGGATAAAAGGTGTAAGATGCTTGAAATGGTTTTATGAAATGTGTACAAACTATCAAGACCATTGCCAAAGATGTGGTAAAATTTTACGAAAAGTGTCGAATTTAAATTATACTTGAAATTCTGTTTATTCGAATTTTATTCCCTCATTCTCCTTGATAAAATTGCATCTTTACAAATTGCTATGTGTTTTATATGATTAACAATAAAAAATGTGTAATATTTTGCTATTTTTCTTTCTTGAATAGGATGGCCATTCTACATTTTATTTTCAAACTATGTTTACCACAGTTTGTTCTCAGTATTTAATTATATTTTGCCCAAAATATGATGAGCAAGTGTATAAAAAGTTTAAATCTGCATAAACATTTCTAATTTGCATTTCAAGAATTTTTATTTCAATTTAACAGAACTATGACCATTTATCCTAGACTTACCCTGGTGTAACCAGTAAAATACACTAAAGGAGTAGGGCCGCGGTAGCCTAGTCGGTAGAGCGCCGGCCTCGTAACTGGAAGATTGCGGGCTCAGTACTGGAGCCGGCCACAGACCGTCGTGTACACTAATGGTGGCTGGTGCACGTAAAATCTGTCGTGGCCGCAATGTCCTCCATGTTCCCATCAAAAATTATACCTCTGGGGGTCACCGAAGTGGGAGAGCAATCCCTTCCGTATAGGATCAAAATTGCGATGGCATGTCTCCGGACCACCTCTAGGGGTGAGTCCCAGACCGTCGCCAATTGCCCATCTGCGCAGCACTAGTGCGAAGTAAAACCCAACAACCACCTAGCTTTACCCTGGTGTTACCAGTAAAATACACGAAGGCTGTTATTCACCAATAACTTCAACTCCAGGTTGAACATGAAAATTTGAAAAGCATATAAAGGCAGGGTGAAAATTTTCAGCAAATTTTGCCGTGTTGTTTCTGCCGGCACAGATGCTGTATAATCCACCGACGCCAAGTTCGTTTTTCACCGCCAAGCGATGGCGATTTTTTGCCAAATGTGGCGCGTTTTCATTTGTGGCAACCCTGTGTTTTGGCCAATAGGGTTACCGTTCCGTTGAGGTTGATTCATTTGCTGCTTCGATCTTGTGCGTGTCGCACATAGTGTATTGAGCTCTGAGCTGTTTTTAACACGCACGTGGTGGTTCCGCCAGGTTGTATTATTCTTTTTTATTATTGTGTTATTATTTATTATGTCTTTATCAAAGTGTATAGAAGGTTTTCAGGCTAAATTTAATGCTTTGCTGGGATTTAAATTTTCATCTGATAGGCCTACATGTGGGAAATAGGTATTTTTTTTAAAAGCTAGTGGAAAACCACGACTTGTTTTTGGAATTTTTGAAAGAGAGTAAGTTATTAAAATTACCTGTTTGCGTTAATTGTAAGAATCCTATGAAACTCTCAGTAAAATCTGCTTTGTCTGATGGATATATTTATTCGTGCCGTAGACGCGAAACTAAATGTAATCATCAGAAGTCTTTTCGGTTTGGATCGTGGTTTTCCACTAGTAGGTTAAATTTGGGGGAAATTTTCCTGTTGACGTATGAGATTTGTTTAGGAACTAAGAGTACTGATATTGTGAATCAATTTTTTTTTTCTAGTCATACGGTATGTAATTGGAGGCAGTTTGTTCATGAAACTATTCTAGAATTTGTTGAATCTAAATCTGAAAAAATTGGGGGGGGGGGGGGGGGTTGGTAAAATTGTAGAAATAGACGAATCGAAATTTGGGAAGAGGAAATATAATAGGGGGCATCGTGTTGAGGGACAGTGTGTTTTTGGCGGGGTTGAAAGGGATTCTGGGAGGGTTTTTGGCGGGGTTGAGAGGGATTCTGGGAGGGTTTTTTTGGTAGCGGTGCATGATAGAACGGCGGGAACTTTGGTTGGGGTTTTAAAACAATGGGTTTATGAGGGAACGACTGTTTATTCTGATTGTTGAAAAGCTTATGATAGATTAGGGGAGGAGGGATTCAATCACTTAAAAGTCAATCATTCCTTAAATTTTGTGGATCGTGAAACAGGATGCCACACGAACCAAATTGAAAGCACGTGGCGGCATGTGAAAGCTTCCTTGCCGAGTTACAATCGGCAAGCTGATTTTGAATTTTTTTTGGCAGTATAAATGCTTCGGCAGATTAGCCATATTAGGGGGGAAAGTTATTTCAATAAATTTTTAGAAATTGTCAGGGAAATTAATTGGGAACAGTATAAAATCACAGTTAATGATAAAGAGTCATTTTCGTTTTTATTTTTAGGTCGCCATTTGATTTCAATTTTGTTCTTTAAGAAAAAAAAAAATGTAAGAAATATATATATATATATATATATAAATGTAAAAAAAAAAGTTTAAAATGAAAAATGTAAAAAAAAAAAAAAAAAGTTAAAAAATGAAAATTATAAAAAAAAAAGTTTAAAATTGAAAATTGTGAAAAAAAAGTTTAAAATTAAAAATGTATAAAAAACTTTTTGATATGATGTACCTTTTATTTGTACAAAATTTCATTTGCATTATGTGATTAATTTATAGGAAATGGCGAAGAGAAAGCCATAGAAAATGGCGAAAAATTTTGGATATGATAATAAAGTTATATGCATATATTGATTCCTAAAGTGCATGTAACAAGCTATCTGATCCTTTATTAAAAAAAAAAAAATTGCTTAAAACTCATACTAAATTTCACGATAATTTTTTTTCTGATATTCCTTATTATTATTTTTTATTTTAATGTTTTAAACTGACATGTTAAGATATTATTAAATTTTATCCCCCCCCCCCCCTGAAGAACTAAACTAAAAAAAAATTTGCTTAAAATTCATATTAATTTTCATAGATGCAATAATTTTTTTTTCTGAGATTCCTTATTATTATTTTTTTTTTTAATGTTTTAAACTGACATGTTAAGATATTATTAAATTTTATGACAGAGGGGGGGGGGCTGAAAAACTAAAATAATTTCCATAATTATTATTAAATTTTAATGTTTAAAACAAGGGGAGTTCGGGGGGGGGTCTCCCCCCCCTGAAAAACTAAAATAATTTTCATAATTTTGTTAGGTGTTTGCTTGTAAATTTTTGATTTAATTCTTATTAAATCTTTATTATATTGTGTAAAGTTTTTTTTTTTTTTTTTTTTTTTTTTTTAATTAAAATTCCTCCTTTTTTTTTTTTTTTTTTATTAATATCGTTTTTCAAAATCGGATGTATTTTTTTTTATCATCCGTGATTTCCGGAGTTTTTTTTTTAACCACTTCATAAATTTAAAGAAAAAATAAGGGTTAAAAAATGCAACTGTAATACAAAATATGCGATTTTACTCTTTGTTATTTTTTTAAAAACAATTTCATGATATCTATGTAAATATTAGTTTTAGATATATATATTTCATGTGAAAAAAAAAAAAAAAAAAAAAAAAAAAAAAACCTGTAAGTTCGAGTATTTTGTATTACAATTGCATTTTTAAACCATTATTTTTGGTTGAAATTTATGTTGTGGTTAAAAAAAAAACACTTCGGTAATCGCGGGTGATAAAAATGGCGTCGATTTTGGAAAACGGCATTTTGGCGTGATTCCGGCGCCATTTTGAAAAATGGCGGCAAGCGGTGGATTACACAGCATCTGTTCCTTTCTGAGATCTAGCGGTATAGTTATTTTTAGATTTTTTAGGTGAAAATATACAATCAAAGATTATATGAAATCCTCAACGCTAGATGGCAGAAACTGCGTGCCAAATTTTGCTGGAAAGCTGTAACCTGCCTCTAGACGCTTTTCGAGCTTTTGCATTGAACCGGGAGTTGAGGTTAATGGTGAATACGGCCATAATGGAGTAGTGACGCGGTAGCCCAGTCGGTAGAGCGCCGGCCTCGTAATTGGAAGATTGCGGGTTCGGTACTCGAGCCGGCCAAAGACCGTCGTGTACACTAATGGTGGCTGGTGCTAGTAAAATCTGTCGTGGCAGCAATGTCCTCCATGTTCCCATCAAAAATTATACCTCTGGGGGTCACCGAAGCGGGAGAGCCATCCCTTCCGTAGAGGATCAAAATTGTGATGGCATGTCTCCGGACCAATTTTAGGGGTGTGTCCCATACCGTCGCCAGTTGCCATCTGCGCAGCTTTAGTGCGATGTAAAACCCAACCATCCAACACTAAGGGAGTAAAAAAAAAAGGAAAAGAAAAAGGTCGCATTCGGATGCTTTCATTTTTCCATTCAAAAATCAGAAATTTAAATGCAACAATCTAGCAGATAGGGCTTTTACCGGATATCGTATATATGAAACGTTAATGCCTGTTGGATACGGATTTGCGATATCCAACAAAACCATAATCCATTTCAGCCCTATTTTTATATGATTAAATTGGACGTTTTCTAAAGGAACAATTAAAATTATCCAAGTGTGGAATATTTCCTCTTAGTGTATCTTTAAATACTTTGAGATAAAGTTCAAAATTTAATAAAGGACTTGAATTCTTAATATATGTTAGTCATTTTATCTAAATGGCGCCTTCACACGCAATTATATGTCAAAACAAAACTGTTTCTAAATTTCTTTTAAATAATATTTAATTTAGTCTCATTTACAATCTTTGTTATCTTACCAACTAATATGAAAATTGTCTTATAGTATTGAAATGCAAGTAAAATAAAAGTTGTGTGAGTGACATACCAGATTATTTAATATAGATCGTATTTTAAGTTGAGCTTGGGTGCTTAGGATTAAGGCCGACAGACACAAACAAACACACACACACATATGTATCACAAAGGAAAATAATTTGGAAGGTAAAAAAAAAAAAAAAAACAGAAATTAATACAATAAGTAATATAAAGACAATAAAGTCGCTCAGTGGGCAAGAGAATGCAATAAGTAGAAGATATGTTAACATGATTATAAATTACAATAAAAGTTATATAGTATTTTAAAAACAAAGGCAAAAATACTAATGTTAAACTTACATTCTAAATATATAGTAAAAGAAAAAAAAATAGAAAGCATATGCCTGCATTCAATTTCAATTTTTACATTACACACATATATATATCTTATTTATTAAATTACTTAATATATAATATTAATATTATCAAATACAATTTTCCTTCTATTTTCAAATACCTTTGTATTTTTTCTCGGAAAATTTTAACATTGAAAAAAAATCATTATACATATCTTGAATTTTATTTATATTCTGCAGGTCTGGAAAATAATCATATTTACCTTAAATATTTTCCTTATATATATATTCTCATATATATATTCTGGAATAAGAAAAGATCTATATAACATTTCACTTGTTATGCAGTGATGTATATTTTCTGCATATATATTACTATTAAGTGATCAAATTTTCATGTAAATCTTTTTATTCCTTGATTTCTCAGCATCAACTTCTTTTGATTTTCTTCATACCTCAACTCTTTTATTCAGAATTTTAATGAAATTATTTCTTTTTTTACTGAAATGCGTAAGTAACATCGTTT
This sequence comes from Salticus scenicus, assembly GCA_963930645.1. NCBI lineage: Eukaryota > Metazoa > Arthropoda > Arachnida > Araneae > Salticidae > Salticus > Salticus scenicus. Next base: position 198,839,034 of record OZ005658.1, on the reverse strand, counting down.
TGTAAAGCAGGTTTATTTTTCTTTCAGAAAAGTTTTAACTCCTTGAGATATCAGTAAAATATAAAAAAGTTTAAATATACGTCAAAAGATAGAAAAAGAAAAACTAAGACTTTTTAAATATAATTCGTAGTGCGCATTTCCTTGAAAGGTTATGTATATAAAAATTTGGTATCGAATTTTTAATAAGCTACGAAATAACTGACAACTTTGCTGGTTTTCTAAATTGATAAAATTAGGATATTCGAAAAATTTTAAAAGTGCATTTATTGAAATGTGTAGAAAAATCCAAATATTTATCAAGTAAACGTTTCTTATGTATTACAGTAACTTTTCTCTTTTTATTAATTTATCCTATGATGCATAAAAATTAAATACTTAAAACATAATTCTAGTTTTAAATAAATATGTATTTAAGGCATACTTGCCGACATACTAATTAACATAGCTGCCAAGTTCTTTAATTTATTCCGGAATGTTGTTAGTCCCGCCACCTTTTCACACCGTAATATTGTTAAAGTAAGTTTCTTAATATTTAATCGTAATTATATCTTGAAGAAATAATTTCCATAAAGATTACGGTGGGAAAAAGGGCCGGGGCTAACAACATTCCGGAATAAATTAAAAAACTTGGCTGCTATGAATTAACATTCCGTATTTTTGTTAGCCCCACCTTCTTTTTCACACCAGTATCTTTTTTTAGAATATTTTTCTTCTTAATCGTAATTGCATTTGTAGAATATCACTCTAAAGATTTACTGGTGTGAAAAATAGAGCAGGATTAACCCCACAACGAAATATTAATTAGGAAACTGGCAAGTATGATTTAAGGGGACTTGGTACCTTTCACGGCATCTTTGAAGAAGTTTTCATATAAAAGCTTATACTTTCATTTTTTAATTTATCAGTAGGACTGTTTTAGATTTTATCAATAAAATATATATTCAGGCAATAATTCTTATGGTTTTTGATATAATTTTTACAGATTTTAATTCTTTAAACTGCATTTTCTCAGTCTACATTTTTTATGAATTCATGATCTTCAAATTGCTAAAACTTCTGAAAATTTTAAAGAAAGGACTTTTTTTTTTTTTCCCGGTGAGGTGGAGGGGTGGGGGCATAGCGGCCAATATTTTAATTTATTCCGGAGTACTTTTAGCTCCGCCTCTAATCCATACCACTTTTTTTAAAAGAATAATTGTTTCTTATTTTATCATAATTATATATTGGAGAAAAATTTTCTAAAAAAAAAAAGTGGTGCGAAATAAAGGCGGGGCTAAAAATACTCCGGAATAATTTAAAATATTGGCAGCTATGGGTGGGTGTAACGGAATCTGTTTAAAATAATTAGTGACGCATTTTAATGACTAGTATAAATTTAAGTAATTATTGGTGACAATATATTTGTGATTTAGAATGCTTCTTCTAAAGTAGAAACAGTCATTCTTAGTTTCTATTGAGAAATTATTTAATAAAAATAGTTAAAAATACAGCATAAAGATTAAGAATCTCGATTACTTACTTTTAACTAAAAATTATTGTAAATTTACAGAGACTCTGGACAAACCTTTTAATAAATTTACAGATTTTTTTTTTCTTTTTTTAAAGTGCAGTATTGTGGTTGTCATTATATGGCTTAAAGCCGATTGACTACTCAAGGTTCCTAGACCTAGGTGGAATGGGTTGGGGACAAAATCTCGCGGAACAAAATCTCTCACGAGGACAAAATATCGCCTACATAAATGAATAGAAAGCAAAAAGGAGTTGGTAATTATTAGTAATGTTGTATAAAATTTCATGACAACACATACCTTAATCAGAGCACTGACATACAGACAAACCTACAACGAAAATTGTTGTAAATTTTACTTAAATTAGTTTAAAGACTCTGTTTATGAAATTTTGTCGAGATTAGTCATAATGAATTCAACCGTGGTCATCTGTTTAAAAAATTTTAATTCAGGTTTGTGAACAGTATTCAGCTTTGATGTCAGCAGTGATGTACACTATTTTTAAAATGTATTTTGGATTATGAAAAGCAAAAGATAAAATAACTTAAAAATAATCAAAGATAAAATAATGAAATTCCACTCTATGATATATTTATTTATTTATTTCAATTAATTAATTTATACTTATAAGGCCCGGTGGCCCCGATACATATCACACGTGACACAAAATAAAATTTTCAAATAGATCATATTACTTTTTTAACGCGATATTTTGTCCGGCGTGAATTTGTCCCGCGATATTATGTCCGGATCTCAGGTGGAATGCTCTTCGTGGGGAAAGTGGGGGGGAGGGGGGGTCAAGGGATCCCAGTCCTTACCCTAGCGAGTTTCAGAGAATACCACGGAAAATTCCGAACGGCTGGATAAATGAACGACACTTACTTAGAACAAAACCCTACTTTTCTCCTTTACCAGCTTTGAGCGCAGATCCACTCGGCCACAGAAATGGTAGTGAAAAATGGCTGATTATGATTCCCTTGTACTCGCCCTCTTGAATATTCAAGCTTCCATGTTAACCAATGGAGAAATTTTGTCCTTTAATAATTAATACAAAAATGCTTAACAGTGAATAAAAGTGATATGACACGAAACAAATAAATTTGTACATCTCGGTAGAGTTTTTCTTTTTAGATTTTCCTTTCTAAAACAAAGTTATCGAAGTTTAAAGTAAAACACATGCAAATTCTTTCAGAATAAATTTAATTTAATTGTATTAAAAATCATTTCTTCAATAAATAAATAAATAAATAAATAAAATTGTAGAATGGTGTGAAAAATTGTCCTCTACAACATTGAAAAATATTTTGCGAAATTATCGGTTTTTGTATTAATTATTAAAGGACGAAATTTCCCCATAGGTTAATGTGGAACCATGAATACTCAAAAGGGCGGGTACACAGAAACCTTAAGTTTCATATTTGAATAAAAATATCATAGATAATTACACATAAATGATACTTAACTGCTTGCCTTGCGATTCTGATTTTTATTTTATTTATTTATTTTTATTTATTATTATTTTTATGGTTAAACGGTACAACCTACCTAAGAGAAAAAAATTGGGAATTTATTTATTTATTGACCATAGAAATGTTTACATCGTATAAGAAGCATAGTAGTGCAAATTGCACTCTTAAACGTCAATATCTCTATTTTATATTAAAATGTAAAATACGTTAAAAATTTCCAACCCACCCTACATATTTACAGAATTCATAATTAATAACTTATACTACCTTCTACGTGCATTCATTTCGAAACAAAACGTACAATAAATAAATAAATAAAAATAAAATAAAATAAATAAATAAATGAATAGATATATATATATTCCTTTGACAAATTCCTAGATTGTATTAATGATATCGGTTTAAATATTTTTGCATATTTTTTCCATATCTTCGTAATTTTTCTCGGAAAATATTTGACTTTCGAAAAAAATATATTGCACATATTTTGAATTTATTTATTTTCTGCAGATCTGGAAAAAAATCATATTTACTTAAAATGAATTATTTTCAATTCTCATATATGTTTTCCAAAATAAATAATGCATATATACTACTTCATCCGTTATGCAATGATTTATATATTCTGCATATATATTACATTTAAGTGGTCAAATTTCCAGACAAATCTTTCTTTCCCGTAATTTTTCAACCTCCACTTCTTTTGTTTGGTTCTTAAAATAATATTATAAATTATCTGTAATTGCTTGCCTTTTGATAATTTTCTTACTGTTACTGTTTCTTACTGTACTTAGTACAACGCCGTCTATGACCAAAATTTTGAAATAACTTTTTTATTTTTTAAAGAAAAATTTACACCATAAGAAGTACTGTAATCCAATTCTCAAATTACAATTTTTTTTTTTTTTTTTGTTTTTTGTTTTACATTAAAGTTTAACATGTCTCAAGAATTTTCGGCCCATCTTTCATATTAATGAAATTTTTAAATAATAATTTACCATGCCTTCTACTTTCATACATTGCGAAGAAAAAACATACAGATGATATTTAAAAAAATATTTTATTATTTTTATTCATTTATTTATTTATTTATTTTTTTTTTTTTCTGTGCCATACATTAAAATCTTATATCGTGTTAACACTTTCGCGACCGTCAGTTTTTGCCTTTTTGACAGCAAGGTCCGCCTGTGGACGTTATTCTCTAAAAATATAATATTTCAGATTTTTTTTTTTTTTTTTTTGTATTCACATTAAAATACAAATGGATATGCATTATAATTATACTCTTACTAATCAAAGAATTTTTATCCATAGTATATTGATTGTACAGTCACCCAAAAAAAAAACGCCACCCCCCCACCTAATTTTGCCGTAAATTATCGTAGAAACATTTGACTGGTACCGATCGATTTGTAATAACGTCTAGTTTATAACGGTATAGTTAAATTTTGCCTAAGGGGTCGTCTACATATTAAAACTGGCATTAACTTCATTTTCTTCAATGGCAACCCCTATTTTTGACTTCATATTCAGATTTCTGAGATCAAGGCGGCTCGAAAAACATACCTATTTATATACCTTAAATCAAATTTAAATAGAGTTACACGTGAAAAGGTATTAGGGGTCCGTCTAGACATTTAGAAAATATAAATCACGATCTACCACCCAGTATACATTATTCATTAAGTTTCACACCGGAAAAAAAATTTAGAAATGTTAATTATAAAATAAAAAAAATGACTAATTTACAGAACTTTCTGAGTTAGTTTATGAATTAAAAGATTTTTATTGGTTTCTATTGATTAAACATCAGATAGTTCACTTGATACGAAGAAAATTAAACAGCTTGAATAGATATTAAAATATCTATCAAAAGAAAAGAAAAAAAAAAAAGATGAATGGTTTTAAATTTGTTTGAAAATTCAAAATTATTTTAACTCAAGCTGCCGTATAATTGTCTGAAAAGGCGGCACTCAACCTGGTTCCCACGGCCGTTTCACAGTGACAATGGGAGTTTGTTCTGATACTGCAGTACTTTCATTTTCTTTAATTGACTTTTTTAAAATATTAAAACAGATTTTTTTATTTTTATTTATTATTTTTTTAATTAATTATTATTATTATTTTTTTTTTTTTCATGACATTATTAAAAACTTTTACATAAATCTCCACGATATTCTTTTGCTTTTATATTTTATAATGTGTAACAAATTAATATGTAAAATAATAAATCCTACTACTTAATGGGATGTTGTAAAATTCTACACTTTAACACAGATACCGAAGTGGACGGTGGGTGTAGAAAGGCTGACTACCCTTAATCTAAATCTTCACTTGAAAAGGTCAAAATGTTACATAACTCTTTTTTTTTTTTTTTTTTTTTAAGGAAAAAAGAAGAAGATAAGGAGGAGAAAGGCGGATCAAAACGAATATAAAGCATATTAAACGTTAATACCCTTTAAACACTGGAAAAAGGCGGGGTTTTGTATTGTGTGTCATTTGGGAGCTGTAGAGTGCCAGAAAATTACTTTATGTAATAAAACTTTTCATTTAAAGGGTATTTAAAGCAGCATTATATTTAATACATAGACTATTCAGAAAAAAAATACCATTCATCTGGTTCATGAAAAATAAAGAACATTTTCTGGCATTGCTCTATGTATATACATTCTTGTCAACCTATCCCGGAAGATTACTGGTCCCGCCCCTTTCCGTACATTTTTTTCACATCAGTCTTTTTAGAGCCGTGTCAGCCATCGGTGGCTGACACTGATCTTTCCATTTAAGCTAAGTCAGCCGGCAGTGTAAAATATGATATAAAACTACAGAACTTACATAGTTTTAAGTAATTACTGACAATTTATTTAAAATTTACTTCATGTTTTTTTTTTTTTTTTTTTTTTTTTTTTTTAAATAGGATTTTTATAGGATTATATCGTTAAGGCCTAATGGGGTTTATTGAAACTCGATAAACATAACACGCTTCTAAGCAGCACGTGTGGCCTGAATGGGATTTCTATAAGAATTCGCGTGGCGCTCAATGAGTTAATCGTAAATGTATTTGAAGTTAATTACTCTAAAAATTAAATTGTGTCACACAGGGGCGGGAACTAACAATGTTACGGGTTAGGTTGGCAAGTATGCATATATATTTTGCTTGATTTATAAAAATTTATAACACATTTTCTTCTTTTTTTTTAGTATTTTGTGTTTATACCTCTCATTAAAAATAAATACAATATTCATATATAAACATTTCCATACAGTAATGTATATAAACATATTGATTAAAGAAGATTTGTTGATATTATATAATTATTCTTCTATCTGTATAGTATATTAACACAAATATATTTTGTAAATTTCGCAGCATCGAAAAACAGCAACATAGCTTCCATATCAAGTCTTAATGTAAATAGCCACGCCTTTTCACAAATTTTCTAAAACTTTATAATATAAAGCAAAATAATTTTGCATATTTGTAATTAAATCATTTAAGTTTTGTCTTCAATAATCGATGTAGTAAATACCATTGTGATTTATGCATAATTTATATTTTTGTTACTCTAATAGCTTTCTAAGCAACATTTCAACGTTTATCATACAAAGCGGCTAATTTTTATAAAATTATCGCAATGCAGACGAGAGATTATGAAAGAATTCCATAAAAAAATGAAGCCCCGCTTCCATATTGCAGAAACAATACTAAAAAACTAGTTCGCATATTCGTGTTTGACTCTATGTATAACACTGGTACGCATAAATGTCAATGGCATTTAATACATCGAATGCTGAAGACAAAATTTAAATGATTTAATTGCAAATATGTAAAAAAAAAAAAAAAAAAAAAAATGTTTATAATGTAAAGTTTTAGAAAATTATGTAGAGGCGTGGCTTCCGTTGCAAAAAGGAATATACATAGCTGTCAATATTTTAATTTATTCCGGAGTAATTTTAGCCCCCCCCCCTCTAATTCGTGCCACTTATTTTTTTAAAGTATTTTGTCTTATTTTATCGAAATTATGTATTGAAGGTACTTTTTCTATAAAGAAAGTGGTGCGGAATAAAGGCGGGGCTAAAAGTACTCCGGAATAAGTTAAAATATTGGCAGCTATGAATATACCGATCCTGAAATGTCAAGTCTTTCTTCTTAAATGTTACATAACTTTTCCTAGTTTCTCACTGCTAAAATTCTACTTTAACTCTGTTGTCCCTCTTATTTTTACTTGAATATTGTAGGGTTTGTACACCTCTAGTTAAATATCATAATTTAGGAAACGCGGTAAGGCGAGGATTATCATTTGAAAGAGGAGTACGCATGTTTTTTCTTTTTTAAATTATCATAATTAACATTTAATAATTTTTATAAGAATTTTTCAAAAGAATTTTCTGTTTTAATTTTGTTATGACATTTTCGCATTTGTTTACTGTACGCTTGCAAACCTTTGTGTTATTTAAATTTCATCGCATGACGTAACATAATATTAAATTTTTATTTAATGTTTTTTTTAATACAAAATCAAACAGTGAAAGATTTTTTTTTTTCATTAAATATATTATTGAAACAAAGCGCAATATTTTTTATTTTCGATTATTCTAATCACGGCGTAAAATTCACATTTATTATGGGAAAACAATTTAAAACAATGTAATATGTCTTATTACTTTTAAAGATATAGATGTTACACATTTAAAATTAAGAATTCGAGTACAGTAGACGACTGCAGAACGGGGAATATTCGTTCTAGGCAATAGGAAACTGTTTTTTCTATACCCATATTTATTTTCATATGAATTTACATAATAATTATACTCTTTCTAGTGAAAGTATTTGCATTCATATTATTTTGTTTATATAAATAAGAATATAAGGAATATTCTTAAGAAATATCGTAAAACACGAATTGTGAAAGAAACGCCCACTGGAGGAGTTACAGATTTCCAAATGACGTGAAATTACGTCAGCAGTCGAGAAAATGTTAAATATCCTTTCTCAGATTTTAGTTTAAATCTTGTTATTTATATTTTGTATATTATCTACTGTTGGTTTGTACGCCTAAAATTAAATGTAAAACTTTATAGTAACACTTTCATGCGGGTCTTACTGTATAAAATAAAAATATACCCAACAAAAAATAGATAATTCTTTTTCTTAAATATTAAACACTTTTTATTTTCTGTTTTAAAGCGCTATTGATATTATTATCATTGTAGCTATTATTCTTTTAGCTTGGTATCTAGATTTTTCCAATTCAACATTGTAGGGTTCATGTGATTCAAGCTATTTAATGTTCTTCGTGTGAAGTGATATATTTAACCATACTTGCCAACATCCTAATTAATATTCCGTAGTGCTGTTAGCCCCGCCCTTTTTTTCACATCAGAAAATTTTTAGAGTAATACTCTCCAAATGCGATTACGATTAAATAAGAAGAAAAATACTCTAAAATGTTACTGGTGTGAAAAAGAAGGCGGGGGCCAACAATACTACGGAATATTAATTAGTATGTTCGCAAGTATGATTTAACTATTCAATGTTTAACATATAGAAATCAATAAATATCTTGTAATTCATAAACTAACACAGAAAATTCGGCAAATTAGAATCGTTTTTTATTTTATAACTATCATTTCTAAACTTTTTTTCCGGTGTGAAATTTAATAAATAATGTATATTGGGTGGTAGATCACGATTTATTTTTTCTAAATGTATAGACGGTCCCCTGACACATTTTCGCGTGTAACTCTGTTTAGAATTAATTTAAAGTATATAAATAGGTAGGTTTTTCGAACTGCCTTGATCTCAAATCTGAATATGAGGTCAAAAATAAGGGTCGTCCTTGAAAAAAATGAAGTTTATGCCTGTTTTAATATGTTGATAACCCCTTAAGCAATATCTAACTCCACCATTAAAAACTAGACGTTATTACAGATCGATAGGTACCAGACGCATGTTTCTACGATAATTTACGGCGAAATTAGGTGTGGGGGGGGGGGCATTTTTTTGGGAGGTGACTGTACAAATATGACTATTGTGTATATTCTTAAGAACTAAATAGCATACAAACTGCGAAAGAAACGCTACTGGCGCAGTTATAGATTTTGAAATGACGTGAATCTACGTCAGCGGTCGCAGAAGTGTTAAGATTATTATATGTAATTTAATTTATATTCTACTGGTCTAGCAAAAAGCAGATTTACTTTAATTTTTTTTTTCTTTTTTGCTTTCCATATACATTTTCCGAAATAAGTACATATATATAGCATTTTGCTTGTTATGCAATGTCGTATATTTTCTGCATATTAGGGCTGGAGTATTTATCAATATATCCCCAAGTATCAATATTTTTTAAATATCGCAATAACGATATTAAAGATCTAGCTCTGCTGATATATCCCTCTAACGATATTTCTTTAGCGCAAACTCAGCGATCGCTCGAAGCGCCGATAAATAATGTTCCTCACTAGCACCTATCACCAGTCACCACGCTCGGAATAAAGAGAACGCCGAATAGCTTATTCACAGTCACGGATTAGGAGACCTAATCCGTGTTCACAGTGTTTTCTAAAAAAACAAACAAACCGTTTGGCTAGCGGAAGTGACGCAACCTCTTGTGCGCGCCACAAACCTGCATCACCGCGCGCCAAGCAAAGCCCGAAAAAAAAAGAGACCTGAATAGCTTATACTAATGCAACCCCCTTTTTCCCCTGCTATTACTCACTGACTAAAACTCCCAACCCCAAACAATCCTTCCTCTCCAATCCTCTCTTTCCATACCGCAATGTATCTACTTTCTTGAAAATATCACTGTCCAAAAACAAAAAGTCAATGATATTCATCAGGAAAATTAAACTATCACAGTATATCGACTTCCCATAGTATATCGACTTCTTAGAGTATATTGACTTCTCATTCTACATTCATGCATTTCCCTGGCTCTAAACGATAATATGAAAGAATTTATACTACCGTTAGTATAAGTTCTTTGATAATATTGCACATCATCGCTCGTGGATCGTAGGTGTAATACCGCAGACAGGCGATATAAAAACAAACGCTTATTATGAGTATGACGAATGAAAACGATATCTTTTCTTTTAGCTCATTTCCTGCTATTGGTTCATTGATATTGGTTTATTTCAAAGTATCCATATCTTCTGGCCAATAAGATGCGACATGTGTTTGACTCGCTTTGGGCTCAGTGATGCCAGATTGGGGATTTTGTCCCCATTTTGGGGATTTTTGAGGCTTTTGGACCAAATGTTTGTGGGGACTTTTTTGGGGAATTCTAAAATTTTTGGGGACAAATCTGGGGAGTTCTTCAACTCTGTCAATGTTGATAACGTAACGATTTATCCCTACGACTGGAGACTTTCAATATCTTTATTGGTATTTGGGGATTTTTTTTTTTTTTTAATTGCCTTCTTTTGGGGAAAAATCTGAATTTTTATCACACAAAAATCTGCTTGATATTTTTTTTGAAAAAATTTTTATTTCCCCTTTTTTAGTAGAAATCAAATTGGGGATTTTTTCGAAAAGAACCTCCTGAATTGGGGAAATTTGAAGACCTGTTTGGGGAAATAATTTTCGACCATCTGGCATCACTGTTTGGGTTGTACATCAGTCCCTTTCTCCTTTCCCATGTTATCGAATGGGATTTTCGTTGCTTCGTTTTATAAAAATATCTCATTCAAAAATGAAGTTTTTCGAATTCTGTTTTTTGAATATTACTCTTTGAACGGGTCGCCTTTTAGCTTGGTGAACAATTTTTCGAAAAAAATAATTTAAATATTTTATTTCAATAAGTAAATTAAGTCTCTTAATTAAGACTCTAAGTGTGGATCTCTAAGTAAAATATTTAAATTAATTTTTTCGAAAAATTGTTCACTAAGCTAAAAGACGACCTCTTCAAAGAGTAATATTTAAAAAACAGAATTTAAGCTAAAAGACGACCTGTTCAAAGAGTAATATTAAAAAAAACAGAATTCGAAAAAGTTCATTTTTTAATAAAATATTTTTATAAAACGACGCGACAAAAATCCCATTGGAAAACATGGGAAGGGAGAAAGGGTGCTATCTGACTGATGTAAAATAAAGTTTTATCTTCAGTAATTTTACAGTGACAGTTTCTTTATTAAATTATATAATATTGGATAGTTTATTACTTTTTTTATGTAGCATTTATTTTTTCTCTTTCCTTTTCTTTCTTTCTTTCTTTCTTTTTTTTTTTTTTTTAAGCCGTACACGTAATTGCAAAATGAGTTACTTTAAGTAACAAAATGAAACTTTAACATAATTTTCTTTAAATAATATAATTTTTATACTGACAATGTATATATATATATATATATATATATATATATATATATATATAATGAAACTATTACGAATGTGAATTGAACACATATACATTTAAAAAATATTGTAATGATTTGGTAAGCAGATACAAAAATAAAAATGACAAGTAACTGACATTTAGGATGCATATAAGAGTTTTAAGTAAAAAATATTACTCTCTACGACCAAAAAAGGTGTATCCAATGGCAATTCTTAACTATTTAGAATGATTTTCCTTTTTATTTAATACCTACATCTTAAGACAATTTTTATTAAGCTTTATTTTTAGTAGAATTATGAATTTTGATATGCTTGGTACAAATAAAACACAGATCGCATATTAGCTGTGTTAAAATATGATTTTAAAATAATTAAAGCTTAAAATGGGAAGAATAGAGGACAAACTATACAGAGGTATACTAAAAAGCAACAGTATAAGTTATAAGAAACACAAAATATTGATTCACTTTTTATGCATTTTTTTTTTTTTTTTTTTTTTTTTTTTATGATAAAGTTATGGTAGTAATATACCAGAAAATACATGGAAAACACTTTATACTTGTATACTTTAAAATTCGTGTGCATATGTCTTTAAAAAATAACAAATATCTATTTTTTCCTATCTTGAAAGAAATATCGCAATATATCACATAATATCGATATTAACTTGGTGATATATCGCGATATTTAATTTCTGATATCGTCCAGCACTACTGCATATATATATTACTTTTAAGTGATAGAATTATCATGCAAATCTTCCTTCTCTTGATTTCTTAGTCTCGACTTCTTTTGACTTTTTTTTTTTCTTTTACCCTTTCAGGGGCGGTGGTATATATTTTATACCACCTAATTTTGGTTATCAACTGAAGAATTTTTGTTCGCAGAAATTTTTTATAAAATTTTACTTTTTTACCTTAACCGAAAACATTCATATATTACTTTTCTTCTAATCTTGTTCTCAAACTCTGGTCGCACTTGATTTTAAATGAACTTAAATTCATTGCCCTTGAAAGGGTTAAACACCCATTTCTTTTATTTAGAATTTTGAATAATTTACCCCTTTTGCTGCTGAAATCTGTAAGTAACATCACTTTGTAAAGTAGTTTTTTTAATTTATTGTTTATTTATTTATTTATTTATTTATTTACTTTTTTTTTTTTTTTTTTTTTTTTTACTTTTTGATATTTTATTTTAAAATAAGAAATCTTAAAATAAATACATGGTAGAAGACAAAAACTGATCTAAAAAAAAAAAAAAAAAAATTAAATTTTAAATATATGATTTCATGCCAGCATTTCACTTAAATCTTATGGAAATAAAAATCGAATATTGAATTGTAAGTAATATACAAAATGGCTGATAACTTTGCTGGTTTCCAAACTTATGATCTTCAATTTAGGTTTTTTACTTTGTTACCACGTGATTTCGCAGAGGATTTGGAGAAAGTTGGGTGTCCGGCTAACTAGTTTAACCTAGGAACCCTACATAATAAGAGACTGGATATTGACTCGCCATCTGATCCGCCGTCTTTGTTCAATCTGTTATGTACGATACCATTACGCTGTACAAAATTTCAAACAGCACTCTGCAAGGCTTTCTAAAGATAAACAAAAACATTTTATCGATATTTTAATTAAGATAAAAGTGTCTGACGGTGGTAAAAATAAATTACGTTCTACAGCGATCGAGTAGTTTTTGAACGAACGTCCGCCATATTTGTTCAATGTCTAGTCTCTCTCTATTCAGGGTCCCTAGTTTAACCCGTTCCATCAAACTTAAGCCGTGATGGCCTCTGATCCTTTTTTATTCTAGTTATTATTATTTTTTCTGTCATTATTAGATATATTTGCTATATATGATCTATCCACCAATCTTTAAAAACAATTCATATTATCTTTCTAAACATCTTTTGTCATGTTGAAGCAGACTTTTTTTCTGTACGTGGTTGCTTGTTAATAATTTCACGTCTTCTTTTTTGATGTTTGTCGTTGCAATGATGAAATATATACACACATACACACACATGTATATATATGTGTGTCTTTTAATTTATAAATTCTCTCTAAAAAAGAGATTTAAGTTAAAGCAAGTGCCATTTGCTTTTTAGATTAAAAACACTTTAAAAACACATTTGTCTAAAATTAAACTTTATTTGAAATATTTAAAAAAAACTATCCAAAGCTTTTCTCTTTGAAATATTAAAGCATCATCAGGGATTTTATTACTCGTTTCCGATGAGCAGTTTTTATATATTTTGCATTTAATGGTTAACAGTTAAGTCCTTTAATAACTTCAACAGAAGCAAAGGCAATTTGAAGTCTAGTTAAGGTTGGATCAAGGAGCGAAGAAAAGCAAAGAGTGGAATTCTTGGAGCTGCAAGTAGCTGTAACTATTGTGGAAACAAAGGTGTTGCATGTAAAAGCTTTCAGCATTGTGGTTAGCAAGATGCTGCAAGTAGAAGCTGGAACTATTGTACGATCAGGAGGTGCTGCAATTAGAAGTTGGAACTATTATAGGATCAGGAGGTGCTGCAAGTAGAGTCTGGAACTATTGTAGGATCAGGAGCCGCTGCAAGTAGAAGCTGGAACCATTGTACAATCATCAAAGTTAGCAAGGTGCTGCAAGTAGAAGTTGGAACTATTGTAGGATCAGGAGGTTCTGCAAGTAGAGGCTGGAATTATTGTAGAAGCATCAAAGAACTGCCGATCAAAAAGGAAGAGATATTGCAGTATCACCAGAGTGCTGCATGCAGGAACAGAAACTATTACAGGTGTTTCTTGAAAAATCACGTGAGGCTATTGTAGGAGTGAAACCATAATGAACTAGCAGAAACAAACTATTAGTTATCTTATAATATTGTGTCAAATTATTGGCAAAATTGCAGCATTTTTAGAATTTATTGCATTTTTATACTTTAAACGTAAAAATGTATAAAAACTGCTCATTGGAAACATGTAGTAAAATACCTGATGTTGCTTTGATATTTCAAAACGAAAAGCTTTGGATATATTTTTTAAATGTTTCAATTAAAGTTTAATTATAGACAAGCGTGTTTTTAAATTGTTTTTAATCTAAATGTCTTGTAATTGTAACACTTCGCACCATAATTTGAGAGTTAATTTACCTTTCTGATATTTGAAGATAATCTTCATTTTGTAGATTTTAATCTATATTTGTTTCCATATTTTCGTATGATTCTCATTTGTTATGTTTCATGTGGTGTAAATTGGGCCTTGTGTGCAGTAAATTCTCGGCACTTGCATACAGTACAACAGACATTTCACTTCTTGAATATAACGTACAATCAGGGCCCCTGAAGACATATTGTATTGTTGTATGTCTATATTTCATGTTATTTTCTTTAATACTTTCCATTTTTAAACTGTTCCTGTTCTCAATGTGATATAATTTCTTTTTATGTAATGTGTGAAAGATATTCATATATCACATATGTATGTGTGTGTATTTGTTTTCTTAAGAAATGATAAAATTTTTCAAACGATAGACAAACTAACTGCGAATATTTTAAGGCCTTAGCGTTTCTCATGTACGATAAATCTTTGTCATTTCAATAAGGATTATAAATTCAACTACGATTTTATTCATTTCTGATTAGTTCAACTAAAATAAGATCTGGAAATGTTTGAGTAAACATTAAAAATGTAAATATCCAAAACCTATCTGCATATATTAAAATCAATTAAAAATATCTTTAACAAGATACATTTTTCTCTGAAGGAAATTAATTGAAAATGTATTCAGAATATCTGATTCGATTTTTCGGAATAAGGCTGAACATCTGTATAAAATTTTTAATATTTAATTAAAAATCTAGCTTTCTAACATAATCACAATTTGAGTATAAACAGTTTAATAAAAATTTTATGATATGGGCATTATACATCATTTATGTAACTGTTATTTCTATTTCTGTTTCTTTATTTTTATTTTATTTTTATACTATTTCCTTCTTTCTTTCATTTATTTATTTATTTAATGTATTATTTTACAATTAATTTATAATATTTTTGCGCTACTTCGATTAAAATAGCTGTTGCTAAATTAAAATTCTTGTGAAAAATGTTCGATATATTTCAACGCCAAAATTTAAAAAATCGTTTATGAGTATATATAAATAAAATTGTTAAAATTAATTTATGGTCCATACAGTTTAGAATAGTAAAGAAATGCTCCGCAATCAAAAGTGACATGATGGGATTTTTTTTTTTTTTTTTTTTTTTTTTAACGATAACTTAAAAGGGAAAAAAAAAAAAGTAGTTAAAAAATATATATATAGTAAAAATAATCCTTTAAGAACAATACATATTAGCATCATGAACTATATTGAGTTACATGACGTCAATTTTTGTGAGACGCATAATTTAATTTTTTAAAACTTTTTTTTGTTCACATTTAATTAAATATATTTATTTTTACTTAAAAACAGCGGTATTTGTGTCCTCGGATTTTGCTACCAGAATTTTTTAAAAAGCGATATTATTGATAGTTTTCTAGTGAAGTTTAGCAATTAACTATAACCAAAATTACAATTCGTAAATATTGGTAGAAAATGAAAAAAAAAAAAATTCTAATTTTTTAGCAACAATTAAATTATAGATAATATTTAAATGGCTAATTTAATAGACGTTATAAGGTTATTATTTTCGTATTTTAATTAAGATATAATTAAAAATTCGAAAATCGTGCTTGGAGGTGCATTAGAAGAGGTTAATATGAACCACCATGCAAATTTGAGTAGCTCTGCAATCAGTCGTTTTTCTAAAAAGCTCCCAATACACACACACAAACCTACTTACACAAACACGTACACACACACATGAACCCTCACACGTAAACACACAAACCCACACACACACGAACCCTCACACATAAACACACACGCACATCTTATTTTACTATATATCCAGACTATTTCTTCAAACTCAGCAGTCGTACTTTCATCCCTTTTTTTAGGACACTATCAGTGACGATAAATTTCTGTCTTTTTTGCAACCACTATTTTTACACAGAAATATTTACAGTATTTTTATTGTAATGTTACATGATTGTATAATCTAAGGATTATTGAGTAATAAAAGTAGTAGTAAAAAAGGCGGAAAATACTCATCCCTGTAAGTGTCCTGAAAAAAGGGAGGCGAGTACACCCCTACTTCTAACTTTGACTTTTTTTTTACTTTCACTTACCCATAAGGTAGAGAAAGTATTGTTTTTGGGTCAAATTTTCGAACGCGAGATTTTGTTATATTTACACGTTTTGAGGTCCCCTGAATACGAAAAACATGTTTTTAGCAAATGGTCTGTGTGTGAGTCTGTGTGTGTGTCTGTGTGTCTGTCTGTTATCAGCATATCTCAAAAACAAATTATGGTAGAAAGTTCAATCTTGGTATTCTAAATGTGTATCATATAGGGATGCTACAGTAAGCTTTTCGTTAAGATCAAGCAAATGGTTCGTGTACAGGGACAATCAAGAGAATTCTAATACATTACGTCTATGGGGGAAATTGCAGGTAAGTAGAGTTTAACGTCTATAGACTGCACTAAACCAAATGAAACGAATATATATTTTTTGTAATAGAGATAGTTAACTGGAAAAAAAAAAATTGTGTATGTAGGAGCCCCGCCTCCCCCCTGGGGGGAAGTCCCCCCTCGAGGGGAGTAAATTTTCATGATGGGTATCTTTCAAAAGAGCTCGCCAATACCTTTAAAAAGAATGGTTGAACCATCAATCTGCGATAATTTAAAACAAAGTTATCGATTTTTGTTTATTTTTAACGAAAAAAGAGAAAAAAAAAATCGTATTTTTTTTTTTTTTTTTTTTTTTTTTTTTTTTTTTTTAATATTGAGAATAAAATGGACTTTTTTTGGATATTTGGTGTTATACTACTTCTCTAATATGGAAATCGTCTGCATTATCATAAAAGATAATTTTTTTTAAATAATAATTTTAATAAATTACTTTTTAAAAACAGAATTATTTTTTAATAACCGAATTAAATTCTATATAAATGTAGGTGCATTAATGAAAAGGGGGGTTGAGGGGGACGGTAGCCCCCCTCACACAGAACTAATTATCATATAAAACTCTTCAGAAGCCTAATATGAATTGTTTAACACAGATTTACATAACAGTACTCGTTATCTTACCTTTTAATCTGCAACCTGTATTTATAGTATTAAATTTCAGGGTAAAAGAAAGTCGTGTGAGTGACACACCAGATTATTTTTTTTACTAATTATCTCAAGCCATCTAATTTGAAAAATGAAATCTTATTTTCTCCTTCACTGAAAAATAACCAATATACTTAGAAATTTTACTGGCTCTCTTTTACTCTCTTTCTCGTTCTCTCTCCTATGTGTGTGTGTGTGTGTGCGCGAGCACGCGTACACTCGCGCGCGAAAACATGCGTTTTCATATTAACAGATGTCGTATTCCCCGCCCTTTTTTTTAGGACACTTTCATGGTTGGAAATTTTCATCTTTTATGCCACCGCTAATTTAATGCAGGAGTCTTTATGGTATTTTTACAATAAAGAGTTGTGAATTAATAGAACAGATAGTATTGTATAAAAATGCCGGTAACGATGAAGGATTACCGTAACTGTTAAAATGAGTCATATATATATATATATATATATATATATATATATATGTAGGGGAGAGTTGTCTAAAACGGGGACGGCGGGTCAAATGGGGACGTTCAGTTTCTCATTGATTAGTGCTGTTTTCTTTGAATCCAATAGTCTACGATAATTCTAATTCGGCTATATGCAAGTTTGAATCTAGTTGTTGACATATTTAGCCGGTTCTGTTATTTTCTACAAAGTTTTCAATTTTTTGCGATTTTCATTTCGATTGTGGCCGTACACTGTATTGGATCTTATCAAGTGACCGTTGAACGTTCGAGTTTGGTAAGTATGTTATGAATTCGTCTAGATTTAATTTACATTTTCACATATTGTTTTATAGTTTTGTCTGACACGTATGCGTAGGGACGCCATGTTTTTAGCATACGTCATGGTCGGCTCAAATGGGGACATTGACGGTAGTCCAAAACGGGGTCGTCCCCATTTTGGACGCCATGGAAGTAGGATAAATTTGTAATTGTTATTTCGTTTTTAAAGTGTTTTAAAAGAGTATAAGTGCTTATTTATGTGTGTAATACATATGTGGAGAGGACGAATAACAGACAAGAAAATGGCTAATACATCACCCTGGACGCTACGTGACAATTTACTAGGTCAGAAAACTTTTCGGAACTGCATTTTTAAGAGCAGCTACTGTGCAAAATGCTATGAATGGATTTAAAAAAAAGAAAAAAACAGGCATATATCTCTTTAACAGAAATGTGTTCCCTGAACATTTATTTGCACTTTCAGAAACAACTGAAAAACCTGCTTACAACTCTTTAGAGCCTCAGTTAGCATCAAGGTGTGAAAACGTCACATCCCAAACTTCCACTTCATCATTTGGAATATCTCCAGATATAGAACCCCAGAAATGTGCAGCTTTTAACACTTCGCCTAATAATGCCTCTATCTCAAGGAACTAAACGTTAGCAAAAAAAAAAGTGAATGACACGAGGAGAGGTAAAACTGTCATACTCACTTCATCACCTTACAAAGCAAAATTGAAAGTACATAGTAGAACAGGAGAAAAATTCAAAGCAGCATAAACAGAAAAGAAAATTGGTCAAGAAACCCATCGAACCTAATCCTAGGTATCCAAAAGCTAAAAAAGAGAAGAAAATAAAAAAAATAAGACCCAATATTATCATCTGATGAGGACACTTTTATTTTTTGTAAAGAACTTTACACTGACTCGAAAGACAAAGAGGGGTAGATTCAATGTAGCAGCTGTCGAAGTTGGGCACATGAAGTCTATTCAAGTGTTGAAAAAAGCGATGTCAATTTCATATTTGAGGTCTGTGTTTGATTATTTTTGTGTCATCCTAGTAACTGTTGAAAAAGATAACAAAATACTTTATCTGCATCTTGATTTTGCATTAACTTCACATTTTCTTTGTAACCCAAGTTTTTCTAATAAAATTTCGCATTAGGACTTGAATTTACGTTATTTCTTATGAGTACCCCATTTTACCCAACCGGTTGTCCAAAACGGGGACTTCGCACATTTTTCAGAAAAATGTTTTTTCTGCCTATACTAATGATATTTTTTTAAAAATAACTTTGCCATCAGATAGGACATGTTCTAATCAGGAAATGCTTTGCCGAATTTTTCTTATTTATAGATTTTTTTTTACGGACAAAGATATGTTAACGTCCCCGTTTTGGACAACTTTCCCCTATATATATTATAAAACACATTTTAAGGTGCCTGCCTACCTTTAAAATGTAATTTTCGGTCAAACTCCGATTTTCTATTTTTAAGTTAGTATTAAAGCCTGATATTTTAGCTTTCTAAATCAGTTTGAATTTTGTTTCTAGCTTGCTTAGAACTTGAGTTATAGGCATTTTAATATAAGTCAATCGCCAGTTTTTGAAACCGGAAAAGACCGGAAATTACCCTTAAATGTTTGTTTACATAAATGTTTTACTCAATATAAGCATCAAATTTGTTACTGAATATAAAATGAATTTACAAAAGAAAATAAAAAGCTTTGAAATAAATCAGAAACTTATTAAAATTATTTTTTGTTTTATAGGTAAAATCTTGTTTTTAAATCTGTTTTCTGCTTTTTCTCAAAATAAGATTTTTTGCATTTTGCTTTATCCCAAAACATCATAATTCCAGAAGTTATAATTGAAACGTTATGAAACTTTGACAAATTACTCTAGAGGAGTTGTTTTAGGGATTGAACTACGACGATGAATCTAGCTAAATTATTTTTTGTTTTTTTTTTGTCGATAAAAGTTATGAACTGTCATGTAAATTTATGATTTTTTCAGCATGTAAAAATGTTATCGTCTCTAAAATATTAAATAACATGGTTATAGTTTGAGAGTAGTTCACTCTCTTAAGGACCTTTCAATAATCTAAATAAAACTTACAGAATAAAAATATCTTTATTTAAATTTGACTTATGATGTTTATCAAAAGTGCTTTTTCTTCGCAAATTTTATGCATATTTCGAGCTTAAATATCAAGATATTTTAAAATTTGCATACTCTTTTCGGGTTATTCACAGTTTTTTACTATATTCTATCATATAATTCACATAAACAGGCAATTTTTCAATTATAAAAAAAAAAAATCACCTCCGAAGGTAAGCAGGCACCTTAATTAAAAACACACAAACACACGACATATGTTTTGGCTAAACATTAGCCCTCTTCAGTGTCAAAATACGTACATTGGATAACAGTTAAATCTAGTCACAAAACATCACAACAAGATTAAGTACCGGGGAGAAACTGTTTTAGCTTCATTCAAGTGACAATGCTGCAGTTTGGTAAAAACGCCATCTAGGAAAATTCGGGATTCGTATATCTTTAAGTTGGAAGCCGTGATTTTAATTTTGTCAAAGTCAGGAACATGATTCCTTGATACCGATCACGTTTGTCATGTTTTTGTGTGTTTTTAATTAATTGATTGCCTTAAAAAAAAAAAAAAAAAAAAAAAAAAAAAAAAGTCGCATTTTAAAAGTTACTTTAATTTTATACAGTAATAAGACGTATGAGAGTTGCCAACTTTTATAATTTATTCCGGAGCATTATTAGTCCCGTCTCTTTTTCATAGCGGAAATTTTGAAGAATGATTTTCTTCTTATTTAGTCGTTGTCACAAAGATAAATACTGTACAAAATTTCTGGTGCGAAAAGAAGACAGGGATAAAAGTCCTCCGAATAAATTATAAAATTTGGCAACTCTGACGCATTGATAATGTTCAATTTTATTAAACAATAAAGGATGGAAATGTCTCATGTCTCATCTCTGAGAGTATAATGTAAAAAAGTCGGAAAGTACGACATCTGTATTAACTGAGAAGATTTTCAGCATATTCTTTTTTTCCATATTCTTTTCTTATTCTCGTCATCTACATCAAGCCTCGCGTAGAGTTCACACGGACCCGCCTTTTCTCAAGGACCTTGTCTATTAATTCGTATAATCAAAAATTAACTTTCTTCTTAAATGCAGAGTAACGAACTTTTACAAACAATTCCAGAGTACTTTGAACACCTCTCCTTTCACACTCATTTTATTTAATTAATATTATTTTGTTTTTTCTTCTTTTCTTTAGCATTAGTTAATTTTCAAAAGTTTCCAGAACACTTACTCCAGAAAAAGTGCGATTGCCTTCCGATAAAAACATTTGCATAACTTTATTGGTGTCAATAATATATAGATTTAAAGGTATTAGATGATTTCATCTCGCTGGCATACTTGCCAACCATCTCATTATGAACCGTACAACTTTTACTACCTGCCTTTTTTCCACACCAATAATTTTTTAGAGTAATTTTAGGCTTATTTAATCGTAACATTATTTGGAGAGAATAACTCTAAAAATATAGTGGTGTGAGAAAAGGGGCGTTTTTTCAAGGGGTGTTACAATTGTACGGTTATTAATGAGATGCGCAAGTATGCGCTGGTATTCATGCGCAAATATGCGCTGGTGACTGATGGTCATTTTTTTTTTTTGTTTAACTCTATGGAAAACATACAGTAATAAATAAATAAATAAATTAAAAACCGATAATAACAACAAAATTTTAGTTATTAAATCCCATTTCAAAGATATTTTGTAAGAAAAAGAACTTAATGGCATTTTAATTGTTCATTGTTTTCACATTAAAACCCAAATACCTAGAAAAATCACATTAATCAGATTGATGTATTTTATTTTTCTAAAAACTTGGAATTATGTAGTATATTTTATTTATTTATTATTATTATATTGAGAAGGGGGGGGCGGATATCTAATATTGTTTTGATTTCGAATAGATACTTTCATTCAAAATTATTCAAAGAATTTATGTAAAAAATTACTGAAAACAATAACTTGCAGATAAGAAACTTTTTGCTATTGTAATTGTATCATTAAAATAATACGCAGAAAATATTCTAAAATTAATTTATCGTATTTTTTTGTCAGTGTCTCTTTATTAGGCGAGACGTATTAATCCTCGACGATATATTTAACGCTCTAACCCACTCATTCCCGCTCTTCGGTGCCTTTTTCTAGTCAATTTTGCCCTTTTATTACTTCTGGTGCGAGCCGTTTTTTTTTTTTTTTTTTTTTTTTTTTTTTTTTTTTTTTTTAACACACTAACATTGTGAGTTTTTTTGGTTTTCGTCCCACGCAATTTCTATGGGTATTTAGCATTTTTCCTCACTTTTTCTACATTCTAAAGTGCGGTAAGTTAAAATTATATATTTCAGTGTGTATTGTTCTTATCACTTAGTACAGTTTTTCTCTTAGAGTTTTATACTGAATTTCAGTTGAAAGCAACTTTTATCAATACACATTATAACACTGAAAGGAGCTTAAAGATTTTATTGTAGAGCGAGGCGGAGTTATAGGTGGTCTAAATCTAGAAGTAAATAAAGATCTTAATAATATTAATCACTTAATGAATTGTTATAATAATCAGTTGTGGTGTCTCAGACAAGGTTCCTGCGGTTAACACTTTTCAGATTCGGTATTTTTTAATATTAATTTTCTTTAGTATGTCCCTAAGATTAATGAAGATAAAATTCCTATATGATAGAGCAGGCGAAGGGACTTTCAGGGATGAGAACATGCCTGTCAACTTTATAATTAATATTCCGTAGATCATTAGTAACGTCCCTTTTCCCACACCGCTTAATTTTTAGGGCAATTTTCTTTAAGCTTGATTACGATTAAATAAGAAGAAAAATATTCTAAAAAAAAAAAAAGTCTGGCGTGGAAAAAAAAAGGCAGAGACTACAGAACTACGTAATATTTACCCCTTAACAATTTCGTAAATTTCAAGAAAACGGTAAAAAAAAGTGCCTATATTTTTTATAAAAAAAATCGTTTAAAATATTGAAATAAAATCTATGAACAATTTATATTATTATTATTATTATTTTTTTTTTTTTTTTTTTTTTTACTTGAAATCAAGTAAATTTAATTTAGAAGAAAAATCAACAATCAGGATTATTGTCACTGAATGTTGATTTTCTAGTAAGTATAAAAAATACAAACATTAAAACAAAGTTTTATGAAAAGAGTTTTACATACAATACAACACTATACGTATTACACTGTTCTCAGTTTCATTATATGAACTTTTATAAATATGATTTATTATTTCCTCAGTTGCATTTATGCTAAAATTAGAATCCGAGTTACTTTGTGATTCTGACTATATGATATACCCAATATTTAAAAAAAAAAAAAAAAAACCACAAAGCACAAAACCACCTGCTGTCAAAAGCCTAACTGAGCTAGATTACAAAATAAGTATTACAAATATTTCAAATTGGATAGTGCTGACAGTTTAAAATAAACCTACTGTCTCCAATTACAATTTAAATGGTCTGCTCTTCCATCTAGAGTGTGAAATAAGAAATAAAAATTTTCCCAGGTATCAGAAATGGTTTCTTTTTTAATCTTTTTAAGAGTGTTACTTCTGAACACACCAGCCCGGAAATATCACGTACACCAGAAGGAAGGGGTTAACAGAGCTGCCAACTAAATCCGGCAAATTGTTAGTACCGCCCCTTTTCCTGCACCACTTAATTTTTAGAGTAATTCTCTTCAAATATATTCGCTATTAATGAAGAAAACAAATACTCTAAAAATTTAGTGGTGTAGAAAAAGGGGCGTTACTAACAATTTGCCGGATTAGGTTGGCAACTCTGGGTTAATTAGAATGTTGGCTAGTATGGATGAGAATTTTTCCTCGATTTTGCTATGACTACTTATACATAGCTGCAATATTTTAATTTATTCCGGAGTACTTTTAGCACCGCCTTTATATCGTACCACTTATTTTTTTTAAAAGTAATTTTTTCTTATTTTATCGAAGTTAAATATTTAAGAAAATTTTTCTATAAATAAAGTGATGCGAAATAAAGGCAGGGCTAAATTTACTCCGGAATAAATTAAAATATTGCAGCTATGCTTATATACAATTATATCTCTTCTACTTCATCAGGACACATTACTAGAGAAATACTAAATATTTCTGTATGAGAATAATGGTCGTAAAAAAGCCGAAAATTTGTAATCCATCAAATTGTTTTGAGAAAAGAAAAAAATAATGGTGGTGGGCACGACAACAGTAAGTATAATCATATAAATACCTGACAACATTCTAATCATACTTGCCAACAACCTAATTAATATTCCGTAGTCTTGTTAGTCCCGCCCTTTTTCTCACACCAATAAATTTTTGAGTAATATTCTCCTAATGCAATTACGATTAAATAAGAAGAAAAATACTCTAAAAAGATACCGGTATGAAAAAGAAGGCAGAGCTAATAATACTACGGAATATTAATTAGTGTGTTGGCAAGTATGATTCTAATTAATATTCCGTAGTATTACATGGTGGAGCAAATGAAGTACAAGATTGAATCTAACGTTGTGTATAAAGTAATATATATATACTGAAAAATTTTGTAAAAAATGACTTTACACTTGAAGGATCGTAACATTATGCAAAATTTCCAAAGTAACTTCTTTTATTAACAACTTAAAACGTTCATAGTTTCCACTGCAACACGCATCATGTCTTGTAGAATTTCGTTCTATACTTCTGCAGAGCTGCCAACCTAATCCGGCAAATTGTTAGTACCGCCTCTTTTTTTACACCACTCAATTTATAGAGTATTTGTTTTCTTAATTCATCGTAACTATATTTGAAGAGAATTACTCCAAAAGTTAAGTGCTGTAGGAAAAGGGGCGGTACTAACAAATTGTCGGATTAGGTTGGCAGCTCTGCTTGTGTTAGTGTTTTTCTAAGTGAATCTAAACTAGTATATCTAGAAGAACAGATCTCCAGAACAGATCTTTGTTCTCTAATATACCCCACAGTGAATAATTAAATTAATTGAAATCAGGGCTGTCAAGGAGCCACTCGGTTGCCCTTATAAATCAAGGAACAGTTTTCTTCAACCACACTTGAGCAGTACGTGCTTTATGCGAGGGTGCAGAGTTATTTTGAAAGATGAAAATCATTTTTACAAAATGAGATATGTCGTTAAATAACTTGAAGGACATGGTTCCAAGATTAATTCATAGTACTTCTGAGCATTAGTTTTTGTACCTTCAGGAACAAAAACAGGAGAGATACGACCAGTGCATACTTGCCAACCATCTCATTATGAACCGTACAATTTTTAGTACCCGCCTCTTTTTCACCAATAATTTTTTAGAGTAATTTTAATCTTATTTAATCATAACAACATTTGGAGAGAATTACTCTAAAAATATAATGGTGTGAGAAAATGGGCGTTTTTTCAGGGGGCGTTAACAATTGTACGGTTATTAATGAGATGGTTGGCAAGTATGCCAGTGGCAGTTACTCCGGCCAAAATCATAATCAGAGCCTGATTAAGGGTGAAGCACACATTATCTCCGCTCTCACCGGAATAATTTTACAATTATTTTTTACTTCATGTCATAGAAATTCCACGTTTTGACAAGGATATATTTTTTATAAAAAATGAACGGTGTAAAACAGTCCAATTTACGCACCGTTATTAGACACCAGAATTCTTTTTAAATAATTTTTAATCTGAATTTTCTGTTTATTATAGGAGGAAAGTATTTGTTAAAAAATAACGGTGTAAGTATAAATAATGTGTGCTTCCCCCTTAATCAGGCTCTGATCATAATAAAAGCATTTTTTTTTTTTGTCTTCGGCTGACTCTTAACAAATCTGGATTTACAGAAGATTTTGATCTTGACCAAACTGTATCGTTTCGTTTGTTGAAGTGTCGTTCAGCAGTAAATAATTTCTCATATGAGAATTCATTGTTTTTCAATTTGCAGTGATGAAACACGGGCGCAGTACTCATACTACTATTAATGAAACAAAATTTTCTACGTCTTAAATCAACGATATTATAGATAGAGAAGTTTCATAAACAAATACCGGAATGAGTTCTGCGCCAATGTTCCATCCCTCGATTTGCCATGCGCAAGCCTCTTCTTCTGCTCTCTTGCTCTTATGACTCAAATTTTCTTTTGCTGTATATCTTTTATAAGGTCGTGTATTCAACTTATTTTTAACCCGTTAGTAGTCGCTAGTTGGTCGATTTGCCGCCCATCCTTCAGTGTTGCCAGATTTTTTTATTCAATAGCCACGAAAAATTTTTAGAAGTAGCATTTGATATACATAAAACGCGAATAAAATCGAAGGAACGTCGATCACATCACTTCTTAAAATTACTGGTGAGAGTGAAATAAAAAGTGCGCAATTTATAATAGGTGGCGCTCTCTATAGCGACTACTAACGGGTTAAGAATCCATCTAACTCTTCTCGTTAAAATGTCCATCATACCAGCCATTTTCTTTACAATCTAGAAGTGACGCATTCGACAACGTGGAGTGGCCATATATCCTTCGCGCCTTACATGATCTTAACTGCCCGGCTAATCTGGCAGGAGTCATCCGCTCGTATCTTTCTCAACGAAAAATCCTTGTGAACTGGGGTGAGGGCTCCACAGAACACCCTCAAACAAAAGGTTGCCCTCAGGGCTCATGCCTTGGCCCGATTCTTTGGAATTTAATTGCTGACGGCATCCTCAAGCGCATGAACTCTGCGGGCTTCAACACATTTGCCTATGCGGATGATTTCTCCCTGATTCTCTCGGGTCGTGTCAGAAAAAACCTGGAGGACCAGGCCCAGGAGGCTTTGTCCCTTCTAAGTAAACTTTTAAAGGAATTTGACCTTAAACTTTCCCCCTCCAAAACTAAAGCCTTAACCTTAGCATTTCCTAAAGCCCTCAAACGTAATCGGAATCCCAAGATGCGCATTGACGGCATCAGTGTCAACCATGTCGATCAAATGAGACTTCTTGGCATAACATTTGATCGCCACCTCAATTGGCTGGCTCATGTTAAAGAACTCAAACTCAAAACACAGAGTATCTACCATAGCTCAACAAGAATGGTGGGAAGAAGGTGGGGTATCTCCACCTCCATCCTAAAGACATGGTATAGGACCATTGTTGAAAAGATTTTAACATATGGAGCCGCCATCTGGGGTGGACACCTGCGATCCGACGCCATAACAGGTCTAAACTCGGCACAAAGACCTTTCCTCTTGCAAATTGCAAGAGGATACAAAACTATCTCCACTGATGCCCTCACTGTGATTACTGGGATTCCCCATGCCCACCTGCAGGTCTCTCAAACGTTCATCAAAACTCAAATTCTACAATTAAAAGACCCCGAACTCACAAATATTATTTTCCCACAAACCCCCATTCAATCCTTGACCTGCAGTTGGGATATTCACCCAGGCAAGGATGTTGCTCCAAGTATAACCAATTGTAACAAAAATAGCTTCCTTCCCTCTGCTCCGGTTGCCATCTACACTGATGGTTACAAGACGGACACCGGGGTGGCAGCCGCTTTCTGCGTGCTAGTACATGGTGTCGCGGGCCATCAGTGGGCATGCAGGCTCGAAGACTTTAACACGGTTTTTCAAGCCGAGATCCACGCTATCGCTGAGGCCATAGAATGGGCCAGCACTTCATACAAAAATCAGCAAGTTAACATCTTTAGCGATAGTCTCTCGGGCCTTCAGGCCATAGCTAGGCATAGGAGCAGACACCCACAGATTCAACACATTAAAAAACTTTTATTAAATTCCGAACTAATTTGCTCCCTGGCACACGTTTCTGCCCACAGGGGTGTTGTTGGCAATGAGCTTGCAGATACATTAGCAAAACAGGCTACTAATTTCCCCACAAAATGCTCATCAATTCCTGACCCCCTTCTTATGTAAAAAGTAAAATTCACAAAATCATAAAGCTTAAATGGCAAGACCTGTGGAACAGCTCCGAGAAGGGGAGACACACCTTCTCCCTGATTCCACAGGCCAGTGCAAACTTCTAGTCCCTATCTCCCCCTATCACTGCTTTTCTTACCGGCCATGGGCCCTTCCCCTCCTATCTGTACAGATTTCACTGCCGACGATCATCCCTGTGTCCCTGTGGAGAGGAGGGTACTCCACTGCATTACTATTTTTACTGTCCACTAACTGAATCAGACCATCTACGAAATCCAACCCCTCGACCCCCTAACTGGCAAAATGAAATAGTAACTAGAAAACCGTTAATTAAAAAACTTAATAATATCTACTCATACCTTATGAACCTCACTAATTTAACTGACTAATATGAAAATATTCTATTAACGTCCTTCTCCAAATTATTAAACCTTATATATTTTTTTTAAATTTTTTTTAACGATGTTATCTTTCTCCGTGGTTGTCTGAGGTGCTGCTGATGATCTTCCATGTCCACCCAATCCCAAACCACAGAAGTTGTAGTCTGTACAATTTCTTCATAAACCTTTATCACCTGTTCAATTGACCCAAAGTTTCAAGTAGCACACCAAGGACGCCCTCAAGTTTTTCTCTCAACAGATTCTTACCAGAGCTCGGTGAGCGGGGGCTGCTCCCTGTTCAATAAAGAGTAGGAGAATCTGCTTCATTAAATGGAGCTCCGGACTATCATCCACAGCATCAACTTCATGCCAATTGTCGCTCGGGACTGGCTGGGTCCGGCATGCTGGTCAACATTGTTCTGTAAATTTATCTATCTGTCATTAATCATCGCCCCCTGTCGCGTGCAGGCAATAAGAAAAAAGCCTGGCGATGAATTCTGTAATTTTTTTTTCTTTTTTTTTTTTTTTTTTTTTCTTCTGTTTTTCAATAAACGTCTCGGGACAGCCCACGTGGACTTCGATCCTAGCATAGCTCAACACCGCTCCTCGAGCGGTGAGCCGGGGCTGCTCCCCTGTTCAATCTAGAAGTGACACGGCGCGAAATTTTCGCTCGCTAGCTCGTCATTGGCGAGTGGAATTTTTATTGTGGCGGGTAAAAATTTTGTCTAGTTATAGACAGAATTCTTACACGATATAGCGACAGAAAGCATTATTTTTATACATTTAAATATGACAAAACCTTGCCATCTTATGACCTCATATTTAACCTCTCCTTTTGCTCTTCTCGGAATGCCGAGTCTGTATTTGCACTGCCCGACGATCGCCCTAGCAAAGAATGGCCCTAGCCTGAGAAAGGAAAAATGCTTAGTCCATGCCTAAAAGTTTTAATCTCTTTGGCAGTTTCGTTTCTCCCACCGTGATTTCTCTAAGCAAAGTAAGAATAGACAAGCAGATAGCCTCTTTGCCCGTTACCCACTATCCGAGAGAAGAGAAATGAGAAAGTTTCCTATGCGATATTGGCGCATAAAAATGAGCCCGAGCCCCTTTAAAGATACTGCTTATGTTTATTAATGATAAAAAAAAAACAGTTTACATTTTTCCAGTGTTTCACTGAAACGCTAAGGACTGGCGCTTCTAATGATTTGTAAGTAACGATTTTATCGAAAAATTTATTCCATAATGGCTTTTTCAAATGACAATAATGGACAACTTATACACATCGACATTCCGCTACAAAGATAAAATGGACGAAAAAGACATTTCACATGTAAAAAGTTAAATAAATATATATATAGGTAAATAAAGAAGCTTAATCTTTCATAATAAAAATGTTTTCACAGGATATTGTTTGACAAAGAATTTTTCTTTTCTTTTTTTCCTTTATTGACTCTTTCCATTTACGTTTTTAGATATTCTAATCTTTTTCGAATCTCAAATAAAATACATTAATGATTTTTAATTATAGATGATTAAGAGACATGATGGTATAAGGCACACTTTTAATATATTTAATTTTAGGCATATTTGTAAAAGGATTTCAAATAGTTAGGAAAAATAACAAGCCCAAAATGTGAAAAAAAAAAAAAAAAAAAAAACATGAGCATGACAGTTCTGTTTGTGACGAGTAAAACTTTTTTTTTCGGCAAGTGTAATCTGAGGTGAAATTTCGGGCCGTGTTTTCTCTTCAGTTTTTCTCGTACTTTCTCTACGTTCATTGCTGTCACATCTATATGTCTCCGACCGCCACCATGTCTTTTTCTTACAGTTCCAAACTCTTTATATCTTTTTCTTGTTCTATATATTAACGTTTTGTTGATGCTTCCACGTTTTAAATTTTTTAATAATTTACATGGTCCTTTTCCCAAGGTATAAAGCATTATTATCTTCGGCCTTTTATCATTCATCTTCCAGATGCGTTGTTATACTACAAAAGAGTTTCTTTCAGAGATTTTTTTCTTGCTGTAAAATTATATAGCTTCAATATAATTTAAGATAGATCTATTAAAAGAAATATATAAATTAAATTTTATTAAAAACAGAGTGTTACACTTCAATTACCCCACCCTGAAATAATACTATCTCTTTTACTACACCACTTAATTTTCTTCAAACATCATGATGATTAAATAAGAAAAAAATAAAAACCTCTAAAAAAAGACTAATGTGAAAAAAAAAAAAAAAAAAAAAAATGACGGGGACTACAGGCCTACGGAATATCAATTTATTAGAAAATTGACAGGTATGAACATTTAATAAAGAAGCACCACAAAACTGGCGTTGTAAAAATTATTACTTCAAACTTTGAATAAACACCATAAAATGCAATAAACTCGCAACAATTGTTTCGGGTCGAAAAAAACACACGACCCTTCATCAGGCGAATAAGTAAGCACGAATGCTACATTCAAAGCGGCAACGCACAAAACTTTTTAAAGTGAAAAGAAGATCTTTATAAAGTAATTAGTAAATATAGCTACTAGTGTGAGTAGAATTGTACAAGAAAACAAGAAAATAAATGCATGAGGCGAGATTAAACATGTAACAATCCAAGGATATCAAAAATTAAACGAAAATCTAAGTTACGTGAGTAATTTCCAAGCATCAGAGAAGAAAGGGGTGGAAGAAATATCATTAACAAGATTTTTCAAATTTTTAAATATGTAAAATGCTTTATGAATATCCAAATGGGAGGAACAGAAAGGAGATGAAATTAT
The DNA here is from genome assembly GCA_963930645.1 of Salticus scenicus. Lineage (NCBI taxonomy): Eukaryota > Metazoa > Arthropoda > Arachnida > Araneae > Salticidae > Salticus > Salticus scenicus. The sequence continues at coordinate 198,807,650 of OZ005658.1, read as the reverse complement.
GTTAGTTTTGGAAAAATCAAAACGATGACCTTGAGACCAGCAGTGGGAAGCAATAGAAGATTTGGTAATCTCTTCATTACGAACATTCCGACGGTGCTCATTTATTCTGTATTTCAAACGCCTCCTAGTTTGACCAATATAACCTAAGCTGCAGGACGGACACGGAATTAAATAAATTCCAGAACGGTTTTCGGTGGGAATGGGATCCTTAAGAGAAGATAATTTAATTTAATTGACGGGTTTGTAAATAACTTTTAAACCAAACGGTGAAAGAATTTTAGAGATTTTAAAAGAGAGTTAAGAATAAAAAGGCAAAACAACTGGGATGAGACTGTGATCGTTTAATTTGGGAGCAGAACGTTTAGGATTCTTAAATTTATATAGAGCTTTATCAATGATAGATGGGTTATAGACACTGTTAACATTTGTAAGTCATTTCGGAGAATATTGTCAAAAATCTTCTTTCTTGAATTACCATTTTGCTTTCGAGAAAATTTCTCCAATAAGTAATTACGTTTAAAAATAATAATAATAATAAATGAATAAAACTGCTTTTTAACTGCGCTTTAAACTGCTTTGAAAAAAGAACGGGTATTAACAACTTTTCGGAATAAATTAAAAGTTTTACATAATTTTGTAAAGATTTCCAGTCAAATACAAGAAATAGTTTGTAAGGTGACACTGCATATATGTACAACATTTTACGCATCTTAAATATGCAGCATAAAATGAATTTAAATTCGGAAGACAGAGAGAAAAAAAAAAAAAAAGAAAGAAAGAAAGAAACAGAGAAAGAAAGGAGAAAAGATATTCTGCTTACATTCTTTGTAAACAGAATTTAATTTTGTACATTATTTCATTCCCTAGCATCGGCTGCTATATTCATTTCTTGAAATATCTTAGGTAGAGCTTTAGCATAGGAGCCCCTTAGCGTCTTTTAAATTTTTGCTGTCATATTAACAATAAATTTAAACGGCTATCGCAATCGCTTTATTATCGCAATTCCGTTAACAAGAAACATCCAGAGCCTGATTAAGGGGGAAGCACACATTATTTATACTTACACCGTTATTTTTTAACAAATACTTTCCTCCTATCATAAACAGAAAATTCTCATTAAAAATTATTTTAAAAGAATTCTGGTGTCTAATAACGGTGAGTAAATTGGATTGTTTTACACCGTTCATTTTTTATAAAAAATATTTCCTCGTCAAAGCGTGGAATTTCTATGACATGAAGTAAAAAATAATTGTAAAAATATTCCGGTGAGAGCGGAGATAATGTGTGCTTCCCCCTTAATCAGGCTCTGGAAACGTCTGGGCAACTTCAGTGATGAATTTCAAATTTCGCCAATGGGCTCTCTTTAAAAGCCGTTCCAGTTTTTCAGCAGGATTTTTCTCAATTTTGTTTAATTATTTACAAATATATATATATATTTGCAGGTTCATTCCCCCCCCCCCCCCGACATAAAAAGAAATAAATGTACTTATTTCTTTATTTATTTTTGGCATCAATTTATTTATTTCTTTTTAATAATTTTTAAGTCAAAATGGGTTTTTATTTAATTTATTTTTAACAAGCTATCTGATTGAACTAAAAAATGCGGCGTTAGCCAGATTTAGCTATGATTAATAAGTGTATCAAATTTTGTCAAAAATCTGTTAATCCACACTAAAAATTAAGACAGATACAATGACAAACATTTAGCATTATATATTTAGATAAAAACAAAATGTTTGTACGTTCATTCAAGGTATAATGCAATAAATGGCGACAACGCAAAGTCGCTGTCTGAAAGAAATACTCCAGTCGTCTTATAGCACCGAAAACCCGTTTTCAAGCATTCCAACTGGTAGTCTATGAGGTTTCTAAATATTTTTAATTGACCTAATATGCAAAATAATATATACATATATATTTTTCTTTCAAAGAAAAAGACTCATAAAATAATACTAATAAGAAGAGATTTTTGATTTGGAAAAAATCCAACGATATAAATAAAGTAGTGTGCTGACTCAATGAATAAAGGATTAGCTTGAGATGATTTAACATAAAACACGGATATGATTATTATTAACAGAAGATTCCTATAACGAAGTTTTAAAAATCCTTTTCAAGTTTGTTGAAAAGATAATTAAAAATGAACTGTATATGTATTTGCAAAGAAAATGGAACATCGAGGTTCTTGCACTGAAGTTCTACTAGTTTATTATACTCTTAAAAGAACTAAATTTAAGAATGAATAATAATCTATTATTTTTATATTTTCTCGTTTGGCGGTTATAACTTTCTCCAAGTAAAATTTTCAGTTACCATAGAAATTTATTGTAAATAAATTGTTACCAAGGATACAAACGCATAGATAGTTCATGGCATATGACTCATGATGGACCGTGTCAAAGATTATCATTTGTCGCTCAACTTCATTTATTTCGTTACAAAAAGGCAGTTCATGTTTCTTTCTTTTTTTCATGAATGAACGTGATTTTAAAACGTCCAAAATTATTTTAGCAAAGATCGGATGACTTCATTCTAAAAAAAAAAAGGGGGGGTGGGGTGGTGGGGAGTGCCTATAGCAGTGATGGAACATTGGCGCAGAATTCAATTCATACCACTTTCTATGAAAAAAAAAAAATTCTACTTTTTAAATCAACGATATTATAGTTAGAGAAATTTCATAAACAAATACCGGTATGAGTTCTGCACCAATGTTCCATCCCTGCTATAGCAGGGGTTGTACTCTCCGCCCTTTTTTAGGACACTCTCAAATATGAGAAATTTCCGCCTCTATTCCTACCACTATTTTTATACAATAATTTCTATCTTGTTTAATCTTGAAATATTACTATAAAAAGTACGAAAAAGATATCTGCATGCAATTAGTTGTGGCAAAGAGGGAGAAATTTTTCATCCCTGAGTGGGAAGAAAAGGAGTGAGTTCCGGTAATATCAAGCCACTATTTTATTGCCAATATATCAGCCGTGCTCATATATAACTTAGAATACGCCATGGCGCCCCATATACTAGTCTACTGAATACAGCAGAATTATTATTAACTCAGACTTGAATTAATAAACCTTCAAACATAAGGGACAAATCTTTAAATAGAACAATAGGAACAGGTTTTTCGCAGCTTTCTATTCAGTTTAATTTGCGACAATTTTTAACATTCACTTGAACTAAACATTAGCGAGGAGTCTTAGTACCATATAGCATCAACTTCTCCAAAAGATCCCTGAGTGTATACTGAAAAACGAGCGGAGAGTACGAATTCTGCTATAGAAGATTTCAGTTCAAAAACTGTTACATTTGCATTACGTTACGCTTGTTGACAACTTCTTTAAGTTGTAAAATTAATACAGTTACCGCAATTTGTCTATTAATATAAATCATTTTAAAACTAATATATATATATATATATATATATATATATATATATATATATACATACATATCCAGTTTGTTCCATCGAAATAAAGCCATTGTGATTGCGTGCCGTAACAGGAATGAAACAGTAAAGTCTCGTACAACGCGGGTGCAAGTTTGCCTCATGGAGATCACATTTTTTTTTTTTTTTTTTTTTAATACCACTAATTTTTATGAAAGCAACTGCTTCACATAAAAACTAACTTTAGTGCATTAAACAATAGATTGGTACTCTAAAAAATTAGCGGTGTTAAAAAATAAAACTGTTTTATTTATTTGTCCTCTCTGCCACCGCGTTGTACGAGACTTTACTGTAATAAGAATGAAAAAATATACAATAAATAAGTCTATATATAAATACATACTAGCAGGCTTTGCCCGCTCGCTGGCCACTAAATTTAAAGGAAACGCGTTTCTATATAGCTTTATAAAAATAAAATAAAATAAATTTCTGAAATTGTTCAAAAGCTCGCTCCAGGTCCCTGCTGCATTCAGCAGCGATTTGGTCATCAACTGCAACTCGGGCGCTTGTCCCTATTACTTGCGACAATAGTTTACCAATGAGCTTCCATTTAGGTGCTTATTATATAACAGTTTCGAAATAGATAGTATCGAAAAAAATTGGGGCTTCCCTTTTATATTTGAATCCCAGTTACATGTGAACAACACTATACGTGTTGTTCACACGTAACTCGGACTGGACTCAAACGTAACTGGGTTTAGACAACATAATATTTGCTTTTACGTTATTTTATATGTTTTTTTTTTTTTTTTGTTTATCCAATCAACCATTAAATGACAGCAATTTCACGCCAAATATTACAATATGCTGTGACCGGCTACGTCTGTAGCATGATACAATTAATTTTTTGTGTTTATATATAATTCATGGGTTGTAAACCTGATAGTACAGCCTTAATATAGTTCTCTTTGGCGGCTTTTGAATTTTTGTCACCATTTTAGACTTAATCCATTGTAACAATAAGACTTAATACATTGTAACAATAAGACTTAATCCCTTGTAACAATATGCTATGAGCGCTATTTCTGCCGTATTTTAGACAACTAATCTTTTTATGGTTATATATATTTCCCATTAAACATATTTTTATTTATTTATTTAAATATTAATTTGAATTTTTCAAATATTTCTGTTCGACAGCGTGAGAGTGCAGTAACACACAGAGGTTCATTTGTTTGTATGATAAATTAGCATAGTGATTATTATATAAATAAATAAATAAATAGGTAAACATTTTCGTGTTACACAACTTTATTATGTCGCTCCACTGGCAGCTTTTGAATTTTTGTCGCCATATTAGAGATGGATTTTTTTTTTTTTTTGTATGAAAAGGGGAAGACTATTTTGCTAATAATTTTATCAGACTCTTTTTTGTTTATACATAAGAATCCTTTATATTCTGCTTATATTTTTAATGCTTTTTAGGTTTAAAATAGTGCTTGTTGAAATAAATTTCCTATCTTTAAAACTGCATTTGTTCTGTAAATTTTGTGTAAAAATAAATCATTTATGTTTTTATATATTTGATGCGCTACTTAGATTAAAATGGCTGTTGCTATATTAAACTTCTTGTCGAAAAACATTCGGTGTACTTCAACACCAAAATTTAAAAAATCGCCCAGCAGGATCTGTTAATGAAGCTGATAAAATAAAAATATGGTTCATAGAGTTTAAATAATCTATTTAAAAAAAAAATTTAAAACCCAAATTATTAATCTGTCGTATCACATATATAGATATAGTAATAATATATAGATTGATCATTGGGGACAAAAAAGTGATTCCTTTTCACTCGGGAAAAGACGGCGATTTTACCAAAATATGGCAGTCTTTCCCCGAGTGAATACATACGGGAATATGCACGAATGTTTTAGCAAATAAAATTCATGAATGATTTATTTACTAAAGGTGAATGAAAAGCCCCAGATAGAGTTTCAAATTCATTCTTCTTTTTTTTTTTTTTTTTTTCCTTCAATACTACTTAATGGCTGATTACAAAGCTTTTTTTTCGGCATCAAAAATCTTTGCACGATAATATGGGGATGATAGATCTATATATCTATATATATAAAAGAAGACTTCCTGAGGGGGTGATCTATCAACGCCCAGACCAAACCCCTGGACCTAGAAGCATGAAATTTTGTGACAATGTTCGTTCTATGACGTAGGCATCCACTAAGAAGCGATTTTACAAAATTCGCCCTTCAAGGGGGGGAGGGGGGCAAAACTTGATTTCACAAAATCCTTCATACCTCAAACAAAAAAAACAGATATCCGTAAAATTTTTGCTTTAAAATATAGCTAACACAAATGTCTAAAAACCAATATCTGGAATTTTCAAAATTCGGCCCCCAAGGGGACGGGGGGGGGGGGGCAAAACGTGATTTCACATGCGTAAAACGTTATTTTGCATAATCCTATATATCTCAAACAAAAAAATAGATACACGTGAAATTTTTGCTCGAAAATATAGCTAATAAAAATATCTAAAAACCAATTTCTGGAATTTTAGAAATTCAGCCACCAGGTGGGGCAACAAGGGGGGGGCTATGGGCAAAAACAAATAGAAATACAGTTAGGCCGTTCAAAATTGGTACAGATAGGTTTTAAAGGCCTGCAAGTCGAATAGGGATATTTTCGAAAGTTGTAAGTTATTAAGAGGGGCGTGAAGGGGGGAGGGAGAGGGGGGGGGCAAAAAAACAAAAATAGAGTTAGATCGTTCAAAATTGGTATATAGAGGTTTTCGATACTTACAAATCGATTGCGGATATTTTCGAATATGTAAAATTATTAGGAGGGGCGGGAACAAAAACTAATAGAAATACAGTTAGGCCGTTCAAAATTGGTACAGATAGGTTTTAGAGGCCTGCAAGTCGAATGGGGATATTTTCGAAAGTGTAAAGTTTTTAGGAGGGCCGGGAAGGGAGGGGGCGGAGAGGCAAAAAAATAAAATAGAGTTAGATCATTCAAAATCAGTACATAGAGGTTTTCGATACCTACAAATCGATTGCGGATATTTTCGAAATTTTAAAATTATTGGGAGGGGCGGGAAGGGGGGGAGCGGTGGGGCAAAAAAATAAAAATAGAGATAGATCGTTCAAAACTGGTTCTTAGAGGTTTTTGATACTTGCAAATCGATTGCGGATATTTTCGAATTTGTAAAATTATTGGGATAGACGGGAGGGGGGGGGGCGAAGGGGAAAAATAATAGAAATAAGAGTTAGAGCATTTTGGGAATTTTTTCCGAAGACAGTGAGAACCCGGTGCGACATTTTTCCTACTCAAATTTTGTTTCTCTTTTTTTTCACGTGATAAAAATTAATGCAATTTTGAGAATTCACTATAGTGATTCATTTAAAAATAGGGACCAGCGAAGCGGGCGTTGCCTGCTAGTATTATTATATCTATGATCACATAAATCTTTTCGAAAATAGAATAAAACTTAATTTGAAAAAAAAAATAATAATAACTTTTGTTTATTAACCAAAATAATTGATGAAATTTGAAATGCAAGATGGTCTTGTGGGGTACAGGCTGTATATTATATTTTTGTGTTCGTGAGACAAAATATAAAAGAATTTGAAAACTGCAAATTTTAATCCCTTTTAAAAATCATGTGACTTAATGTGAAGCAGATTTTTCATTTTTTTTTCTCCTAACGGTTTCCATACAATCTTCTGCTGTTGTCACCTAAAATTCATACTTTAGTTAATTTTAAAAAATCTAATTGTCCGATTGATAAGCTGTTTAATGCATAGGATAAAAAAAAAATTTCCCTTTCATTTGCTATCTTATTTGTAACGATGCGACTGATATTTCTAATTTATTTTCCTCATTTTAAATAAGTGTACGTTTTTTTTTTTTTCTTTCTTTCTTTTAATTATTATTATTTTCTCGAAAAAAAAATGGCAACAATTATATTATGGATAAAATTTTAAAATTTAAATGTCTTATTTATCAGAAATTAGAAGGTTTTTATTTTCACATTTTAATTAATTAAGAAAAAAACTAATCATCCGATTGATAAGCTGTTTAATGCATCGGATTTACAAAAATTTTCCCTTTCATTTGGTGTCTTATTTGTAACGATGCGAGTGATATTTCTAATTTATTTTCTAATCTTTCTGATTTATTTTCCTCATTTTAAATAAATGTACGTTTTTTTTTTTTAAATTATTATTATTATTTTGTCGAAAAAAAAATTGGCAACAATTAAATTATGGATAAAATGTTAAAATTTAAATGGCTTTTTTTATCAGAAATTAGAAGGTTATGATTTTCACATTTTAATTAATTAAGAAAAAACTAATCAAAAATTCGAAAATCTGACTTCGATGTGCACAATGACCCTTCGGGATGCACCTTTGTGTTAAATCTCGTGATTGTCCGAGCTACCGTTTTCGAGATCAGTGAAATATACATACAAATATTGCTCACTTAATAGTATAAGATTTACAAGATGTAACTTACTCCCTGCGTCACCTGAAAAATAAAAAATAATGCGTAAAAAAAAAAAAAAAAAAAAAAAAAAAAAGGAGTGTGTTCCGGTAATACCAAGCCACTATTTTATAGCCAATATATCAGCCGTGTTCGTATATAACTTAGAATACGCCATGGCGCACCATATACTAGTCTACAGAATACGGCAGAATTATTATTAACCCAGACTTGAATTAATAAACCTACCTTCAAACATAAGGGACAAATCTTTAAATAGAACAATAGGAACGGGTTTTTCGCAGCTTTCTATTCAGTTTAATTCGCGACAATTTTTAACATTCACTTAAACATTAGCGAGGAGTCTTAATACCATATAGCATCAACTTCTCCAGAAGAAGAAGTATCGCATATAGGCGCTCACTCGCGATTAAAACCTGCTTAACCCGTTGGTAGTCGCTACAAAGAGCGCCACCTATTACAGATAGCGCACTTTTTATTTAACTGTCACCAATAATTTTAAGAAGTGATACAATCGACGTTACTTCGATTGTATTCGCGTTTTATATATATCAAATGCCACTTCTAAGAATTTTTGGTTACTATTGAATAAAAAAATCTGGCAAAACTGAAGGATGGGCGGCAAATCGACCAACTAGCGACTACTAACGGGTTAAAAAGGAAGCCTCCATAGAACAGGTTGTATTTTATAATAATAGAAAAGAAATTCAAATAAATTGATTGGTGTCGATAAAATATATATATATTTGTTATATAAATTTATTACAACTTTACAAACTTTAAACTTCACTGACTATGCATTTTTAAAGGTAAAAAAATTTGGTTTCATTAGTAAGTGACAGTCATTTTTTGAACTCTGGGTCTAAACATATAGTGATTAAGAAAAAAAAAAAAAAAAAAAAAAAAGGCTTTTAATTCTTATTTTAAAGGTACATTGGAAGAAAAAAAAAAGTATTGTGATTTCACGTTGTTTTTACGTAGTTGTTTTCTCTAGCAAAAATGAACACTACTTGAATTGTTAAATTTTAATTTTGTAAAAACTGGGAATGATATAATTTAAAAATTTTATAATTTTCTGTTATGCTGAGGGGAAATAAAATACAGAAAATAAAATAAAGAAAAAAAAAAAAAAAAAAAAAAAAAAAACAAAGAAAAAATTGAAACAATAATTTGTCGATAAAATTTTTTTATTATTGTCCTTATATCATTAAAGTAAGTTACAGAAAATATCACAAAATTCATTTCTCTCTTTTTTTCTTTTATTTATTTGTTTTTCTATTAACATTTCCTTAATTCACTTTCAATGTATTATTTTTAATCCCTTAATCTACAGTTTTTTCTTTTAAAGTTTTATTTTGAAATTCCGTTTAGAAGCAACTTTCATCAATGCCCATTGCAATATATGAAGGAACTTGATGATTTTACTTTAGAGAGGGTGGAGCTATAGATGGGTCAAAATCTAGAAGTAAATCAAAATCTTCATACTAATATTAATGAATTATTAGAGAACAAATTAGATGGACTATTTGACACGATTACTACGGTTAAAACTTTCCTGATCCAGTATGTTTAAATGTGAATTTTCTTCAGCATACTCCAACGATTAATTAAGATAAAAATGGCCATATATAGTATAGGGGGACGTACTCTCCGCCTTTTTTTCAGGAAACTCTTCTATATGAGAAATTTTCGCTTTTATTGCTACCACGATTTTTATACCATAATTTCTATCCTATTCAGTCTTGCTAGATTAAAATTCAAAGCGTCTCTACTAATTGAAAAAGAGAACCCCTACAATCCCTGCGTTAAAATATTTTTAACCTACAAAATACCTAAACTTTAAAATTATTCATAGAAGTTATATGAAATCGTATTATTATTATTATTTTTATAATGTCATGCATTGAAATAGAAAATTGATCTATTCTTATGAATATACACTTAAGTTGATTGCTTAAACAAACGGACAAAAAGAAGCAAATATATATGTATTTGTGAAAACACTGTGAATAAAATACACTATGTCTATATGATTTGTTTAAATCTAATTCTGTTAGCTCCGTATTCTATTAAATTATTAAACCAATGTGCTTGGACATGCTTTTACATCGAATTTACCTCATAAATTTAAGTAGCAATAAATAATCAATGTTAAACCAGGAAATATCAACTTCATGGGTGTGACTCTTTAGGGGGGGTGAATACAGAAAAAGGTTGATCTGAGCGTATCAAACAGATATATAAAAAGTAATTTACAGAAAGGAAAATAAATAAAAAAAATCATTTTGACGTAATACAAAATGAAATACACATTTAAATTAATATAATACATTTATGAATAAGCTTTCCTGAGAACTGCACAATATTTTTGATTTGAAGGTGGGTGTATACATAAAGCTTGAGAATTGCTATCGTGAACAATGATATCTGGGGGAAACTTCATTTTGATATAATTAAATGTCCAATATATTTTTTAATTTAAAGGTTTATTATATTAGAACATTAAATAAAGATTTTATGCATTATTGGAATTACATAGCAGTTTTATCACTTTGAAATAGTTGTTAAAAATAAAAAAGAAAAAAAAGAAAGAGGACATTTTAAAAATATTCAGCGTTGATAGCTTTTAAAATTTATTCCGGAGCAATTTTAGTAACGGCCTTGTTTTAAAACATATTATTTTCTAGAATAATTTCCCCCAATATGTAACTAAGGTTATGTAGGAAGAAAACTACCTTTATGAAAAAGGGATATGAAAAGAGGGTCGTACTAACAATATTCCAGAATAAAATAGCAATATTGGCAACTCTGAGATTTGAGATGTTTCACTTCGCATCATTCTGTAATAAAATAATGTATCGAAATCAATATATTTTAAATAACTTGTTAAATTAATAAGTTGAAAACTTTTTGTGTTTTTAAAAGGTCTTTAAATATTTTAATTAGCCAACCGAATAATCCCTACGAAACCGGTAAAAAAAAAAAAAAAAAAAAAACCTACGCTAAAACCGGAGTTGTAAATCCGTTCTATAGGGCGAAATCCCAACGTCTGGCAAATTTAACCCTTAACGCTCGGCATATTTTCCTATTTTGAACAGTAAGACACGCCTTTTGGCGTTCCTTTAAAACGTCACATGTATAGTTTCCAACTTACATCTTTTGGCTACCGAAAAATTGCAATAATTTGTTTTATTTTACTTCATCATTGAATAAAATAAATCTTTCTGTCAAAATTTTTCGGTAGCCGAAAGGTAGCCTATAGTTACACGTTGTAGAGAAAAAACATTTCATTTTCAGAGGAACGCCTTAAGGCGTGGCTCGATTTTTTAATGTCACCTCAGAAGGGACATACGAGCGATAGGGGTTAATTGGAGGTTATATGATTATAAAAATATCATAAATATTTTTGCATTAAATTAGTAGTGGCAAAAAGGGCGAAATTTTACATCCCTGAAAGTGTTCTGGAAAAAAGGGCGGAGAGTACGACACCTGACAGTACGCAAAGTTCCAGGATGAAAAATTATGTTTGTAGGTACCCTAAGAGATAGGTTATTTGTATAAATACTCTAATTTCGACTACTTTTTATATTTATAGTTATTACTTTATAAATATTTTTTATTTAAAATTATATAAAGTTAAAAATTCATTAAAAATTTTAAAAACTTAAGCTGTTTAAGCTTGAAAATTGAACGACATAATTAAGCTAAATGATGAAATATATCAAATAAAACTTTCATACACATCATAAATAATTATCCATAAATACTGGAAATATTTTCGGTTAACAATTTGCCGGATTAGGTTGGCAGCTCTGCATGATATAACGTTATAAGGTCTACTGGAAGTTCTTGCTATTTTGCATTCATATAGTGACACCGCAGTTTTTGTTTAAAGAACTTTCAGGTAGACCTAGTATTTTTTGAATATAGTTGCCAGCTTAGCAACTTTTGGCTACCTGAAAAATTTAATAGAATTATTATTTTTTTACTTAGTTCATGAACTGCATAGCTGCCAATATTTTAATTCTTTCCGAGTACTTTTCGCACCACTTTATTTATAGAAAAATTTTCTTCAATATATAACTTCGATAAAATAAGAAAAAAATAAGTAATACGAAATAAAGGCGATGCTACACTTACTCCGGAATAAATTAAAATATTGACAGCTATGGAACTGTAACAATTTTCACTGATTAAATAAATAAATATTATTAAGGGGTTAGGGGTAGTCAGGATTTTCAAAAAATCAAATTTTTTTTTTTTTTTGCATTTTCTTAAAGTGTAATATCTTATAAATATTCTCTGAAAATTTGAAGTTGATCCGATAATTACTTTTCGAGTTATTCGACAAATAACAAAGAGCGCTCGAGCACTCCTAAACACTCGGGAGCAGGTAGCTAGCGGCAGCTGCATGCAACCGTAGGCAACGGCAAATTGATGTTTTGGAAACTTCCACAATGGCTGAAGAACTATTATATGGCCCAGGAATAGATGACTCAGTGTAAGTGATTAAATAATTCGTATTTCTGTACGTAAATCTAGTGCGAAACTTTAAATGCGTTTTTCTCAAAACTATGTTTTTTGAACTGGTGACAACTGTAACTTGAAAACCGCTCAGTAGATTTTAATGAAATTTATACAGCTTTTAGAATACATAATAAACTCGGGCCTGATCGAAGGATTTTTTTTTTTTCAAAAATTTCGATTTTTTAAGACCAATTAACTGTTGACTTTTTCCCAAAAATTTAGAAAAAAATTTCCTGAGTCCGCCATTTTTTTAATTTTTGAAAAAAAAAAAAAGCTTCGATCAGGCCCAGGATTATCTATTTATAAAACTAATTTTTCTTATCCGATTGATTTTAGATGAATCTCCAAGGACTTATCATTGTCACCGCAAGGACCTTTTTTTTGGACTGGGTCAACAGAAACAGCTATAACTTTGGAAATTATAAATTTTTTTTTTTCAAATTTTCGTGACTTCAAGTCAAAACATTGTATAATAATGCCATATTATTACTTTTGTAAAATAAAATGATTTAATAGCGAAAAAAATTACTGAAAATTATCATTTTTTCGTGTCTCTGACTACCCCTAACCCCTTAAATTTTATCGGCAGCTAAGAAGTGCTAAGTTGAAAACTATATAAATTTCATTATGGCATTTTAATTGAAGGAAAAATTTACATGGTAATAATTGTCATGGAAATATAAATTAAAAAAATAAATGAGCTTGTTTAAAACTGCACAACCGAGGTAAAAATCTTCTTTACTATATGTGTACTCCTCGCCACTTTTACAGGATATTTTCGGCTGCTTGAAGAGAAGCAATAAAACTGAAAGCAAAAATTTATTTATCAATTAATTAATTAAAAGAAAAGAAAAATAAGATGAAAAAAATGAAAACCCTAAGCCTATTTTTATTTTCTAAGTAATAGATATAAAATTCTATACTCCGTATTTAATTCAATATTTAATTTAGTACGACAAGAATTATTTTAATCTTCTTTTAAAAAGGTATGCAGTAATTGTGTTTCACTCCCTAGCATCATTAGTATATTCATTTCTTAAAATTTCTTTGCCATAGTTTTAGCCTCTTGGCTATCGCAATTACGTATGTAAAGATCTTGGCGACCAATATTTTAATTTATTCCGGAGTATTTTTAACACCGCCTTTATATCGTACCACTAATTTTTTTTTTTTTTAAATAGTTTTGTCTTATTTTATCGAAATTATATATTGGAGACAAATTTTCTATACCTAAAGCGGTGCGAAATAAAGGCGGGCTAAAAGTACTCCGGAATAAATTAAAATATTGTCAGCTATGAAAACTTCCTAGTTACTTCGATTCAAAATTTTAAATTTCGCAAAGGATTCCTGTACTAAAACTGTATCATTTCTTTAGCACGATTTACTTCTATTATCCTTCTATTTTCTTTTCTTTATATAATCAATACTTAGATTCTTCTTCTTCTTTTTAATTCGTTTACTTTTTATTTTATTATTATTATTATTTGTATCAATTTCTGTATTATTATTATTATTATTTAATAATTTTAAAGTTATTTACTTAATTGTTTTTAATAATTTTTGGAATGTATAATCCGATTGAAATAAATAAAACGGCATTAACTAGATTTTATCGTGATGAGAAAGTGTACAAATTATCGCAAAAATTTTATAATCTGGACAGGTACAATGACAAGCTTTCAGCTTTATAAATACAGTTGAACCTCGAAAATCCGGACATCCAAAATCGGGAAATCTCTAAACTCTGCACATTTTCCCGGTTTAATTTTTATTTTTAAAGATTTTGCTGTACCCTATTTCCACATTTCTTGTGGAATGCAGTTTAAAATCCTTTTTGTTGAACACTGAATACATAAATATAATCATAATTTTACATAATTTTATATTGTTTGATTGTTAATTAAAGAGTTTTTTTTCAAAAAACAGGTAAGTTAAAAACGGAATTAAGGGAAAAAAAAAAAAAAATTGCTTTAGAGTAAAACAGCTTTAAATTGCTGAAATGTTTTTCGAAAAATAAACACAAAAATTACTTTGTTTACTATAGTTTTCTTTGAGTATTTTTTAATGAATAAATAGTTTATTAGCACTTATTTAGCAGACATTATCAGTTGCCTATAACATTTTAGTTTAATGTGTTTATATTTTATTTCTAAATTAAACCTATTATATAATTTCATTGGACAGTTCGATAGTCGTTTATTTTTACTAGCATAAAAATTGCATATTGTATGTTATTATAATATCACAAAAAAATAATTTTTAATAAATCTCTAAAATCCGGAAAATTCGAAAATACAGGGTGTTTATAAAGTCCCGGACCCATTTTGATGTTTAATAACTCATAAAATAATGAAGATAGATTAAAATTAATAACATAAATGGTTAGATAGACTCAAAAAGTTTCATGACCCTTGTCAATGAACTTCCACGTGTGCCCCCTTCGTCGCACGGAGAATATCAAGTCGATAGTCAATTTCACGCCAAGTAGCGGCAAGCATGTCGGCATTCACAGAGGCTATTGCGGTTTTAATTCTGACTTTTAGGTCATCAATGTTCGACATTCTCCTCCTGTAAACATTGTCCTTTACAAATCCCCAAAGGAAAAAGTCCAGCGGCGTTATATCAGGTGATCTGGGTGGCTAAGGAATTGGACCTCCTCGCCCAATCCATCTTCCTGGAAAATGGTCATTCAAAGAACTACGAACGATGGTACCCAAATGATGTGGCGCACCATCTTGTTGCAAAAAGACATGTGGCTGAAGCTCTTCTAGTTGTGGAAATACGAAGTTTTCCAACATGTCTAACTATACGACTGATGGTACCGTCTTTTCTGTAAAAAAGAAAGGCCCAATAACTCGGTCGTGCATTAGTCCACACCACACATTAACCTTTGGGGAATCCCTTTGTGCCTCACGGTATTCATGGGGGTTTTCAGATCCCCATATGCGCACGTTATGGCGATTAACAATGCCAGAAACATGAAAGGACATGAAAAAAAGTCGGAGAACATTATGCGCTTCAGAAAATCAGCATCATCTTCTATCCTCCTTATCATATCTGTTGCAAAGGCCTATCACCCGGTTCCAAAACTTGAATAATTTGAACTTTGTATGCATGCAGTCTTAATTTTTTCTTAATAACCTTGTACACCGTCGAAATTGGCATATCCAATTCTCTTGCGCTGATCTCACAGATCTTCTAGGATTGTGTAAAAATGTCTCTCTGACACGGTCAACATAAAAATCACTTGTGCAGGGACGTCCGGAACGTATCTTATCTGCGATACTTCCAGTTTCTAGAAAATTATTTTTCCATCGCAAGATGCTGCTTTTGGATGGAGGATCTTTTTGGTAAATTCTTCTGCAATTCCTCTGTGCTTGCACTATCGATTTCGTTTCTATGTACCACCATAAAATCTGTGCTTTCTCTTGTGTTGTATGCATTCTCCTAAATATCCGCTCGAATAAAACATCACATACAAAAGTACTACATAGAAAAAACACATCAAAAGTCAGCATAACATTGCAATAGTTGCCAAAAACAAAAGAGAGAAAAATGCAATTAATAAGCAGACGATATTTAGAAAAGTACAGATATTTAGACTGGAAAATGAAATTATCTGAAATTAACCACACGCGCAGACGATATTTACAAAAGTAAAGATATTCAAACCTGAAAAGAAAATATATGAGTTATTCCATCAATAAATGCCATAAGTTTGTTTCTATCTTCATTATTTTATGAGTTATTAAACAACAAAATGGGTCCGGGACTTTATAAACACCCTGAATAATATTTGCTCGTTTATTCAAGGTGATAAACAGAACATGTTAAAGACGAAACATCGCTGCACGAAAAATAAAATAAAATAAAACAGAACCTTCTCAGATAGCTTTTAGTGGACTTCTAAATTTTAATAGAATAAATAAAAATAGATTTACGTATAGTCTTTTAAAGTTTTCACGAGAAGATTTCAAACCAATTACTGGGATTGTAATCTCCGCCTTTTTTTCAGGACATTTTTAAAAATTCGAGAGGGCATAATCTAACGTGATTTTTGACGCGCAAACTGTTATCCCTCGTAAGCCCGTTCTCGAGATATCTATATATAAGTTAGAGTAAAAATGTAATATCAAGAAAGCAGTGAGAGGAGTCCCGTTAAACCTGCTAGAAACATGACTTTTATCAATTTTTAGATTCTATTTTAACGAATTTGTAGACATTATATCTCGATTAAATATATCTCAAAGCTGAAATGGGGAACAGATTATTTCACGAAAGAACACGTTTGCTATGCTATTTCGATATCTGCTTCTTTTGGATTTCATTCAATATTTCAGTAAGGCGTGATTGTACTGATTATTAGAGAAATTTCAGAATTTATAACTCTAAAATGAGCTAACGAGGGCTATTGTTTTATGCGTCAAAAATCATATTTATATATGCTCTTTCGATTAATACTTGTTTGGAATTTTTTATATTTTTTATATTATTATTTTTTTAATGATTACAGTATAAGATGGTTCCCTGGTAAGGAAAAAGTGGGACAAACAGGCAGGAATTTTTCATCCTTAAAGGTGTCCTGAAATAAAGGAGGAGACCACGATCCCTGCAATTTTAAATCGCATTTTTTTTTCTTGAACATTTTTGTTCGTAAGATTTTGATAACATGAGTTTAAAAAATGACAATTGTGCACAGATCCTGAGCTTAAGATTGGGCGTCACCAGCTATGTACGGTAAAAGACAAAACTTGAATAATGTTCCTTAAATGGAGAGATCTATTTACATATGTGTATCACTGAGCTGGCAACGTTGTATTTATTCTGCAGTATTATTACAGAGTTGCCAACATTTTCACTTATTCTGGAACATTTCCAGCCCCGCTATTGTTACATACCTCATTTTTTTAAGGGTAAATATTTCTTTCCTAATCGTAGTTTAGTGGAGAGGAGGGTATTATGGAATAGTCGGGAAGTATGGAATACCGAGGTTTCGGCACCGATTAATGCTGCTTTCTCTCCAATATACTATTAATTACTCAAGAAGGATTTCCATGAAGCAATACAGTAAGAAGCGACCGCTTGTTGCTGTCGTACCATTCTCTATAGAACAAAGTATGTTTTGGGATTTTCAAGAGTTTTTGCAGGTACGTTTTCAAACATTTAAACTTACTAGTACACAGGAGATTTGAACATTGACGTTAAGCATAATGCATGCTCAAAGAATTGTATTTTGTTATACGTTGGTCGTTTTTTAACTGAAAACATTTAGTCCATCAATTTAAAAGTTCATTTTCAAAGATGGCGTGACGGTTATTATGGCGATACTAGGTGCAGGGATGGAACACGGGCGCTGAATTCATACCGGAATCCGTTTAAGAAATTTCGCAACCTATAATATCTCTGATTTAAGAAGTAGAAAATTTTCTTACATTGATAGTGGTATGAATTCTGCGCCCGTGTTCCATCCCTGTAGGTGTTTCATAGTATCATCTGAAATTGACTTCATGTATTCAACTAAAGAACCAGAAAATAAAGACGCTGAATGTATTGTCTGTAACGGAAAATTCTCTCAACATAAACGAGCAGAAATTTGGATTACCAGCTGTTCTGTGTGGGCTCACAGTGTTGGTAGCGGAGCAGAGAACGAAAATTATATTTGTGACTTTTGTAAATAGACCGAAGCAGAAATGGCTCTTAAAAATATAGTTTTTATAGTTAAAAGTAACTATATATTTTATGAAGTCTAATTAGTTTTTCTATGGTTTAAACCACCTATTCTATATTACCCGACTATTTCATATTAACCTCCATTTGTATTTTTTTTTTTTTTTTAAGTAAACTTTTTATAACAACAAAATATTTGTTATCGGTTTTTTTTTTATTATTATTATTATTTTTTTATTTAAGTGACAATTCAATACAAATAATTGCACTATGTACTCATCATGATTTTGGAGATTTTTATTAAAAAGAAGTAAAGTTATTTTACGAAATGTAAATGACATTCCATAATACCCTCCTCTCATCTATGTTTTGGAGAAAAAAATATACAAAAAATAAAGTGGTGCCAAATAAAGGCCGGCTAAAAATGCTCCGGAATAAATTAAAACGTCAGCAATTCTGTTATTAATACCCACGCTTTTATTTATACCTTTTTTTTTTTTTTTTTTTTTTTTTTAAGAATAGTATATATTTTTCTTATTAAACCATAATTGCATACTGACGAATAATGCAGTACAAAGACTCTGGTGTAAAAATATAGAAGCGCGTACTACATGTACTACGAAATAAATTAAAAATTTCACTACTCCGATCTCATCGTAACGAGTACATTACAAAAAATTCATTAAAAAAAATTATATTATCTGAGTCTAGTTAAATTTAAAGGTATTTATTACAATTCGTACAAACATTGCTCTTTTTTTTTTTTTTTTTTTACTTTACGTTAATTGTTCCAAGCTGTTCCAAGACTTGACTAACAATATCATATTTAATTTTCTTTTGACCAAAGAATAATTAATATAATCAGAATGTTCACTGACATATTATCTGTCGATCCATCACTTTCCTCACCTCTGTCTCCGTATATATGCAGAGCCTGATTGAGGGGGAAGCACACATTATTTATACTGACACCGTTATTTTTTAACAAATACTTTCCTCCTAGAATAAACAGAAAATTTTCATTAAAAATTATTTTAAAAGAATTCTAGTGTTAATAACGGTGAGTAAATTGGATTGTTTTACACCGTTCATTTTTTATAAAAAATATTTCCTCGTCAAAACGTGGAATTTCTATGACATGGAGTAAAAAATAAATAATTGTAAAAATATTCCGGTGACAGCGGAGATAATGTGTGCTTCCCCCTTAATCAGGCTCTGTATATATGGGCAGTTTTCAAAAGGTGGGCACCGGACACAAATCATAACTTTAAGTTTCAACAGCAAATAAATTTAATTTTTATTGACTAGAATTTTTTTTTTCACTGAGTTCTTTGTTTTATTCAGAGACAAGAATTAATAATTAAAATATTTAATATAATTTATTGTAAAAGCTTTATACATAAATCTTAAAATTGTATTATTTTCGCTAAAAGGGCAAATTTTGGACATTCTTAACGTTAACTGATCCAATGTACCACCAAAAAAAAAAAAAAAAAAAAAAAAAAGTTATAACTTGTTTTCAGGTGTTTCTGATGGAAAATAACGAACGTATAAAGGAAACCGATGATCGTTCGATAATCTCGTCAACAGTTGGCAGCACATGATTAATCCTTTTTGAAGATAGAAGGATTTTTCTAAAAAGATATCATTTTCATTTTTGTTATGTCTAAAGGTAACGATCGAAACAACAGTATTCTTTCAACGCAAAATACGTTAAGTAAGTACTTTACAAACTTTTATCTACTTTCAAAATCATTTTTAAACTTTTCTAAGTATCTATATATGTTTTTGTAAAATAATTTTGCTATAAATACACTTTTCTTAAGTAAGAAACAGGAATGTCCAAATCGCGTAATGATCGAAACGCCGATTATTTTTTTACTAAAGTTATTTTTAAAGATGATCTGTTGTCTTGAAATGTATAAAAAGATATTTATTATAATGTTTTATCTGAAATAATTAGGAATTTTGTATAAATAAAGAATATTTAGTACGTGTAATAATATAATTTTACTTAGAAGCATGCTCTATTTCCAGGCGTACGTCGACACAAAATGACGGCCGCGGCGCTCGTTACGAAATTTCAGACATGATTTTTTTAAAAGATAGATACAAAAAAAGTAGTAATACCTCTCTTTATTACCTAAAAAATATTTTTTCTATGTTTTGCATATTTTAAGTGTATTTTGAAATTTTTTTGTTAGCGCAAAAGGGTCTTGAATGATTATTTAACACCAATGTCCAAATGGATTAACGATCGAAATGCCGATAATTTTCTCAGTAAATTTATTTTTATAACTCATTCAATGTCCTAAAGCGCATTCAATATCTCTATTTATATATCTGTATGTATATATATATATATAGTGATTATTAAATACATCTAACATAAAGAATAAGAATCAAGAAATAAATTTATTATAAGAGTACATTGTTTCAAAATAGTTAAAAAGTATATACATATTAAAGTTTGTTAAATAAAAAATAAAAATAAAATAAAAATAAAAACTTAAATTATTGTACTTGAGATCATAAAAACTTATTTATTTATTTATTTATTTTGGTTGTTAAAAATTGAAGGGCTGAAAATCTCTGTCTTTAAAAATTTCATTCTTCACCTTTGCTGCATGCTTTTGCCTTTTTCACAGTGAGGTCCACCTCTAGGGGTATTCTCCCAAGTTACAATATTTCAGAACAAAATTTTCTGTATTCACATTTATATTACAAATGCATAAACATTATAATTATATTATTTCTAATCAAAGAATTTTTATTCATTGTATATTTGATTGTACAAATATAATTACTGGGTATATTCTTAAGAAATGCGTAACATACAGATCGCGAAAGAAAAGCCCACTGGAGGAGTTACAGATTTTCAAATGACGTGAATCTACGCCAGTGGTCGCAAAAGTATTAATTAGGATGTTGGCAAGCATGACAATGCCATCTGTTGAGCAAGTGATCCCCAAATGTAATCAGCACCAGTTTAAGTCAAGTTTCAAGAAAATACTAAGAATTTCATTCAATGGTTTGTGAGATACAGCGTCCATAAAATTTATGATACACACACATAGGCATTTTCTAAAAACAATTGAATTACATTCAGGACATCTCAAAAAAAAAGTGTAAATCCGTCAAAAATTGGAGTTCGAAAATTTTCACGAAACGAATGCTTCTTATATACATATATATACATATAGAAATAAGTAAATTGGAAAATTTTACTCAATCAGTGTTGCAAATTAGGGACTGCAACATGCAGTCATCATTCAGTTGCAAATTAGGGACAGCACATTTCATACAAAAGTCAAGTATGGCTTTACAATTTTTCACGCTTAACGATGAAGGGGGAAAATAATAAAAAATGAAGAAATAATTAAGTCTCTAATCGCTAACTTTGAAAGTTTTGGGGACTCCAGTCCAAACGGAATTCAGTGCTCTCTTCTGTGAGTGACAGATAAACTGAAATACAAGGAATGCTATGGTAAGTACCTATCTTATAGTGAATTTATCTGGTGATATTGTTGGGCTTAGTGCATGAGCAACTTAAGGTGAATAGCTACTGTGTGATAGACAAAGAGATAGTACTGCAACGACACAGTGCTTTGTATGACAGGCTTGGTAAATGAAGCATGAAAGTAAAAAGACGAAAACTCTAATCTTTCTTGCCAATAATATAAATGAAGCCGCTATGAAACTAAAAGAGGATTCACAGGGGGGAAACTTTGTAGAATTTTGAAAGGATATGGTATGTTTATTGAGAACATTAGAGCACAAAATTAAGCTACTTCTGATGGTGGACACACAATTTAGGTGATGGTAAATTTAATTATTCTAATTAGAAAAACTTATTTTTATTACTTTTCTTTACTAATGGTACATGCAAAAGATTTGAGTAATCGATTATTTTCCTGTCCAACTGTTTGTAATACAATATTTTTATTTAAATATTTCATTTAAATACAGGGTAGTTGTAATTAAACTTCCCCTATAAACAGTCTCCTACAGCGCAAACAGGTGAACAGAATGCAACGAAATTTAGTATATAGACTGGTATATACACGATTTGGTATATTCATGAGATGCGTTCACGGAATTTCGAAAAAAAAAAAAGTTCCTAAATGTCCACCAGAGGGCGTCTTTTCTGGAAAACATTAAATTTAACACTATAAACGACCAAAACGGAATACAGAAACAATATAATCAATCCAGAACAAGAATTATGAGTATGCAAATGGAAAACCGGAAGAAGCAGTCAGTTCTAGGAAAAAAATGTCGAGATTTGCATACTTGCGAAGAGGAAGCTTTATGCAAAACAGGTTAGGCTATAAAACATTTGCAGACGTTGTCATGGTTTATGTCGATGTTTCCGGCTGTAATGATGACGGTATCTTTAGTTGAACGTGCGTTATTGGTGAAGCTGCTTTACGAAAACAAGGGGTATGCTTCTGCTGCATTTCGTAAATTTAGTCGTGTAAAGAACCTACGGCGTGGACCAATCTCTAGTAAAGGTATCCGGGCCATGATTAAGAGATTTGAAGGGGCGGGTAAATTAGGAGTTTAACCTGGAAGAGGCCGTAAACCTGTCACACCGGTACTTGTTGATGCCGTGAAGATAGCTGTTGCTGCACAGTCCTAGACAACAGAGTTTGGGGGACGTAACGCCCGTTCAGTTTCTAGACAGAGATGCTATTCTTACAAAACCGTCCGAAAAGTGCTGAGAAACATTATGCAGTACTTTCCATAAAAGATCCACCATACCCAAGAGCTATTTGATAGAGACAAGCCACAACGTCTCTCATTCGCAGTCAGTTTTCTCAACAGATTGACTGTTGATCTGTCATGAACTTGGAATATTCTGAGGAGCGACGAGGCTCATTTCTACCTCAATGTGACAGTCAACACACAGAATTGCCGCATTTGGGCTAAGGAAAATCCGCGGATGTACACTGAAATTCCCCTACATTCTCCAAAGGTGACGGTATGGTATGGATTCACGGCGACATTCATCCTTTAGTCAGTAAATAAAGGGAAAAAAAGGACGATGTCGGAACAAATTTGGAAAAAGCTAAATATTTCCCTACTGATAGATCATGGTGAAAGGCACATTTTTTTTCAAAAGTCCCCATTTTTCTCCCACCCCGGGCATTACCCCCCATCCCCCTAAACGTCAAAATATGAAGGCTATAAGATAATTGCTTCTAAGTCAAAAACAATTGGCTCAAAAATTTGATTTTTTATATTATTTCTTATTGTATTTTCTTTCATAATTGCAACTTTGCTGTAAAATTAATATTTATGCCAGTAAAAGTGTAGAATTCCCAAAAATTTTATTTTTTTCACTGTGTAGCTCTTGGAATTTTCTTCTTCTCGTTAAAAATATGAAAAATATAAAATATTGTTTAACATTAAAAATTTGCTTTTTTACACACTTTAACCCCTTAACGCGCTGTGTCCTCGCTGCGAGGACGCAAAATTTAAGATCCAGCTGCAAAAATTCATCCCGGAAAATTTTTAGCAAAAATTTACGTTTATTACATATCAGAAAAGGCCGTTTTTTTTAACCTTAAATTTTAAATTTTCTTTTAGTTTAATTTAGTTCATGAATTCCGGTGGTAGTATAATTTAAATGGTTCGAATTGTCTTGCGCCGCAAAGGGTTAAAATGATATGTAACTTAATGAACTTAATGAGGTTATGTGAAAGGGATAGGGCTGTAAAAGTATTTATATTGCGACAAGAGGAAAAATCACGCAGTTTCTTTTCGCCATTTTAGCCGATTAAGCAAAAGATTATTTCTAAATCAAATTCATATAAATAAAGTTTAAAATCTTTGCAATTGATAAGTATTGTGGAGTGATATATTCTGCCAAATTTCCTCATAATAAACCTTTGAATTCAGAATGTGATGACACTTTAAATTTAAGAAAGCCGCAACTTTAATTACTTTAAAATTATCTAAAAATTTTAGAAAGTCTTTTCTTTTATCTTTTTCTTTTAACTATTTCTATGAAATTCATTGTACAAGATTTCCTACTTCAATATTCTTTTCTCATTATTATTTTAACTCTCAAAAAATAGTAATAATAATATTTTATCTCTTTTCACGCGAAAAAAAAAAAAAGTCTTGCCCATTACAGGTGTTTGTGATGATTAACACATTGACGAGTCATTCATTACGAAACTAAACTCTTTAATAACTAACATACAATAAATGGAACAAGCACGCATTTGTGCGCGGAGCTACTATAGCCTTCTGACATACTACGGGGCCTTTTCCCGGCAAGCCTGAAAAACAGAATGTTCTGTTGGTTGAAGTTGAAGTACATATTCTGCAAGTGAAATTTGCAGTACATATTCTGAAAGTGAAAGTAGAAGTACATATTCTGAAAGTGAAACTAGAAGTACATATTCTGAAAGTGAAAGTAGCAGTTGTTGTTCATAAAATATAGATGTCGCTACGATCACTACACCCTTATTCCTATTTTCTATGTTAAAAATATAAGAAAGTATTTTTACAATTTATTTTTATCAAAAGGTCCCTCAATACATGTTTTGCTTTTTTAAACTGAAATCCCTATATGTTCAAATTCATTAAATTTCTGTTAATTGATTCTTTTTTCGTTGACCTAATTAAATTACTTTGTATGTGTATAATAATTTTTATTATTTGTTTATCAATGAATTGGTGAAAATATTAAAAATTCTGTTTTCTATAAACAGCGTCTGTTATACTAAACCTTGGGGTCCTGGGCATCATGTATTAATGTATAGTGTAACAGACACGTGACTGAAACTGGATTTCCTTTTTCTTATGTCTTACTAGTCTCCCTCATTAACCATTTCTGTGCATGTTAGTTCTCGTTCTTAGTATAATTCGGATGCGTTTTACGGCTATGTGATTTTGTATAGTTTATATTTACAAGCTAGTGAAAGCATATTTTAGTTGCTTTTTACTTCCATTACCCTACTACCGTAGGTAATGGAAGTATTGTATTCGGTCTGAAAATTCGATATCCAGGTTTCACCTGATTTACACGTTTTAAGGTCCCCTGAGTCCAAAAAAGTGGTTTTTGGCAATTGGTCAGTGTGTATGTATGTATGCGTGTGTGTGTGTGTATGTGGAGAATCTTCTGGTTATTATAGCTCAGAAACTAATAAAGATAGAGCTACGAAACTTTAGAATTGAAATACGTCTCGTGTACAGATGAAATTTCCAAATTTTGGTGAAAATTGAAAAACCGGAAGTGGGACATCGGAAACCGGAAGTGGGACCGTAAGTCCGTATCTCAAAAACGGCTCTAACGATTTTCTTCAAATTTGCTGTATAAACACTCTATTACATGTACTTTCGAATGATATGGTTGGTTTGTTCAGGAAAATTGATAGGCGTCCTGTATAAATAGCTCAATTTCAGTGTCTCGCAAGGGCGTTCCTTTAAAAACGGCTGTACGGATGTTTTTCAAACTCACCATATTAACTCACTTTTAAATATGCTTTTGTATGTAATTATTGTTTTCCTGTCAATAGTTGAGTTTTGGTAAAAGTTGGTATCTCAAAAACGGCTCTAACGATTTTCTTGAAAATTGTTATATAAATCCATTTCTTTCTTATGTATCACGTAGTTATTAGAGGAAAATTAACAGCTACCCTGTATAGGTAGGTCAGAAGTTTAGGTAGATCTCCAAAATTGGTGTTTCAAAAAGTAACTCTACTATTTTTTTTTTTTTTTTTTTTTTTTACCTCGCTATATGTAAGCTTCGTTTTATATGTCTTTTTGTGTGTATAAAGTTTATCTTACCAGAAAAATGTTAGGTTTTTACTTCTTTAGGTAACTTCTATATCTTCTGATCACATTAACTCCAAAAAATGCATATATAATGTGTAATAGTGCATAATGGAAGTCGTGTGGCTGTTTCACACCAGATTTTTTCATATAATAAAGAGTTTGAAGGATTGTTATAAATTTTGTGCAATGAAAGAAAAAAAGAGAATAATGTGGATAACATAGTTAAAATCTGCATTATCTGTAAAAAGAAATTAAATTCTTAAATGGTAATTATATAAAAAAAAAAGGATTACCAACAATATAAAATGCGTCAGTCGTAATGATGGAATTCATGAAAGATTATGCGGAAGAACGTCACTGAAAGTACACAAGGAATGTCAACGGAACTATACTAGACCAACCTCCATCAAAGCTGCCATCCGCTCGATTAAGAAAAATCCATCTTCTCTACTCGTATTCACTGCTCGGCATAAGAATTGCCCTAGCACCATTTTGGCAAATTTTTAATGTCAAATGACCTCCTGAATCCGAATATGACGTCCATTTTGTCCTATGACCACCGTTTTCTAGCGTCGACTCCCTATTATTATCACTTTTCGATAATTTTATGGCTATAAATTTGATTTTTAGAAGGGGAAAGGGGGGTGGGTGGGTGGAGAATTATGTTAACTGTTGAATATCTTCTGAGGGGCTACGGAGTTGGAAAATTTTAAAGCCTCAACATCTGAGGACAGGGGAAAATTTAGGGGGGGGGGATTTGCCACTGAAATTTTATATTACATTTCATATATTATTTTAATCTGTTATTTATGTTATTTATTAAACGTTATATATATATATATATATATTGTTTTAAAGTGTTAAATTAATTCTTTTTCATTCTCCAAATCAAATTCATGGCCATAAAATTACCGAACAGTGATACAGATTGGGGGATGGGTGGTGTCCTGAGAAAACGGTGGGTGACTGGGCAAAATGATAATCATATATAGATTCAGGAGGTCATTTTACACAAGAATTAGCAAGAATGGTATCAGGGGACGATTTTTTATTTTTGGTAGTGCAGTGTTATTTTTAGCCCCTACTCTTAGAGTATCTTCAAATACATTTGACTTTAAGGAAAATTATTTTTTATCTGGAAAAATAGCGTTTGAAGAAAAGAAAAGTGAAAAATCTCGTAGAAAAGGGATTCATCTTGTGATAACAATAAAATTCAAAGATAAACTATTAGAAAAAGGCTATGAGATTAATAACGGATTAGGAGAGACATCAAAATCCCGACTCTTAAGCATAATAGATCTTGTCGCAGCTGAAGGGCGCTACCATTTTCCATGTTACCAATATTTTGTACGAACTGCAGAGCTGCCAACCTCATCTGGCAAATTGTTAGTTCCGACGCTTTTCTACACCACTTAATTTTTAGAATACTTCTCTTTAAATATATTTACGATGAATTAAAAAAAACAAAAACTCTAAAAATTAAGTGGTGTAGAAAAATGGGCGGTAATAACAATTTGCCGGGTTAGGTTGGCAGCTCTGAAACTGGCATAAAAATCGAGAAGCTGACCAATCTGCAGAAAACTTAGGATCGTATGAGCTGCTGTTGATATAATAAGAGAAGATATTTAAAAGATGGCTTATGACCGATCGTTCTACCCCGATTTTGAAACAAGTAAATCAAGTGAAAAAAATTTGATTTCTCTAACCCTTCAAAATTGATTGACAAAATAACAAGCAAGAAATGCACTGTAGAATCTATAAAAACTGAAATAAAAAAGATGTAATAAGCCATGCAATTATAAGTTGCGTTAGACCCCAATCTTTCATTTCTCCCATGCCAGTAGCCTTAGGATTGACAATCAATAGACTGTATGGTTCAAAACAATTGAAATGCTATCATTTATTGGAGTTTGTGCATCTTACCATGAAGTATCACTTTACGTGACTTCTTTGATTAACGAAGGATTGCCTAAACCATTTGAAGATGCGTTTATTCAACATGTATTTGACAATGCTGATGTTAACCTTAGAGCTTTGGATGGATTGGGTACTTTTCATGCTACGGGAAGAATACCATGTATTTCACCAAGTAAAAGTGTTGAGACTAAAATGAAAGTTGAGTAGGTATCTAGTGGCACATTTAAAAAATCTTTTCTCAAAAAATTAGGTTAAAAAAAAAAAATTGAAAACAACAGAACCTAAATAGGTCATGCATCTCTTTATAGTTTGTACGTAGACATATAAATGCTGAAACTGTAGATATAAATTATATATCATCGTAAGTACAAAATTATTAACGTAAAAGTACTTCATGCATGTATAAAATGATGATGATTATATATAAAATAACATAACATATATATATATATTATTGCATGGATATAAAATGATGTTGCATTTATATAGAAAATTATTGCATGATTTTAAAAATATTATGCATATATATATATGTATCAAATAGTATTGTGTATATAAAATAATTTTGCGTATTTATTTTATAAATTTGTATTACATTGATTTAAACTTTGAAAAAAAAAAAAAAAAACTTCTGATGAAATAAAACATATATTAACCTTCCTACTTTCTACCCTGTTGAAAAAATCTTACGTTTTACCTGCATGGATCTAATCGACCCAGGTAGTAATATGGTTAATTACACCGCAAGAAATTTTTTCTACACATTTTTTTTTTTTTTTATGTGTATTATTACCATTTACTGTTCAGAATTAAAATCTTTGTGGGATATCACAAAATCTTTTTAAAAATGGGTCGAATCGACCCATACAGAGTAGGAAGGTTAACAGATTAAGAAAAAACAAAGTTTTTTTTTTTAATTGCAAAACAAATATTTTAAAATATTCAGGGTAGATTTACTATCAATAATTAAAACAAAAAGGAAGTCAAATTCAATTTAATTTCTATTTGCGTGATGGAAAACGTCGGAAAAAGTAGAAAAGTTCTGCTTCGCGCTGCAATAATTTACCAGTATGCATGCATGATAAAGCGATGCTAGCTTCTTTCTAATTCATATGGACATAGAAAAACTTACATCATCCTAAAGCTAATAAAATTTTCAAAATATGTATGCATTATTATTATTATTATTTTTTTTTTACTGTTATATTAAGATTAGGATAAAAGTTAATGGCAAAATTATTAGAAAAAAAAAAATCAAATTTTGAAATTTGAAATCTTTTACTGGCTTAACTATTAACTATAGCAAAATGTTGCAAATATACAAAATGTACAAAATAGTCTCAGGAACAAAAAAGAAAAAAAAAAAAAAAAAAAAAACTGAGCAGCTAATGCTTTTAGAAACCATTTTCGATGCAATGTTTGAAAGCCACTCTATTTTGACTTTGAGAGGGTAGCGGGGGAAGCCCGGGCTGGAGCGGTGGGGACTTTTGTAAAAATATGTATCTCATTAGTGTCTATCAGCTGTATAAAATGCAGCTTTATCCAAATTTGTTCCGACAGTAATCCTTTATTTATGGACTACTTGGGTCATTCTTTATTGAGAAAATAACTGCACGTGGTCCTGTCACATGTTCGTTCTGGGCCATCGGTACCATAACATGCTGCAGACGTTAGTTGTGCCAAAACTACAACGAAGGCGGGTCCTTACATCGATCATTTTCATGCAGGATGCTGCGCACCCACTAATCCATGCGTCCATAAAGGCGCTATTGCTCCAACACTTCACAGACGAACATGTTATTACTCGCTTCTTTCGTAATCCATGGCCACCACGTTCGCCGGATCTAAGTCTGTGCGATTTCTGGTTATGGGACCACTTAAAAAATAGTGTATCGTGGAAGTGTTGTGATGTTGAATGACTTAAATAACTCCATAAGGCTTCATGTGCGAAGCATCACAACGGATCAGTTACGATCTGTTGTTGAAGACATTGTTTATCGACTTGAAATTTTGCAGGTGAGTGAGGGTGGTCACATGGAGCACATTTCCCTACATCGTTCTGGACACGATTAACAACTGCTCCTCTTGTGCAATTTCATTCTAATCTGTTCTTGTTTCTGCAAACTGAACTTTTTTTTTTTTTCTCAAACAGCGTACTGCTGTTTTGTTCTTATCTTTACTTAATAAGGTTCGATGACAAGGTGATCATAAACTAGTCAATAAATGTTAATATTGTTTCTGTATTCCGTTTCGGTCGTTTATTGTGTAAAATTTAATGTTTTCCGGAAAAGGTGCCCTCTGGTGGACACTTTGGAACTTTTTTTTTTTTTTTTCAAAATTCCGTGAGCGCATCTCGTGTATAGTCTATATACCAAATTTCGTTGCATTCCGTTCACCCGTTTGCGCTGTAGGATGCTGTTTATAGGGGAAGTTTAATTCTAACCACCCTGTATTTATTTCTTTAACAAATCATTCAGAATTTTTTTTCTTTTATATGTGTACGTTGCTAACATAATTTTTAGATTTTTTTTTTTTCTTTTTTTTTTCTTAAATCAAGTTCTTGTTTTTTATAATTCTTCTGAGCGTTGAGTCTGGCAAATCAAACTTTTGAGCTAATCTTATTTTTGGCATTTTAAGATTTTTTTTTTTTTTTTTTCCGATTGGGCGGTTTAATTTTGAATAAAATTGCTAATTTTTAACATGAGGAAGAAGGGATTGTGGAATTTTTAAAAGTGTGAATAGAAAAATAAATGTCCTCTTTTATACAGTGATCTGTTTCAGAAATTTTCAGTCTAAAACTTTAATCACTTTCAGTAGTTGCAATATATAAGCATTAGTGTTTTGGAGTATCAGCAATCAGCATATTGCTGCAACAAATGTTTAACTCAATTGAGAAAGATAAAAAACAAGACAAATTTTTCAAAAATAAAGTATTTTTAAAATAAATCTGTTAAACATAAATTTTTATTATATTAAATACTTTTATCAAAAGTGTGAGTTGCTTATGATGAAATTAGATACAAAACATTCAATTTAAAGTTATCCTGATTCTCCTCAGATAAGTTATAATTACTTCGAATAGTAAAAATAATAATGATAATAATAAAAGTTATATTTGAGTAAATACTTGTGGAACACAGCTATAAAGTTTTCAATAATTACTGATTTATTATTTACCTAATTTTAATAAACGTAAATTTGTCGAAATGAGTATTAAAGTTATCTAACTTACAGCACTCAGCATTTTTAAAATTTATTTTATCTAATAAATATTCTTTATATTTAATGTTAGGGAAAAAAAAGAAAAACACTATGTGTATTTAAAATTTTCTCATATTCTTTTTCATTTTTCTTTAAAAATATGCTTTATAGTTTAGTCTATTAAACATTCAAATAATAATTAAAAAGATGTATGTATTGTAAATGAAAATAATAAATGATGATGGTGATAAAACACACATTTGCCAAAAATCATGCCAAATAAGTAAGCTCCAATACATTGTCCAATAAGAAGCTGCAATGTGACAGGCTCTGTGACGTCATGTTGGCCACACAGAAGGGTTAACATTTCGCACTCTACCTAGTTAAAGCTCGATGGTTCGACATCGAGCATAATCAAACTAAAATAAAATTTTATACGAATATATGAAAATGTTGAACCGAACTTTATTTAATCCCTAGATCTAGGGATATTCAAGACCTTGTCTCGAAAAATTCCTAGATATGAGACACTTTTCCCTAATTCACAAGAAATACTGGAAAATCCCTAGATCTGAGAACGCTCATAATGGCCATATCGCACGGGAGCATATATACTCAACACATTATACTCAACATGTTCACTCGGCGTCGTTCAATGTTGGGGAAGCTGAACAAATGAGAAAACCGATCAGCTGTCCGTAGAACCAGTCCCCCGAACTAGAGTCCTGTATCGGGTCGGGTAACCCGATTTTATCCAAACCGCGGGTCGGGTCGAGTTCGGGTACATTTTTTCTCTTGCGGGACGGGTTGACTGATTTTGTTTTCGGGCGGGTCGGGTTTACTGGATTTTTTTTACTGTAGGTCGGGTTCGGGTTCGGGTCGGGTTCAGTTTTGCACGAATCGGGTCGACGTGAAAACATCCTTCAAAAAAATATTATCTTAATAAAGCAGAAATTTGTTTGTTCTATATACCCAAGATGAACATACGCTTACCCAAATTATCATAGTAAAATAAACATACATCCGTCTAAAGCAATAAATAAATATATATATATATAAATCTAAATAGAATGAAAAAGAAAAACAGCAACATATGTAACTGAAGAGGAGCTAAACAAAAAATGGAGACAAAAGTATCTAAATGGCAGGGGGGAGTTGTGACCACCCCACTCCGGTTAAACATGTTATATATATATATATATATATATGTATATATTATTTCGAACCTAAGCTGTTGAAAACAGGCTACTTCTCCCAGAGAAACCAGATCAGGGATGGAACACGGGCGCAGAATTCATACCGGAATCTGTTTAAGAAATTTTACTACCTATAATATCGTTGATTTAAGAAGTAGAAAATTTTCTTACATTGATAGTGGTATGAATACTGCGCCCGTGTTCCATCCCTGCCAGATGCATGATTTATCTATTTTGATTACTTACGCCCTTTTAAAATACTAGATTGTGAATTATTTAAACTGATAATTTTTTTTTTCTTGCAGATGTTCCAAAGAAGTTATACGAATGTAGGTTTAGATGAGTTTATTGGACGTTTGGCTGGTGTGTGTATCATTGTATTATTTTAACCCTTTGCGGCGCAAGACAATTCGGATCATCTAAATTATACTGCTATCGAAATTTATGAACTAAATTAAACTAAAAGAAATTTTGAAATTTAAGGTTAAAAAAACCGGCCTTTTCTGATATTTTATAAACGTAAATTTTTGCAAAAAAATTTCCGGGATGAATTTTCGCAGCTGTATCTTAAATTTTGCGTCCTCGCAGCGAGGACGCCGCGCGTTAAGGGGTTAAATTAGTCTGTGTGTGATAAGCAATCAAACAATAAAACTACAAACACTAAGCTTGAAACCCATTTCTGTACACTTGAAGTTCACAACACACATACATAGCTGCCAAGTTTTTTAATTTATTGTGGAATGTTCTTAGCCCCGCCCCTTTTTCACACCGTAATCTTTGTAGAAAAATTTTCTTTAATATATAATTATGATTAAATATTAAGAAAATTACTCTAAAAGTATTACGGTGTAAAAAAGTGTCGAGACTAAAATCATTCTGGAATAAATTTAAAAACTTAGCAGCTCTGTACATAAATAGCTAAAAATTATTATTAATCCATTTTTCAGATTTTTTAACTTACAAGGAAACATTCAAAAGGTGTCATCTTTAAAAAATATTGAAAAAAAAAAAAATATAGGTGATTCTACTCTTCATAAAACACCAGGAAGTGAAAAAATTATCGGCTGAAATGAATTACAGCGACCACAAAATATTATCAAAATTAAGTATATTTGGCGATTTAGCGCAGTTGGGCGTTCAGTTTGCTAGCACCAAGATTGCCGTGTACGAACAGAACTATGTTTTGTTTATCCGCCAGGTACTCAAATCAATCGCCTAACAATGGAAAATCACCAAATATACTTAATTTGATAATTTTTTGTGGTCTCTATAATTCATTTCAGCCGATAATTTTTTCACTTTTTGGTGTTTTAGGAAGAGTAGAAACACATATATTTTTTTTTTCAAGATTTTTTGAAGACGACATGTGTTGAATGTTTCCTTGTGAGTTATAAGTTAGTAATTATATTTTTAATACTTTTTAAAATGATTTACCACACACACAGCAGTGTGACAATTAAATCTTATTTTATTTTATAAATTAAAAATTAGCGAGGAGTCTTAGTGCCATACAGCAAAACAATCTCCAAAGGAGGAAAAATTGCATATAGGCGCTCACTCTTAACTACTCCGATCTCATCGTAAACAGTATATTACAAAAAATTCATTTTAGAAATCTTTATTAACCGAGTCTAGTTAAACTTAAACGTATGTTTTACAATTCGTACAAGCTTTTTTTGTATTTTATGTTAATTGTCTCAAGCTATTTGACTTGACAAACAATATCATATTTAATTTTCTTTTTGACCACAAAATTATTAATATATTTAGAAAGTTCACTGATATATCTCCGTATATATACATATACATATGCAGGATAATTCTGAAGTCAACGTTCAAACTTTTAAGGGGGTTAGGTCACGTTCTAAAAATTAGAAATTTTTAAAATACTTTTAAAATACTTTAATACCTTATTATTTTTAATACCCTTTTAAAATACTAGATTGTGAATTATTTAAACTAATAATTAATATATTTTTTTTTCTCGCAGATGTTCCAAATAAGTTATACGAATGTAGATTTAGATGATCTTATTGGACGTTTAGTTGGTGAGTGTAACATTGTATTATTTTAAATTATTCTGTGTGTGATAAGCAATTAAACAATAAAACTACAAACACTAAGCTTGAAACATATTTTCGTACATTTGAAGTTCACAACACACATGCATAGCTGCCAAGTTTTTAAATTTATTGCGGAATGTTCTTAGCCCCGCCCCTTTTTCACATCGTAATCTTTGTAGAAAAATTTTCTTTAATATATAATTACGATTAAAAATTTAGAAAATTACTCTAAAAGTATTACGGTTTAAAAAAGGAACGAGACTAAAATCATTTCGGAATAATTTAAAAAACTTGGCAGCTATGTACATAAATAGCTAATAATTATTATTAATCCATTTTTCAGATTTTTTAACTTACAAGGAAACATTCAAAAGGTGTCGTCTTTAAAAAATATTGAAAGAAATATATGTGATTCTACTCTTCATAAAACACCACGAAGTGAAAAAATTATCGGCTGAAATGAATTATAGCGACCACAAAATATTATCAAAATTAAGTATATTTGGCGATTTAGCGCAGTTGGGCGTTCAGTTTGCTAGCACCGAGATTGCCGTGTACGAACAGAACTGTGTTTTGTTTCTCCGCCAAGTACTCAAATCAGTTGCCTAACAATGTAAAATCACCAAATAAGCTTAATTTTGATAATTTTTTGTGGTCGCTGTAATTCATTTCGGTCGATAATTTTTTCACTTTTTGGTGTTTTAGGAAGAGTAGAAACACATATATTTTTTTTTCAAGATTTTTTGAAGACGACATGTGTTGAATGTTTCCTTGTTAGTTATAAGTTAGTAATTATATTTTTAATTCTTTTTAAAATGATTTACCACACACACAGCAGTGTGACAATTAAATTTTATTTTATTTTATAAATTAAAAATTAGCGAGGAGTCTTAGTGCCATATAGCAAAATCATCTCCAAAGGAGGAAAAATTGCATATTGGGGCTCACTCGCGATTGAAAATCTTAAAGGAGAGAAGTTCTCTAACATCTTGTATTTTATAATAATAATAAAATTGTATTTTATAATAATAGTAACGAAATTCAAATAAATTGATCACGTTGTCAAGATTTTTTGAAGACGGCATGTGTTGAATGTTTCCTTGTCAGTTATAAGTTAGTAATTATATTTTTAATTTTTTTTTAAATGATTCACCTCACACACAGCAGTGTGACAATTAAATCTTATTTTATTTTATAAATTTAAAAATTAACGAGGAGTCTTAGTGCCATACATCAAAACCATCTCCAAAGGAGGCAAATTGCATATAGGCGCTCACTCGCGATTGAAAATCTTAGAGGAGAGACGTTCTGAAGCAACTTGTATTTTATAATAATAGAAACGAAATTGAAATAAATTGATTGGTGTGGATAATATATATATTTGTTATATAAATTTAATACAACCTTATAACCTTTAAATTTCACTGAATATGCATTTATAAAGGTAAAAAAATTTGATTTCAGTTGTAAGTGACAACCATTTTTTGAAATCTGGGGCTAAACATATAGTGATTAAAAAGAAGAAAAAGGGCTTTAAAATCTTATTTTAAAGGTACTTCGGAAGGGAAAAAAAATATTGCAATTTCACATTGTTTTTACGTAGAAACCAATATCTCTAGCAAAAATAAACGCTACTTTAGACTAGTATATTGTAGTTATGTAAAGACTGGGAACGATATAATTTTAAAAATTTATAATTTTCTGTTTTACTGAGGGGGGGGGGGGGGGGAGAAGGAAACAAAAAAAAATTTAGACAATAATTTCACCATAAAAATTTTTTATTATTGTCATTGCATTGTATTATTTAAGTAAGTATCACAAAATTCATTTATCTATTTTTTTTTCTTTGTTTCTCTTATTTATTTATTTATTTATTTTTCTTTTAGCGTTTCTTACAATATCTTAAGCTCTCTATTTCAATCTCTTAGCTCTCTTAGCGCTCTATTTCAATGCATTATTTTTAATCTCTTAATCTGCTGTTTTTTCTCTTAAAGTTTTCTTCTGAAATTCCGTTTGGCAGGAACATTCATCAATGCCCATTGTGATATCTGAAGGAACTGGATGATTTTACTTTAGAGGGGGTGGAGCTATAGACGGATCTGAATTTAGAAGTAAATAAAAATCATACTAATATTAATGAATTATTAGACAACAAATTAAAAGGACTATTTGACACGATTAGTACGGTTAGCACTTTCTTCATTTTGTATGTTTAAATGTGAATTTTCTTCAGCATACTTTAACGATTAATTAAGATAAAAATTGCCATATATAGAAGTAGGGGACGTACTCTCCGCCTTTTTTTCAGGAAACTCTTCCAAATCTTCCAACCTAATCCGGCCAATTGTTAGTACCGCCCTTTTTCTAAAGTACTTAATTTTTAGAATATTTGTTTTCTTAATTCATCGTAACTACATTTGAAGAGAATTACTCTAAAAATTTAGTGGTGTAATAAAAGGGGCGGTACTAACAAATTGATGGATTAGGTTGGCAGGTCTTCTCTTCTATATGAGAAATTTTCGCTTTTATTGCTACCACGATTTTTATACTATAATTTCTATCCTATTTAGTGTTGCTAGATGAAAAATTTAAATTGTCTGTACTAATTGAAAAACAGAATCCCTACACTCCCTGTTTTAAAATATTTTGAATCTACACTTTAAAATTATATCATTATTAGTATTTTTATAATTTCATGCATTAAAATAGGAAATTGATCTATTCTTATTAATATACACCTAAGTTGATTGCTTATAGAAACGGACAAAAAACGCAAATATATGTGTATTTTTGAAATCACAGTAAATAAAAATACACTATGATTTATGATTTGTTTAAATCTAGTTCTGTTAGCTCCGCATTTTATTAAATTATTAAACCATAGTCCTTGGACATGCTTTTACATCAAATTTATCTCATAAATTTAATTTAGAATAAATAATCAATATTAAATCAGGAACTATCAACTTGTGGGGTGTGACTCTTTAGGGGGTGTGAATACAGAAAATGGGTGATCTGAGCGTATCAAACATGCATATAAAAAGTAATTTACAGAAAGGAAAACAAAAGAAAAAACATTTTGACGTAATACAAAATGAAATACGCATTTAAATTAATGCAATACACATACCTGGTAACATTTATAATTTATTACGGAGTACTGTTAGCTCCGCTCTTTTCGCACAGTAGTATGATTTTAGAGAAATTTTCTTCAGTATGTAATTGCGATGAAATAAGAAGAAAAATATTTTAAAAATGCACTAGTGTGAGTAAAGGGGGGGAGGGGGGCTTACAGTACTGCGTAATAAATTATAAATGTTACCAGGTATAAATACATAAATACGTTTATGAATAAGGTTTTCTGAGTGCTGCACAATATTTTTCACTTGAGGGTGGGTGTATACGTAAAGATTGAGAATTTCTATCGTAAACAATGATATCTCGGGAAAACTTCATTATGATACAATTAAATGTCCAATATATTTTTAATATTAAAGGTTCATTATATTAGAACATTAAATAAAGATTTTTATGCATTATTGAAATTACATAGCAATTTCATCACTTTGAAACAATTATATAAAAAAAAAAAAAAAATGAAAGAGGACATTTTAAAAATATGCAGCCTTGATAGCTTTTCAAATTTATTCTGGAGCAATTTTAGTACGGCTTTGTTTTCAAACCCATTATTTTCTAGAGTAATTTCCCCCCGATATGTAACTAAGATTATATAGGAAGAAAACCACCCTTATGAAAAACGGCTATGAAAAGAGGGCGGTACTAACAATATTCTAGAATTAAATAGCAAAGTTGGCAACTCTGAGTTTTGAAATATTTCACTTCGCATCATTCTGTAACAAAAAAATGTATTGAAATCAATCTATTTTAAAAATAACTTTTTAAATTAATAAGTTGAAAACTTTTTGCGTTTTTGAAAGGTCTTTAAAATTTTTCATTAGCTAACCGAATAATCCCTACAGAACAGAATTTAAAAAAAAAAATATCCCCTACGCTAAAAACAGAGCTGTAAAGCCCTTCTGTAGGGGAAAATCCCTATGTCTGACAAATTTAATTGGAGGATGTATAATTATAAAAATATCATAAATATGTTTGCACTAATTTAGTAGTGGCAAAAAGGGCGAAATTTTACATCCCTGAAAGTGTTCTGAAAAAAAGGCGGAGAGTACGACACCTGACAGTAGGCAAAGAGCCAGGATGAAAAATTATGTTTGTAGGTATCCAATTAGAATATGAGATAGGTTATTTGTAAAAATACTTTAATTTTGAATATTTTTATTATTTATAATTATTACTTTATAAATATATTTTTATTTAAAATTGCATAAACTTAAAGTTAAAAATTCCTTATAAATTTTAAAAACTTAAGGATCCTCTTCACTCACAGCCGCCGAAAGCCGAACTAATGTTTTTCTATGGGAAATTTTTTTTTACAAATAACTTATTAATTAATACATATTCTTAAATTCTGTTTTCACATTCTGAAAATTCTCAGCTGTTAAATTGACGGACCTTTTTCAAAAAAATATTTATTTAATTTTTTATATTTTATTTTGAAGATGCAAAATACGATTTTTCAATATGAGAAATTTTTTCATTTTGCAATTTCAAAATAAAATATTAAAAATTAAAAAAATACATTTTTAAAAAAAGGTCCGTCAATTTAACAGATGAGAATTTTCTGAATGTGAAAACTGAATTTAAAAATATGTATTAGTTAATAAGTTATTTGTAAAGAAAATTTCCCCATAGAATAACATTGTCTCGGGCTTCCGGCAACGGTAAGTGAAGAGGGCCGTTAATCTGTTTATGCTTGAAAATTGAACGACTCAATTAAGCTAAATGATGAAATATGCAAAGTAAAAACTTCATACACCTCATAAAAAATTATCCATAAATATTGAAAATATTTTCGGTTGGGCAATTTTTGACAGATGCGGCGTTATCTTGAGGAGTTATATATCTCCGAAGATTTGCCAGGATAAAATGATGTCTAATGGAAGTTCCTGCTATTTTGCATTTATATGCTACTGCCAACTGAGTGTTTGTTAAAAGGTAGAATTAGTGTTTTGTGAATATTGTTGCCATCTTAGCAACTTTTAGTTGTCTAAAAAAAAAAAAAAATAAATAAATAAATAAATAAAATAACGATAATAGAATTATTTTTTTACTAGCCTCTTTCGGCGACCAGCTGGTTCACGATCCTTGAGAAATTCGACTTTATGACCCGCTCGGTGGCGGCTGCGGCGCCTTTTCTCCGTTTCAGGTCTTACAACTCCTTATTGACATATAGTGAAAATAGCTTTATTCAAAAATTTAATTGCAGTAATTTCCCGCTCGGTAGCCTGCGGCGAACTCTTCCATTTTCAATATCTGAAACAGCCTGTTCGCTCAATATGTTATGATCTTTCAAATTTCTGAAGTCCCGCTCTGTGGCACCTGCGGCGCCTTATCTCCGTTTTAGAACATACAACACCTTCCTCGCTCATTAGAATTTAAAATATTGAAATTTTAAAATATTACAGCACCATCTGGCGGTAGAAATTTCTGTAATCTACTATTCAATTCCAAATCAACAAACTTTTAAAATGATGTATTACTTATGAAAATATTTTAATTAGTAGCTGAGATACAAAAGAAAACCTAATCAGGACACCTTAAAACGTGTAAATCGGGTAAAATCTCGAATTGCAATTTCGATAATATAAATGTACCTTTCGAGTGATGCATTAAAAATGATAAAATCATAATTAGAATTTGAAATACGCGTATTAGAATAAAATTAAATTTGAAATTAAAATATAAATTTTTTGTTTGTTCTCCGAAATCGATTAAATTTGAACGCCAACTTCGTCTTGTGATGAAAGCTCTGCATAGTAAGTCTTTGGTGCGACAAACGAAAGTTGAAGAATATTGAAATTTGCAGATTTTATTCCCAGTACAAAAAACATGTGATCTAAGTCAGTAAAAGGTTTTTTTTCTTTCGCCTGAGTTTACAGATATCGTTTTCTCTGTGAATGGGAGTTGCCATGGTAACCCAACCCAAATACATGAAGTCTTACAATTCGAATGGATCCGGAACGTGGTATGCAATGGTTTTATGCATAAAATAAAAAAAAAAATTATAACTCATTCAGTTTTTGAAAAAAATCTTTCAATCTTTTGAGATGTGAATCGTCTAACCGAGATCTATATACAAAAAAAAAAAAAAAAAAAAAAAAAAAAATTATCGCTAAAAGATTTTGAGTTATAAAATGTTTTGTGAAAAATTCGATGTTTCGTAAAATCTAAAAATATGGATCGCTAATCCGTATTTTCTTAAAATGTTT
Source organism: Salticus scenicus (assembly GCA_963930645.1). Classification (NCBI taxonomy): domain Eukaryota; kingdom Metazoa; phylum Arthropoda; class Arachnida; order Araneae; family Salticidae; genus Salticus; species Salticus scenicus. Next base: position 198,767,035 of record OZ005658.1, on the reverse strand, counting down.
ATATGGTTCGAAAGAGGATTAAATGAGCTTTCAAAAAATACCGGTTGTTAAGAAATCTAACAGTTACTCGGTCGTACAGGGCGATTAAAAAAAAACGATCGAGAAACAGAAATTTTGGACCCTTTTTAAAACTTTTTTTAAAAATATAAAAAAATCCGTATTTAAAAAAAAAAAAAAAAAAAAAAAAAAAAATGTACCGTAAGAATTGGTAATAAATGCTCTTTCTAGTGGTCCAAGTTTATTTTCAATATTTGGAACCGCTAAGCTGGGGAACCGCTAAGCTCTTTACAAAAACGCGCGAAATTTTCTCTCTGTGTTTCTCCTTTTGAGTAACGCACTGAATTCTACTTGGATGGCGGGAAATACGATCCGCTCGCTTTTTAATTAGACATTGGTCGACGTTTTAATTAATATCTCCGGAACTAATTAAAATTTTTAAATTATTTTTTCGCTATGCACTCGGGCAGACTTCTAAGCACCCGTATGTCAAATTTTGTAGTTTTGCGTTCAATAGGGGCTGAACGTATAGATGCTCAGACAAAGAGACAGACATACAGTCATCTTCCTTCATTAATATAGATTAGTCAATGAACTGCATAGCCTCCAATATTTTAATTTATTCTGGTATACTTTTCACCCCGCCTTTATTTCGCACCACTTTATTTATAGAAAATTTTTCTTCAATATATAACTTCTATAAAATAAGAAAAAATTACTTTTAAAAAATAAGTGGTACGAAATAAAGGCGATGCTAAAATTACTCCGTAATAAATGAAATAATGGCAGCTATGGAACTGTAACAGTTTTCACTGATTAAATAAAGAAATTTCATTAAATTTTATCAGCCGGCAAAAAGCGTTAAGTTGGAAACTAAGTTTGTAAATTTCCTTATTGCATTTTACTTGCGGGAAAAAAAATTACATGGAAATATAAATTAAACAAATAAATGAGCTTTTTTAAAACTGCACAACCGAGGTAAAATCTTCTTTACTATATGTGCACTCCTCGCTCCTTTTACAGAACACTTTCGGCTGCTTGAGGAGAAGGAATAAAGCTGAAAGCAAAATTTAATTTGTCAATTAATTAATTAAATAATAATAATAAAAGTAGAAAAGAAAAGAAAACCCTAAGCTTATTTTTATTTTCTGAGTATATATAAAATTCAATACTCCGTATTTCATTCAGTATCTATATATTAATAGGCAAGCATAAAATTTTTTGTCCCTTTTTAACATATTAATTATGGGAGTAGAGGGTTGAAAATGGTATCATTCGAAAGGTATGGTTAGCCGGAAGGTGCGAATACAAATATTATTTTCTTACGATGTCAAGAAGGTACTTAAAAATACATTTATTTTTTATGCATTTTCCCCCATTTTTCCCTTTTATACACGTATTCCTTCACATTAAAAAATACCTAAAATTGGAAAGTTGTTAAATCTGGCAATTTCATAAAGCTCAAATAAAACCATAGACACAGTAATTTGTATAATGTAGCATCACTATACGCAAGCGAAGTGATGACGTCACTGTCTGTCATGGAGCCATGAAAAAGATTTTCTATGTTAATCATCCATTGGATTTTTTGTAAAAAATTATTAAAAAAATAACGGAAATTATCTGCCGATTTTAATTCCGATATTTAGGTATAGTTATATATAAGTTACTGTCTACATGTGTTTGATTGAATTATTTTTTTTATAAAATTGATAAAATTTTATTTTAAAATCACAAAACTCCAGAAAAAAAAAATGGCAAACTTCCAGTTTCGAATGTAAACATAAACATTTCATTTCAAAGGGTGATATTTAAACAATAAATATTCAACTAATATACTAAATAAAAGGAAAATGGATTTGTTACTAACTGCTGCATGTATAAGTAGACGATACGGAAAAAATTCCGATTTCCGTTTTTTGCTGAATTTACATGTTTTGAGCTTTCTTTACGTTTCAATTAACTGAAATTGGCTACTTATTTTTTAAAAAAGTGTCTTTATTGCTAGCTGTTGTGGGTAGAATAAGCAAGTAGAAGATACATAAAAACTTTTGATTTCCGGTTTTCGATGAATTTACACGTTTTGAGATTTCCTTGAATTTTAATTAAGTGAAATTAGTGAAATTGACTACTTATTTTTATTTTTTAAAAAGTGGATTTATTATTCTTTTCTCTGCATATATAAGTAGAAAATATAAGATTCAGAAATGTTTTAGATTTTCGGTTTTCGATAAAGTTACACGTTTTGAAATTTCCCGAACTCAATTCGACCATCTTTGAAAAATATCTTTTTTTTTTTTTTTTTTTTTTTTTGTTCAAACACTGTACTTTATGAACCAATCGAATTAATTCAACAGAATTTGATACTTGGTTGGACCTTGGTCTGACATGGTACCTATTAGCTTCTGGGCTGTATCACACAACAAGGGGCGTTTTCACGTTGCATTTTTCTCTCATTTCAGGAAAGGCTAACATCTACAGAGAGAAATAGTTATATTAAGTAAAACTCTGCTGATTCAGTTAGAGTGAATATTGGCAAACAATTGCCGCAGCTGTGTTGAAATTGCATTCCGTTTAGGACAAGGCAATAACTTTGCTTTGTCTCGCCTTGTAAAAAAAATGGTCGAGTTTCAACCACTGGGCGATACTAGTTTAATTTAATACGACAAAAAATATTTTAATCTATTCTTTTACAAAGGTATGCAGTAATTGTGTTTCATCCCCTAGCATTGTTAGTATATTCATTTCTTAAAACGTCTTTGCCGTAATTTTAGCCTCTTGGCTATCGCAATTGCGTATGTAAAAATCTTGGCGAGAAACGTCCAAGTTACTTCGCTTCAAAATTTTAAATTTTGCAGTAGGATTCCTGTACTAGAACTGTGCCATTTCTTTGGCACGATTTAGTACTATGTTTTTATTTTCTTCATATAATCAATATTTAAATTATTATTATTATTATTATTTAATTCGTTTACTTTTTATTTTATTTTATTTTATTCTATTTATTTATTTATTTATTGCATCAATTTCTTTATTATTATTATTTTTTAATAATTTTAAAGTTATTTATTTAATTATTTTTAAAATTTTTTGAATGAATAATCCGATTGAAATAAATAAAACGGCGTTAACTAGATTTTGTCCTGATTAGGAAGCGTAGCAATTTTTGCAAAAATTTCATAATTCGGACAGATACAATGACGAACTTTCAGCTTCATAAATATAATGTTTGCACGTTTTTTCAAGGTGATTGACAGACCATGTTAACGACAAAACTTCACTGCACGAAAATAAATAAATAAATAAATAAATAAAAATAAAACAGAACTTTCTTAAATATCTTTTGATGGACTTTTAAATTTTAATAGAAAAAATAAAAGTAAAATTACGTATAGTCTTTTGAAGTTTTCACGAGATTTCAAACCAATTACTGGGTTTGTAATCTCCATTTTTTTTTTTTTTTTTTTCCCCAGGACACTTTAAAAAATACGAGAGGGCATAATCTAACGTGATTTTTGACGTGTAAACTGTTAGCCCTCGTAAGCCCGTACTCCAGAAATCAATGTTTAAATTCGAGTAAAAATGTAATATCAAGAATGGAGTGGCAGGAGTTCCATGAAAACCTGCTAGAACCATGAATTTTATGAATTTTTAAAGATTCTATTTTAGCGAACTTTTAGACATTATATCTCGATTCAACATATCTCAGAGCTGAAATGGGCAACTGATTATTGTATCAAAGAACACGTTTGTCTATGCTGTTTTAATATCTGCTTGTTTTGGATTTCATTTATTACTTCAGTACGGCGTGGTTGCACAGATTATTTGCGAAATTTCAGAATTTATATCTCGAAAACGAGCTAACGAGGGCTATTGTTTTATGCGTGTTTTATGCGTTTTATATATGGTCTTTCAATTAATACTTATATGGATTTTTTTTTTTTATGATTACTGTATTGGATGGCTTCCTAGTAAGGAAAAAGTGGGGCAAAACAGGCAGAAATTTCTCATTCCTAAAAGTGTCCTGAAATAAAGGAGGAGACCATGATTCCTATGCAATTTTAAATCGCATTTTTTGTTTTGAACATTTTAGTGCATAAGATTTTGATAACACGAGCTTAAAAACAACAATTGTGGACTGATCCTGAGCTTAAGATTGGACGCCACCAGCCATGTACGGTAAAAGACAAAATTTGAATAATGTGCCTTAAATGAAGAGATCTATTTACATACGTGTATCACTGAACTGCCCACGTTTCATTTATTCTGCAGTATTATTTCAGAGTTGCCAACATTTTCACTTATTCTGGAGCATTTCCAGCCCCGCCATTATTACATACCACATTTTTTAAAGGTAAATTTTTCTTTCCTAATAGTAGTTATGTATTGGAGAAAAAGATATACGAAAAATAAAGAGGCGCCAAATAAAGGCGGGCTAAAAATGGTCCGGAATAAATTACAATGTCGGCAAATCTGTTATTCGTACCCGTGCCTTTATTGATACACTTTTTTTTTTTTTTTTCTTTAAGAATAGTATATTTTTTCTTATTAAACCATAATTGCATACTGACGAAAAATGCAGTACAAAGACATTGGTATAAAATTGAAAGAGGCGCGTACCACATGTGCTACAAAATAAATTAAAAATTTTACTACTCCGATCTCATCGTAAACAGTACATTACAAAAAATTCATTTTAAAAATCTTTATTAACTGAGCCTAGTTAAACTTAAACGTATGAACAGTCAACCAAAAAAAAAAAAACACCCCCCCCTTATTTTACCGTAAATTATCGTAGAAACATGTGGTTGGTACCAATCGATTTGTAATAACGTCTAGTTTATAATGTTATAGTTAGATTTTACTTAGAGGGTCGTCTACATATTAAAACTGTCATAAACTTCATTTTTTTCAATAGTAACCCCCCTTTTTTATAATTTATTTGAATTCTTTGGATCAAATCATCACGGAAAATGGTATAGTTTATATATTTCGCTCAATTTTTCATAAAGTTATAGGCTGTCAAAGTTTGGGGATGCTAATGTTAAATGAATGTGACAAACATTAAATCATATCTTCCGAAATAATTATGATATTTAAATTCTGTTTTTTTTATTCGTTAGAATGAAGTGACCCAAACATATTCCATGCAAATTTTTACTAAACAAACATTTTTTGAATTATGAAAATTATTAATAAATTCATATTTCAAAAAATTATGAATTATGACCTATGCTAATTTTTGTACGAATAGAACGGGCATCATCAAAAACATGGGTTTCCAAATTTACAGCTCGTTCCTAACATTATTTTTTGAGTTACAGAGATATTTCATTTTTTACTGCTGTTAGGGGGGCGTCACTTGTTATAATTTGTATCCTCTGTGAGTCAATACTTCTATACATTTTGAAGAAAAACTATTTTAATTTACCTTTATGTTATTATAATTGTTTTCTAAGGAACATTTCGATGTTTATTATACAAATGGGCTTATTTTTTATAAAATTATCGCAATGAGGCAAGAGATTGGGAAAGAATTCCAAAAGAAATGTAGCCCCGCCTCTATATTGCGGAAACAGTATTAAAAAAACTAGTTTGCATACTCGTTTAAGAGACTATATGTGGCACTATATGTGACGCTGGTATGCATAAATGTCAATGGCATTTTCTACATTGAATGCTGAAGACAAAATTTAAATGATTTAATTGGAAGTATGTAAAATAATTTTGTTTTATAATGTAAAGTTTTAGAAAAACTGTGTAAAGGCGTGGCTTTCGTTGCAAAGAGGTTTATACTCGATTCTGAAATGTTAAGTTTTTGTTCTTAAATATTACATTATCCTAGTTTCTCACTGCTAAAATTCTATTTTGTCCCTTTTGTCTTTTGTTTTTAACTTGAATATTCTAGGATTCGTGCACCTCAAGTTAAGTATCATGACGGTAAAAAAAAAAAAAAAAAAAAAACGCGGTAAGACGAGGACTACTATTTGAAAGAATAATACGCAGTGAACAAAACATATAATTGATTTTTATTAATTTTTATCAGATATTTTAAAACAAATTTTTTGTTTTAATCTTGTTGTGACATTTTCGCATTCGCTTACTCTACCGTTTATGCTATTTAAATTTTATCGCATGACGTAACATAATAAAATATAAAATTTTTATTAAATGTTTTTTTAATACTGAATAATAAAGTGTTTTTTTTTTTTTTTTTTTTTAAGTTTTTAATATCTATTATTGAAACAAAGCGCAATATTATTTATTTTCTATTATTCTAATCACGGCGTAAAACTGGCGTCACATTTATCAGGGAAAAAGAATTTAAAACAAAGTAATATGTCTTATTACTTTTAAAGATATAGATTTTACACATTTAAAATTAAGAATTCAAGTACAGTAGACGACTGCAGAACGGGGAATACTCGTTCTAGGCAATAGGAAACCGTTTTTTCTATATCTATATTTCTTTTCGTATGGATATACATAATAATTACACTCTTTCTAGTGAAAGTATTTGTATTCATACTATTTTGTTTATATATATATATGAATATAAGGAATATTCTTAAGAAATATCGTAACACACAAATTGTGAAAGAAACGCCCACTGAAGGAGTTTCAGATTTCAAAACGACGTGAAACTATGTCAGTGGTCGCGAAAATGTTAAATATCCTTTCTCAGATTTTAATTAAAATCTTGTTATCTATATTTTTGTATGTTATCTATTGTTGGTTTGTACGCCTAAAATTAAATGTAAATCTTTATAGTAACACTTTCATGCGAGGCTTACTGTATAAAATAAAATTATACCCAACAAGAAGTAGATAATAATTAGTTAGTAGATTTTGATTGTTTTTATATATATTTTTTGTATATGTATTTTATATATATATTTTATTATATATGTATTTTAACTTAAATTTTTGTCTCTTAAATAAAACAGTTTTTGCTTTTAAGAAGTAGATAATTCTTTTTCTTAAATATTAAACACCTTTTTTTTTTTTTTTTTAAACCGCTATTAATATTATTATCATTATTACTATTGTTCTTTTACCTTGGTATGTAGATTTTTGTAATTCAACATTGTAGGGTTCATATGATTCAAGCTATTTAATTTTCTTTATATGGAGTGTTGTATTTAACTATTCAATATTTAATAAATTGAAACCAATAAAAATCTTTTAATTCATAGTCTAACACAAAAAATTCTGCGAATTAAAATCGTTTTTTTATATTTTACCAAACATTTCTGAACTTTTTACGGTGTGAAATTTAATAAATAATGTATATTGGGTGGTAGATCACGATTTATTTTTTCTAAATGTATAGACGGTCCCCTAACACATTTTCACGTGTAACTCTGTTTAGAATTGATTTAATGTAAATAAATAGGTAAGTTTTCCGAACTGTCTTGATCTCAGAAATCTGAGTATGAGGTCAAAAGTAGGGGTCGTCATTGAAAAAAATGAAGTTTATACCTGTTTTAATATGTAGATGACCCCTTAAGCAAAGTCGGACTACACCATTAAAAACTAGACGTTATTACAGATGGATAGGTACCAGCCGCATATTTCTACGATAATTTACGGCGAAATTAGGGGGGGGGGGTGGCTTTTTTTTTTGGCTGACTGTACTACAATTCGTACAAGCTTTTTTTGTATTTTATGTTAATTGTCTCAAGCTATTTGACTTGAATAACAATACCATATTTAATTTTCTCCTTGACCACAAAATTATTAATATATATTGAGAAAGTTCGCTGATATATATATTTTCTGTCGATCCATCTCTTCCTTCACCTCTGTCTCCGTATATATACATATACATATGCAGGATAATTCAAAAATCAACGTTCGAACTTTTAAGGGATGTAGAGCACGTTTTAAAAATTAGAAATTGCTTAGGAACCCAGGACCGTAAAGGTCATTTTAACCCTTTAAGAACTGGATGTTTTGGTTAATTTTTAACAGTAAAACACACAAATGGGCGTGGCTTTGCATGTTGCATTTTAAAGTAAATACTTTTATTTGTTAATGTTTATATAACAAAGAGATATTACGTACAATATAACGTTTAGTTAAAAATGCAATTTCAGGGTGTCGACAGACGAAATTTTTTCCCTGATTCTTCCACCAGTATAATTCATTCGAAATTTTTAGTAGTAAGTTTGTACGATTAATTAAGAAAAAAATTATTATACAAATATATTAGTGGAAGAATCAAGGAAAAGAAATTTGACTGTCGACAGCCTGAATTTAGTAAAGCCAGGTCCATATGCGAATTTTACTGCTAAAAATTAAACTAAGCATCCAGTTTTTAGAGATTTAAAATGGTGTTTGTGCTTATGAGTTCTCCTATGCAATTTTCAATCTTCTAGAGATAAAAGAGGACATCGACTGATTGAATTTGCAGAATTTGAAAAATTTTATATCATGAAACAATTTTTTAAAAAGAACTCAAAGAAAAAATGGATATGGAAAAATTCCTAAAGAGAAACACGTGAAACTGACTGCATTCTAACTGACAAAAAAAAAAAAAAAAAAAAAAAAAAAAAAATACTGATTGTGTAGCGATAAATAGATTTAACTCTGATAGTGATCATATACTGGTATGTTGCAAGATAAAATTCCAGGTTGTTCGGAAAAGACAGAAACTGGTACAAATTCTAAACATGAGAATTAAACCAATTAAATAAAAGAGTTCCAGCTTGAACTAAAAAACAGATTTCAGTTGCTTGGGGATACTGAAAATATTAGTGAGTTCACGGTGACTTTTATCATTGTTGTTCTGGAATCGCCAAAAAATGTTGCGGGTTTAAAAGAAGATAAACATATTAAGAAAATTTCGGAAAAGACACGACCAAAAAAAAAAGACAAATGAAATACAACAAGGAAAATATTACTGCAAAGGTTGAACTTTCAGAGATATGCAAAACTCCGAAGAAAAATATTGTAGGAGAGACCAGGAAATTTAATTGTAATATGATTAAGCAAGCCATTGAAGAAAATAAAGGTTTGAAGACTGCAAAGGGAAATCTAATGCATGGTAGGAAAATAATTCTAGCTTTGAAGTCAAAAAGTGGAGCTATCAATCGGAATCAATAGCAAATTCTAAAAGAGGCAGCTAGTTTTTTTTTTCAGAATCGCACAGCTAACCAGAACGATTCAGTAGTTACCTACCTCATGAAATTCAAAAGATGCTATATCAACAATATTGAAGGAAGAAGTAGCTATTGCAATGAAAGTAAGGGAAAAGGGAAAAGCTTCAGCAGAAGATAAAATGACTGTGGATATTTTAAAAGACACAAGAAATGAAGCCTTTGAAGTTCTTACTGAACTATTCAACAAATGAATAACATTATGAATGTTCCAAAGGACTAGAAAAATGCCATAATATAATCTTACTCATTACCATACTTGCTAACCCTCTCATTAATAACCGTACAATTGTTAATGCCTCTTGAAAAAAACGTCCCTTTTCTCACACTGTTTTATTTTTTTAGTAATTCTTTCCAAATGTTGTTACGATAAATTAACAATAAAATTACTCTAAAAAATGACTGGTGCGAAAAAAAAAATAAAAAAAAAAAAAAGGCTGGTTTAAAAATTGTACGGTTTATAATGAGATGGTTGGCAAGTATGCATTACGGAAAAAGAATATATTAGAAACTATCGTCAAATCAGCCTGTTTGTTCTCAATTTTGTATAAAATTCTGACGAAAGTTTTGACAAACCGCTTGTAGAAAAATTAGATGCAGCGCAAACTAAAGAAAAAATATGATTTCGAAGTAATTTTAGTACCATCGACCATTTACATACAATTAGAGAAATTACTGAAAGAAGGAATACTACAAACTCGCTCTCTATTTGTGGCTTTTGCGGACTATGAAAAGCATTTGACTCTGTATCATCACTAGCAGTTATGGATGCATTAAGGAATACTAATATTAATTCAGGTTATATTACTTTATTGGAAACATTTATACAAGAGCAACAGCTAAATTAAAATTCTACAAAACGAGTAATGCACATAGTTGTCAATTTAGCCCTTTTTTGCTGCCGGGAAAAAATTGATAGAATATTTATTTTATTTAATAAGACAACTGTAACGGTTTTCACGGATTTAAAAAAAAAAAAAAAAAATTAAATTAAAATTTTCCGGTATCCAAAAAATGCTAAATTGGCAACTATTGAAAATCTACATCGTTTTCATTTTCTGTTTATCTGTACTTGATAGTATCAATAAATCTGTATACTTTTTCATTCCCTAAACACTTTCGCGACCGCTGACGTAGATTCATGTCTTCTAAAAATCTCTACTTCCACCAGTGGGCGTTTCTTTCTCAATTTATATGTTATTTATTTCTTAGAAATATACCCAATATTCATATTTTTATCATATTACGAATACATAGCTGCCGATATTTTAATTTATTCCGGAGTAATTTTAGCCACGCCTCTAATTCGTACCACTAATTTTTTTTAAGTAATTTTTTCTTATTTTATCAAAGTTATATATTGAAGTAAATTTTGCTATAAATAAAGTGGTGCGAAATAAAGGCGGGGCTAAAAGTACTCCGGAATAAATTAAAATATTGGCAGCTATGCGGATATAAATGCTTTGATTAGAAAGAGAAAAATTACAATGTACATCCATTTGTAACATAAAAGTGAATATGTAAAATTTTATTCTGAAATAATGTAATTGAAGAGAATAACGCCCACAGGCGAAACTTACTATCAAAAAGGCAAAAACATAGCTGCCAAGTTTTTTAAAATATTCCGGAATGTTCTTTGCCCCGCCCCTTTTTCATACCGTAGTCTTTGTAGAAAAATTTTCTTTGATATATATTTACGATTAAATACTAAGAAAATTACTCTAAAAGTATTACGGTGTGAAAAAGGGGCGGACTAAAATCATTCCGGAATAAATTAAAAAACTTGGCAGCTATGCAAAAATATGCGGCCACGAAAGTGTTAAAAAGAAGTTCTGCCTATCCTCACTGGAAATCAAAATTCTATGTGGCAATTTACTATGGGTATCATTCATTACTTTTAAAATACCGTTTTCACATTCAACGATTTCACAACTGTTAGATTGTTTTATGTTTTCAAATACCTTGTATTTTATTTTATTTTAGTTTTAAATTTTATTTTGGAGCTAAAAAATATAATGGAAGTAAAAAACTGTTGATATATATACATACTTGCCAACCATCTCATTAATAACCGTACAATTGTTAACGCCCCCTGAAAAAACGCCCCTTTTCTCACACCACTATATTTTTAGAGTTATTCTCTCCAAATGTTGTTACGATTAAATAAGACTAAAAATACTCTAAAAATTATTGGTGTGAAAAAAAGGGCGGGTACTAAAAATTGTACGGTTCATAATGAGATGGTTGGCAAGTATGTATATATATATATATATATTTTTCGATGATTAAATTCATGTAAAATGAAAAACAAGCAGTTTTTACTTTCTCTTTACTTATCGTAAAGAAAGTATAGCTTTTGGTCAGATTTTCGAAATTGAGTTTTTGTTATACTTGCACATTTTAAGGTCCCCTGAATGTTTTTAGCGGTTGGTCTCTCACTCCTTCTCTCTCTCTGTCTGCGTGTGCGTGTGTGTCTGTTATTAGCATATCAAAAGAACAAATAACAGCTAAATGTTCAAACTCAGAATTCCTAATCTGTATCATATAGGAATGCAGCATTAAACTTTTCGTTGAGATCAAGCGAATAGTTCGTGTACAGAGCCATCTGAGAATATTAAGATAATTACATCTATTGGCGAAGTCGCAAGTAAGTAGAATTAAGCATTTATAGGCTGCACTAAAACAAAAAATGAAGATTAATTTCATGTAGAATATGGTAGGAAAATCATTCACTGTTTCGTTTTCAGGGCCACACAAAGGAACTAAAATATACTAGGACAATACTTGGAATTGAAAAGAAGTGCATATCAGATTGTGATATGTGTTACTAGCATAGCTGCCAATATTTTAATTTATTCCGGAGTAATTTTAGCCCCGCCTCTAGGTCGTACCACTAATTTTTTTTAAGTAATTTTTTCTTATTTTATCGACGTTATATATTGAAGAAAATTTTGCTATAAATAAAGTGGTGCGAAATAAAGGCGGGGCTAAAAGTACTCCGGAATAAATTAAAATATTGGCAGCTATGTACTAGTATAAGATTATATTTAAGTGTACAATGCTTTGCGAAAATAATTTTTAGAAAATATACAAAACTACCAAAAAGCAAATGAAAACATTTTTTTGAAATGTAATTAGTGAAAATGTTTTACTATATGTAAAGCATTTGGACCGGATCTTTTATTTACATGATGACTTTGACCGGATCTTTGACACCAACCGGATCTTTGACTTACATGTAAGTCAAAGATCCGGGGTTCGAGTCCCGGTCCAGGCATTATTTTCACTCAGTCGGAAAAATTAAGTTTCAATAAATATGGTTTTCTTCCACAGTTGATTGTGTGATTTTATTAAAAATTGTATTTCATTCTCCCATTGTTTAATGGTGTTTTCCATTTCCTGCGGCTTATTTCTGTTGAGCTATCTAAATGATAGACCAGATTGTTTCTGCCTAAAAGGTTTTCTGAGTGAGTAATGCTGACCGGGATGTCGGCCTGGATAGCTCAATTGGTAGAGCCTTGACCTTGTAGGTCAAAGATCCGGGGTTCGAGTCCCGGTCCAGGCATTATTTTCACTCAGTCGGAAAAATTAAATTTCAATAAATATGGTTTTCTTCCACAGTTGATTGTGTGATTTTATTAAAAATTGTATTTCATTCTCCCATTGTTTAATGGTGTTTTCCATTTCCTGCGGCTTATTTCTGTTGAGCTATCTAAATGATAGACCAGATTGTTTCTGCCTAAAAGGTTTTCTGAGTGAGTAATGCTGACCGTGATGTCGGCCTGGATAGCTCAATTGGTAGAGCCTTGACCTTGTAAGTCAAAGATCCGGGGTTCGAGTCCCGGTCCAGGCATTATTTTCACTCAGTCGGAAAAATTAAATTTCAAGATTGATAAGTTTCAAGGAATGATGTGAGTGTCGTACTCTCCGCCCTTTTTTCAAAACACTCTTAGAAATAAGAAATTTCCATCTACATTGCAACACTAATTTCCAGCAGAAATAATTATGGTATATTTATAGCAATGTACCATGATTATGCATGATAGAGATTAGCGTATAAAAATAGTGGTAGTAGTATATTTGAAATTTTCTCGTCCCTGAGAGTGTCCTGAAAAAAGGGCGAAGAGTTCAGCCCCTGCGAAAGTTTTCTGAATAATTGGAATTAACTTTTAAGTTTAATAAAAGCTTTCAATTTTATATAAATGTAGGTGCAATATTCAAACGAGGGGTGAGGTGGGCGGTAGCCTTTTCCTCACACAGAATTATTTGTCAAATAAAGCTGTTCCAAAGCCTAATTTGAATTGTTTTTAAGATAAGGTTTATATAAAAGTACTCGTTATTTTACAGCTTAATCTCCAATTTTTCTTTATAATATTGAATTTCAGGGTATAACAAAGTCGTGTGAGTGCCACACCATTTTACATAGAAATGCGAATAATATTTTAAAGCTTTGGCATATTAGATGTCTGGTAAATCTTTGTCATTTAAATATAAATAAAAAAATTCAAATACAGTTTTATGAATTTCTAATGTTTTTTCGTGTAAATAAAACAAAATCTGTTATACAAGGAAAACTACAACGTCTAGAACGTGAAAGAGAAAAAATTTGGAAGCAAACAGCGGTTTGGGTAGCATTTTAACAATCAGTCAAGTGCGGAAATTGTTAAAATTTTATATTCAATCCACATTTTCTTGATTTCTTCTTCATTTTTCACAATTAGTGTTTGTTAAATTCCTACTGCTCAAACCCCTCACATTCTGCGCATTTCTATTGGCTGATTAAAATTGGACTCGTTTCCTATATATAAGAAAACTTCTCTTTCATTTCTTTATGCACTGAAGACAATACGCTAAATGCGACGGAAACAGCTTTCTGCTTTTTATTTTTTTTTCTCTTTGGCTTTCTAGACGTTGTAGTTTTCCTTGTTTTTATCATAGCCTCCTAAACTAGATGCCTGTTGCGTGGTTCATAAACTTGGCAACAGTTGAAGCGGTAGACAGCATCACCTAGTACAGATTGCGCGACTTTTTTATTCAACAGCCACCAAAATTTTTTTAAAGTGGGATATGATATACATAAAAAGCGAATCGAATCGAAGTAACGTCGATTATATACATCATATATATCACTTCTTAAAATTATTGGTGGCAGTTGAATAAAAAAGTTGACCAGTCTGTAATAGGTGGCGCTGTCTACCGCTTCAACTGTTGCCAAGATTCCGAGTTACGCGAAAGGCATCTAGTTTAGGTGGCTATGTTTTAATACCCCCCGCCAAGCTTCCTATTAATATAAAATAAAATCTAGTAAAGATTCTAAAGCTTTTATAATGTAAATATTGAAATACATCTATCTGAAAACATCAGAACCATTAAAAAATACCCTTACTAATATACATTTTTCTCGAATAGAAATTAATTGAAAATACACCCAAAATGTTTTATTCGACACTTGTAAATGGTGTTAAATGTTTACTTTGTAAATTCCTAATATATAGGAAGGTTTTGAATATATAACCACAAATTTAATTATAAATTAAACACATATTAAGAAATGTATGTCATGCGAAAATTTTTTTGTAATGTGTTCTATTCAGAATTGAACAGAAGTCATTATTAAATGAAAAACTATGTTTATTTGTTTAATAATTTAAACAAAAACTTTATTAATATAATATTTTTTTTTATATATTCGATATTTTTATTTCTAAACCCAAGGGAAATGCATTACATTTTCTTGACTTTTATATACTTTCATATTTGGCGGAAAAACAGGTAAGTATAAATTATGTTTCTGACGTGACACAGCATTGTGATTAAATAAAGTAACAACTACTTAAATTCGTTCATAATGATTGATAAATACATTGCAAAACAATTGTCCAACAGCTAATTTCCTATATCATACTTATATCCAGTGTGTTGGCAGATCTGGCGGAGTTTTTTATTCAATAATCACTGTAATAATTTTGAGAAGTGATACGTGATATACATTATAGAGTATCACCAACGGTTCCGACTAGATCCCCTAAATAAAATAATAGGCCGGTGCATCACCGCCATTTTTTTGCCTCCGAAGAGGACAGCATTCCCGCTTGGCGTCCTTATCGCTTCCCTAATTATTTTAAGAAATCTTGATCTGAAGCTAATCGGGTCAAGATAAGAGCAATAAGCAACAATAATATTTCTAAAAACACATTTTTTTCACAGTACATTCTCAGGATGTCATTTTATTCAGAGGATATCCTATGGATGTACTGGTGTAAGATGCGTTGTTAGGGTGGTTTCTGTTTCTTTTACAAAATGTCGCCAAATTCATTTCTTGAATGATTATAGCAGTTTATCGCTAAACAAACTTCCATATCATAGTTTACTTAACTAAAATTATGAAATATAATAAAACAAGTTACTCTAAAGTAACGTAAGACTAAAAAAAAAATTTGTCGTTTGTTTATCAGAGAAACGCGCTGGGTACATGTGGCAACCCTAAGGCAACAAAATGCCTGATGCGCCAGCTCGTATATATAGGAGCCTTAGTTGCGACCGATTGCAGGTACTCCGAAGCAACTACTTTGACGTTGACGAAGTGATTAGACAAACGTTACAATTAAAAATTATTGGTGATTATTGAATAAAAAAATCCGTTAGATCTGGCAACAAGTAAAAAAATCCGTCAGATCTGGCAACACTGCATATATCTTACTAGAGTGTGCATTCTATACAATAAAAATAATGTTCCTATTCCAAGGCATAATAAAGATTGAGGGCGAGTTTCGTCGTTCATGTGACGAGTGCAACGGCTTTGAAAAGAAGGTGTTGGTCAGATCCATTCAATTTGTAACACTTGGCTCATTTCCATCCTTTTGCGGACCTGCCAACCATTTCATTATGAAGCGTAAAATTTACCCGCCTTTTTTTTTTCACACCAATAATTTTTTCCAGTAATTTTAATCTTACTCAATGGTAACAACATTTGGAGAGAATTATTCTAAACATTAAGTGGTATGGAAAAGCGGGCGTTTTTTCAAGGGGCGGTAACAATTTTATGCTTATTAATAAGACGGTTGGCAGGTATGCTTTTGTTTACCATACTCGGTTTGTTATCGCTACTGCAAAACATTCTCCCTTCCTCTCTTTCTCTAGTCAAGTTGGATGACACAGTGAAAAGACTTTGCTAAGCTGTTTGAGAATGGTTGAGATGAGTGAAAAAGTGATCTCTTGTGGGGACAACCGAAAAAGTACTCATCACATGATTTCAATTTTGGTTACATATTTGCCAACTTAGCACCTTTTGGTTACAGGAAAAGTTTAATAGAAATATTTATTTTATTTAATCAACGAACTGTAACAGTTTTCACTGATTAAGTAAAATAAATATTTTTTTTGAAATTTTCCGGTAGCCCAAAGGTACTAAGTTGGCAACTTTGTTTGTTTATGTGCTTCGATGAGGGATACCAGTTTATGAGAAATATGTTCTAGGGTTAATTCAAAGACTGAATTGTTGCATAATGAATAAGAAAAAATAATAAAAATATTTATTATTATTTTTTTTTCTATGAAGTAATTAGAATTTATATAAAATAAAACAAACTCATAGATGATTTCAAAACCAATAAAATGTCGACAAATAAATATTAATATTAGAAAAAAAATTCTGAAATACCTTCATTTAATTATACTTGACACTTTATATGGGGATAGAAGAGTTTCTCTTTCTCTGCCACCAGCATTCTTATACATAAAATGTTTTCAAATTTCAATTATTTTCGTGATTCTGGTTAGAAATTTTTGAAAAAATGCACTGGTGGAAAAAAAAAAGCGTAACTCTTTTATCTTTGTTTATATCGCTAGAAAAGTAATTTTTAATCTGAAAATGGATTTTAAGTATCGTATAAATATTTAAATATTGTAAATATAAAATATGTATTTTTTTTTTTTTTTTTTTTTTTTTTTTTAGAAAAGGCTCTCTAAAACTTAATTTTTGATTTAATCCTATAAACTGTATAGTGGAGACTCCTTACAAATAGAGAATATATATGTGTATTTAGTTTTTGTCTCAATTGTGACTTTGAGTAACTTTTTAAAAGATCCTCAAAGTAATTTACAAATATGTTCAGACTATATAATGTATATATAACGTGCGGACTATATAATGTGTTTGAACAATAGTACAGTAAACTTATAATTATCCGACAGCGGATACTGTGAGCTGCGGTTTATACGGGGATGCGGGTTGGTTTGCTGGTTGTGTGAATTAAGGTCGATTGATTACACTAGAGTACTAGTCTTATAGGTGGAAAGCCAACCGTGAGGGGTGTTTCTAAGGATCCTAGCCCGTATTTACAAGAATTTAGAGAAAACCAAGGAATACTCCGAACGGTTAGCTCAATCAGCGCAATCTAGGATTGAACCCGGCACTTCCCATCTACCAGCGCTGACCAGTTACTTCCTTCGAGCGCTGAACCATTCGGCCACTGCTGGGGCCCGAGGATACATGTAGTAGATGGCACCAAGAAAAAGTGTTTTTTTTTCCGTTCAAAAAGAAACAAAAATATATGAATACTTAAAAAAAAATGGTGCTTTTGTTTTAGTTTTTATACAATAAAATGTTGTTTAATTTAGTGTATAAATAACCCTGCAGATTGTACCATGGCTTCATTGTAAGTACAATTTTTTTATTCTTGTTTTCATATCCATTATTACATAAAATACTTTTTTTTTTTTTACTATCCGAACATACATATGTAAGGAAAGTATCGTAATCATGTCAAAAATCCGAATTCGAGATTTTGGTGTTCCTATACGTTTTGAGATCCCCTGAGTTCGTTTTCACTATTTTTACTATGATGTATGTATGTGTGTGTGTGTGTGAACACGCTAGCGTCTAAATGCTTTGTTCGAATGAGCTGGAAGTTGGTACTCATGTTGCAAGTCACCATAGCACGAACCCTATTGGTTTTGGTGAATCTGGCACTTATAGTTCTTTTACAGGGACACAAAGAATAATTCTTTATCATTATGGTCTATGGGACCAAAATCTTAAAAGTGCGATAGCTTCAAAACGCCTTATTAAACTGAGAAAATAATTTATACACATAGTATAGGTAATAGTTGCATGAACTGCATGGAGTTTGGTGAATCTAGCACTTATGTGCTTTTTACAGGGACACAAAGAAAAATTCTTTATCATTATGGCCTATGGGACCACATTTTAAAAAGTGCGATAGCGTCTAAACGCCTAATTCAATTGAACAAAAAAATTACACACATATTATAGGTCACAGTTTCACGATCTATATAGGTTTTGGTGAATCTAGCACTTCTAGTTTTTTTTTTTTTTTTTACAGGGACACAACAAATAATTCTATATTATTATGGCCTATGCGGTGAAATTATTTAAAGTGCGATAGTATCTAAATGCCTTATCCATTTGAGTAGAAAATTTATATACGAGTTATAGGTCACCATCACACAAACTGCATGGATTTTGGTGACTCTAGCACTTAATGAGTTTTACAGGGACACAATTAAAAATTGTTCATCATTAAGACGTATAGGCTTAAATTATTTAAAATGCCACAGCGACTAAACTCTTTATTCAAATTAACTGAAAATTTATATACATGTTATACGTCACCGTCACACGAACTTTATGAACTTTAGAGAATCTAGCACTTACTGTTCTTTTTACAGGGACAAAATGCAAATTTATTTATAATTGTGGCATATGGGTTCAAACTTTAAAGTGCGATAGTGTCTAAATACTTTATCCGATGGAGCTGAAAATTTATATAAATATTATAAGTCACTGTTGCACTAACTATAAGCATTTTGGTGATTCTAGAATTTGTAGGTTTTTACATGGACACAATGAATTATTATTTATCATTATGATCTACGAGTTCGATAATATAGCGTTAAATTAAACATCATGTACTATATAAAGAAAAATACCCAAACACCATATTAAAATTTTTTCTTTTGTTTATTTAACAACTCCTATTACTTTAGTTTATCTACAAAACCGTTAATTACTCAAGGTTCGGAAAGTCGAGTGGAGTCACTCCAGATTTTTTTTACTATATTGCAATTATTTTTGCTATTTGCATTATGTTTTATATAAAATACAATGAATTTTTTGAGCTAGACTATTCTTTAACTTCCATTTTCAACCTTTTTGCGGTTTATCCCTGACTTGTATTACCCACATCACCCAATCTACTGAATTCTACGGATAATCGGCAGATAATAGCAATGGGAAATTGAAGGAAAAATAAATAGTAAAATAAAAATTAGCGAACTTGGAATATTTTAAAAGACTCCATAATATATATATTAATCTAAATAGTGTTTATAATTTATATAATTTAATATAATTTAAATAGTTTTAAAGAAATTCTAATATATTTAAAATTATTATATTTAAATCGTTCAAAATTTCACTATTTTAAAGCATTAACTTACAAAATAAATAAATAAATAAATAATTAAAATCTAATGTCACCCATCCTCTCAAATGCGAATATTTTAACTCTTTAGAATATCTAATGACCTATAAATCTTTTTCATTTTAGCATGGATTATACATTAAAATATGGTTTTATGAATTTCCCATTAGTTATAGTACAAATAAGATGAAATCTTGAGACGTTACTTCAAACATTCAAAATGCAAATATTGAAAACATATCTACAAACATCAAAATCTGTTTAAAATACCCCAAGCAATAAAAAATAATTTAAAATATATACAGAATCTTTGATTCGAGATTTTTGAATAATATTCGATGCGTAAGAGTTTTAAACATTAAATTCCTAATATTTATATAAGAAGCGAAGGATTTTGAATGCAACCACAAATTTAATTATATTACATTAAGGGGACCTGGCACCTATGAATTGGTACTAGTGAAGTCGCTTTCCTACAAAAGATTATATTTCGATTTAATATTTATAAATTCAACTATATTAGATTTGTTCAAGAAAATATGTATTGGGGCAGCAATTCTTATGATTTTTTTTTATATATTCTTTATATATTTGAAATATCTAAATTGCGTCTCCATAGTTTGTATATATATATAAATATATATATATATATATTAATGAATTTATGATCTTCAAAATTGAAAAAAAACGTCTATAGATATTTCAGAAAAGACTTTATGTATATATTTTAATGTTTATGGAACCTACTTAAAAAAATTTGGGGTAGACTTTGCAATAAATTTAAACGTAAAAGTATTAAAAATTGTAATATAAAAAAGCGTGTTTTATTTATTTATTATTATTATTATTATTATTATTATTTTTTACATAGACATGTAATTTTTTATTTCTCAGAAACTAATGAATGAATATTTCAAAACTCATCCCTAATATTTTAAAGCAGGTTTTATTAAATACAGAAAACGTAGAAATTTAAGCATTTTGAAAATCCTGATTTCATGGAAAAATTGCAAACTGAGAAAACGCAATATAAAATTTCAAATCGGTAAAAAATATGTCAAAAACATAAGAAATTTTTCCTGAATATATATTTTATTGAACAAACCTAATATAGTTGGACTTATAAATAATAAATGGAATTATCAGCTTTTATATGAAAACTATTTCAGTGGTACTAACAAGGAAACATTCAAAAGGTGTCGTCTTCAAAAAATATTGAAAAAAGTATATGATTCTACTTTTCCAGGAAGTAAAAAAAGTATCGGATGAAATGAATTACAGCGACCACAAAAAATTATCAAAATTAAGCATATTTGGCGATTTAGCGCTGTTAGGCTTTCAGTTCACTAGCACCGAGATTGTCGTGTACGAACAGAACCGTGTTTTGTTTCTCCGCCAAGTACTCAAAATCAATCGCCTAACAGTGTGAAATCGCCAAATATGCTTAATTTTGATAATTTTTTGTGGTCGCTGTAACTCATTTCAGCCGATAATTTTTTCACTTTCTGGTGTTTTAGGAAGAGTAGAATCACATATATTTTTTTCAATATTTGTTGAAGACGACACCTTTTGAATATTTCCTTGTAAGTCAAAGGTTCCAGGGCCACTCAAAAAATTCTTCATAAATTAAAAAAGTGTGTATCGCAGGAAAATCATGCTTAATATTTCACTAAGTAATTTATTCAGAATATAATGTACGGTTAAATTATATATATAAAAGAATTATGCGTATTAATTTATAAACTTAAACAAATTCTTTATTTAATATAATCGACTCCCCATTTATTTGTATTTTTCTTGAAAATTAACAGGAACTTCAGTTGTGTTTCATTACTTTTATTTGCTTTAAAATTTAACTTCCTTTTAAAAGTAAAAAAAAAAAAAAAAAGTTTTAGCGAACACAAAATTTTCTTTTACATTTTCCTATACAAATTCACGCAATTTAAGTTATTTATTAAAATTATTTTTTATCAATGAAAACTATTTTTATCTCACAGACGCATAAAAATTTCTCACTTCGTAGCTCTAATTTGACGTTTTGTCCGCTCTCAACTTTAATCTCAAAGACGTATAAATACAGAATGTAGGGAAATGAATTTCATGCCCTACTGACATCTTCAAAAATGCATAATTTTCATTATAAATCGATAATTTTGTATTATTACAGATATATGATTCAACCATTTACCATAAAGTTATTGACGAGTTCTTTTTAAAAACACTCACATTGAAAATTTAAACCTCCCAGGGAAATAATTCCTCAGTCGGGGCTCTTAATGACACAAAGAAATTTTCTAGTTAACTTTTACAATTAGAGTGAAACCCAGATCTATCGTTCCCGCATCTGTCGTTTTTTCGCATTGATCGTTTTATTTCTATGGTCCTTGCACAAATTATATTTATATTATATTAACGAAACCCGCATGTATTGTGCTTCAAAAAGTCGTTATTCCGCATTTAACCTTGTAAAAAAATTTTCCTTGACCTTGTAAAAATTTTCTGCTGAAGGTCAAGCGGTTCCATACAGACAGGAATAACATTTTTCGCCGTAAAATAACTCTTTTCCCCATTTTCATGGTAGATCAAAACTGTGATGCCATGCATCCAGAATATCTATTCATTTTGTAATTTCAGCAAGAAAGTACAGTCGGTAACAAAAGTGTCCGAACACTAGCAAAAATTTCCTATGTAAAAAAAAGTGCACTTCATACGGTTCTGTTAAATAAATCCTTATCGAATCATGTTCTTAGAGTGACCTAGACCGACTTTAAGTAACCTCTTCAGTAATCCAGAAATATATATTTTTTGTGAAATGCGGTTACATGCGAAAATATGATGAAGAATACCAAACAGTAGGGGAAGAAAATTATGATGATGATGATGATAATTTTAATATAATCTTGTTATTCATGGGTTCTTTTTAAATTAGATTATAACTAGCGATAAATATCTTTTAAAAGTATAATCATATTTATTATTTATCAACTAATTATCGAAAAGGTTACTCACCCTTTCTTCTTTTCACGGCCGACTTGAAACTTAGGGAGTTAGAAGAGAATATCGATGACACAAAATAATATTTCTGGAACTTTTGTTTTTAACATATTTAATTAAATGATGATGATGGAGGTCTATGTCCAATGAAATATATGTACAAAATTTGACGATTAATAAAACAATTTTCAAATTATTTCTACTTCACATAATGAATAACTTTCTGTATATTCAAAATATTCAGTTTTCTTCTTCTTTAATAAAACAGAATCATAATAAATTTTAAGACACCGTAAAAGTGCCTTTCTCAAGTCTACATCTTTTTTAACACTCCACTTTCGAATCGAAAGTGCATCTTATTCTAATAAAACCAAAAAAGAATAAAAAATAAAAATAAAGCATTCCCGCTGTCGCGACAGGTGGCCGAAAAACAGAGGGAAAAGAATGGGGGGAAGGCACTGATGTTGCAACATCCTCCCACCTTGAGCATGGAAAGATTCTGTACATGCTCAACAAAATATTAAAGAAAAAGGAAAACTGTTTACATTCTAAAATATTCTTAGTAAAATAATAAAAAAAAATAATAATAAACAATATGATATAAAAATAGTTCAGGAAAATGTTCAAGTCATTTTGGACTTAAAGTTATATAGTCAGTTTAGATATTAAAGTTTTTTCACTGGTTTGATAATTCTACCAAAACTAGAGGTCTGAATTTGATTCTTGTTTACAATTGTATCACTAAGTTCTAAAGGGCAAATCCTCTGTAGTGGTCGTAAAATTTCACCATTCAGTGTTTTCAGTTTGGCAACACGAAATTGTCCATCTTTACCAGGATAGAGTTCCACCACTTTGGCCAATGGCCACTGAATGCGTTTTAAGTTGTCATTTTGCACTAAAACTAAATCTCCAATTTTAATATTGTTGTTAGGAGGTTTCTTTACATTGTTAAATTCTCGAAGAGATCCCAAATATTCAGTTCTAAATCTCTTGCGAAGATCGTCTTTTAGTTTTTGTCGGTATTCAAATCTTTTTCTCAGGTTATTTCTTTCTATAAAATCCAAGTCAGGTACTCCTGTTTCACGGAGATCTTTCAAAAACATTTCAGGTGTGAGAGGTGTTAAATCTTCAGTATCCTCAGATACATATGTAAGTGGTCGTGAATTCACCATACTTTCTGTGTCGCAAATGGTAGTATATAATTCTTCATAGTTCAAATGGGCTTTTCCTAAAACTCTTTTCAACATTGATTTGATAATGCGAATCAATCTTTCCCAAAATCCACCCCACCACGGAGAGGCCGGTGGGTTAAGTTTCCATTTAATTCGTTTTATAGTGGCAAATTCTTCAATCTGTACCCAATCCACAGAATTTAATTCTTTTCTTGTCGCAACTAAGTTGGTTCCATTATCACTGTAGATGATACGTGGTCGTCCTCTACGTGAAATGAATCTTCTCAAGGTCTGTATGAAATTCTCTGTTGTTAAGGGAGTCGTCAATTCTAGGTGAATAGCTCGAAAAACTGCACATGTATACAGAACTACCCAACATTTGCTGCCATCTTTTAAGAATAGTGGACCAAAAAGATCTGTTCCTGTAATTTCAAAAACACCAGCTTCTCTCACTCTATCTTCAGGCAGAGGTGAACTCAGCACTTCAGCAGCTTTCGAAGAGAATCTCTGACACTGGACACATCTATGCAGAATCTTTCTAATGGTTTTCCTGCATCTTATTATCCAGAATTTCTCTCGAATTGCTGACATAAGAATTTGTATTCCTGCATGATTCATCTCTGTATGTTCATTTTCAATAATTCTATGGGTTACGTTATGGTTCGCTGGCAAAACTACTGGATATCTAAAATTTTCTGAATATTTTCGCATTGATATTCTAGTTTGAACTCTGATGACTCCCATTTCATCAACAAATGTACGCAAAGAGGATAAGTTTTTCTTAAAATTTAAATCTTGATTCTGAACAAACTTCATAATCGTAAGTTCAGCCCTTTCTATTTCTTCAACTGTTAAATTGGTCATTACTCTTGCTTCTTTAGGCTTTTTAACATTTTCTTTAAATCTGAGTATCCATGCTGTGACCTTTAACATCTTTTTATAGGAGGAACATTTCTCGTAAAAGTCTATGTTTTCCGATGATACATTGGCTGCAGAAACTATTGTTTTTCTTCTCTCTGATTCTATTACATTTAAATCGGGTTCTAAAACTTCGTTAGGCCAAAATTCTGAAGATTTTCTTAACCAAGAAGGTCCTTCCCACCACCGGGATTTTAATAGAAATTCAGCAGTACAGCCCCTTGATGGCAAATCGGCAGGATTGAGCCTCCCTGGTACGTATTTCCACTTCTCTGGATGGCTGAGGGATCTAATTTCTTGCACTCTATTGTAAACAAAAGGTGCCCAATTTTCATTTCTTTTGATCCAAAATAGAGCATTTGATGAATCTGTCCAAAAATGTTTTGGAATACTTGGCTGTCTTAGATCTGTTTTTACACTTTGCGCTAGTCTTGCTCCTATGGTACAGGCAAGAAGTTCTAGCCTGGGAATGGTGACTGACTTCAATGGGGCTACCCGAGATCTGGCTTGCACAAGTTGGCAGGTAATGGCATTAAAATTTTCTGCTCTTAAAAAAATGTAAGTTGCATACGCTGCTTTGCTTGCATCGCAGAATACATGAAGGCTCATTTCCGTATTCACCGGATCAGGTACAAGAAGTCTTGGAATAGCAACGTCATTCAACTTATGTAGTCCCCTTTTCCATTTCTCAAATTTTTTCCTAACACATTCAGGTAATTCAGAATCCCAACTCACTTTTAGTTGCCAACATTTTTGAAGTAAAATTTTTGGTGCTAAGGTTACAGGACAACTATATCCGATGGGGTCGAATACTTTATGGGCTACTGACAATATTTGTCTTTTGGTAACTGTCTTGATTTTTTCTTGATTTTCTCGCAAATCTATACTTAGTGAATCATTGTTTAAATCCCATAATAATCCCAAAACTGGAACATTTCTTTTCTTGGAGAGAGTAGAATTTTCTTCTGTTGGATTGATAATATTATGCTCCCACCCTCTTAGATCGAATTTTGCGGTACTAAGGATATATTTAGACTCCGAAATAAATTTTTCAAGTTCTTCGGCACTTTCTACACTAGTAACACTATTATCTACATAAAAAGATTCTGCTAGTTTATCAGCAGTTTCTTTTAGTTCATCGTTAACCTGTTGCAAGTGATACTTCAGAGTTGCTCCTAACAAGTAGGGACTACAAGTGAGGCCGAATACCACTCTTCTATGCTGAAAAATCTTAATATTTGAAGGATTACCCTCCTCCCACCACAGGAATCTAAGATACGGTCGATCTACTTCGCTGAGCTGAATTTGTAGGAACGCTTTACGAATATCTGAAATTACCCCAATTTTCTTAAATCGAAATCTATTAATTACAGAGGGAATTAGTTCCACTAAGTTGGGACCCTTTCCTAAACAATCATTAATAGAAGGAGAACCCCTTTCTCTTGCTGACCCATCAAAAACTGGACGAATTTTAGTTGTGGAATTTTCTTTAATAACTGCTCTGTGGGGCAGAAAATGTTCATTTAGATTATCACTGTATGGCTCAACTTCTTCAATGATTTCTTCTGCAAGCCATTCGTCAAAAACTGCTTCGTAAGCTTCTAATCTTCCAGATTTCTTCAGTGATTCCACGTAATTCTTCAATCTTCGCTCAGCAATTGGTCTACAGCTAGGTAGTGGAGGATGGCCTTCAATACATGGAAGGCTTACTTCATATCTGCCGTCTTCAACAGTTTTAATATTTTGGTTAAAATATTCTTCAGCAGCTATGTCTAATTCTTCTCTCGTGTTCTTATTTCCTGAATCCAAAATTCCTAAAGTATCCAGGGACCAAAGATCTGAAATCTGTGCATTGGCCACATGAAGAGATAAAACAACATTTGTACTATCGTTGGAACTAAATTCTTCAGTTTTACCCATCAATGTTCAACCTAATTTTGTTTCAAAGGCCACTAAATCCTTCGAGAGTAATTTACTTTTCCCTGTAAAAAGTTTCCCACATACATCTGCACCAATTAACAAATCAATTTCTCTATTTTTATTTCTTCTAAATTTTGTTGAGTTGTCATAATCTGAAAATTGAATTCCCCGCCTTCTTGCTTCGTTAATCCATGGCCCATTTCGTAATTTAGGTACTTCTGCGCAAATTTTTTCTTGATCAAGAACTTCAAAATTACACAAATAGTTTTTATTTAAATCACTTAAATTTATTCTATATCGTAAATGATCATGTGTTTGTTGTAACCCACCAAACAAACTATGGTTTAATTTTTCTTGCCCTGTAGGTGTATAACCAATTTTCTTTATTATTTCTTTTTTCAAATAAGATTTCTGAGATCCTGAATCAATTAATGCTCTGATAATGTATTCTTTATCTTTATTGATTAACCTTAGCGTTAAAGTTTGGAGTAACACTTCTTGATTGCAAGTTTTGTTGGACAAAGTGGTATTTTCATTTGTAACTTGTTTTTCAGAATTATTTTCTGGGCACATTATATCGAAATGACGGCGAGAACAAATACGGCATTTTACAAAGCAGCGGCAATTTTTTGCCAAGTGACCTTTAGAGAAACACACAAAACAATGACCACGTTTCATCAAAAAATCTCTTTTTTCACTGAATTCTTTAGTTTTGAATTCTTTACAATCCTGCAATAGATGTTTTTCGCTATTACAAAAATTACAGAAATGTCGTTTATTGCCTGAATTATTATTGTAAAGGCCAGCTGCAGTTGAGGGACGAATTTTGTTTCTTTTTGGTGATTCATAACTTTCTTTCTTATTTGATGTGGTGGAAATATGTTCTGAGTGTTGGGCATTTGAAATTAGTGCAGTAGCTTTTTCGCGACTAACAACTTCTGTTTTTAAAATTTCAATCATTTCTGAAACTTTCCACTGATCATCATCGCCGTATTTTTTCGTTATTTCTAAAACTATGTCTGCTGGTAAAAGTTTTATGAAAATTGGGCAAAATAACGTGCTGTAATTTTCTTCTTTTATCCCTAGGGATTCTAGATTTCTTATTTCTGTCTGACATGTGTCCAGTAATTTTCTTAATTCAAATATATCGTTGGATTTTTTTACAGGACAAAGATTTAGTAATTTATTTAAATGTGAATTAATTAATAATGTTTTTTTACCAAATCGATCTTTTAATGTTTCCAGAGCCGCGTAATAATTATTGTTTGTTAGCGTGAAACCTTTTATTGCATCAGCAGCTGTACCACTTAAGTATGTTCTCAAATAGCTAAATTTATCAATATTTGATAAAACTGAATTCTTATCGATTGCTGCTTCAAACTGATCCATAAATCTTTGGAAATCGGTTGGTTCACCGTTAAATCTATCAATGTTTAATCGAGGAAGATTAATATAACCTTGATCTAATTTTGGTGTTCTATTACCTTCTATTACGGGGCTAGTCGATAAAATGTTAGAATTACTACTATTTTTTATTTTAATCATTTTACTTTTTACTTTAGTTTTCCAAATCAAAATATTTGAATTATATTCATCGCATTTTAAAACTTCCTCTTCAACCTCTTCTACTTTGATATTTTTCTGTATCTCGTCATCTAATGAATTCAGTTCCCTATCTTTTAAATTTAACTCTTCTAAATATTGTTCTAACTCTTCTCCTCCAACATCAATTTCCA
Organism: Salticus scenicus; assembly: GCA_963930645.1. NCBI lineage: Eukaryota > Metazoa > Arthropoda > Arachnida > Araneae > Salticidae > Salticus > Salticus scenicus. The sequence goes on along the minus strand of OZ005658.1, from coordinate 198,738,692 downwards.
ATAACCTGCCTTCGATTTTATTTATTAACTTCGTGGTTTGCGCTCTAAGAACACTTCTTTTTTGTTTTTGAATTACACTCATTATGCTAATTATAAATAACAAATCTTTTAAAATATTATTATTTGATCAATTATCAAATAAAATTTCTTGTCAAAGTAGTTAATCAAACGAAAACATTTCAAAGTTATGCATTCATCATATTAATATATAATGCAATAATTCAAAACACAAAGTATTGCACAAACCCAAACTAAAATATTCTTTCGTTTCATTTTTATCAAAGGAACAAATTTCAAGAACAAAACTAATAATATAAATATCATTTATTATTCATTTCAAATGTAAGTGAAAACGAAACTTTTTCGTTGAAACCAAAACTTTTTCTCTTTATTTATATATCATCAAAAGAACAAATTTTCAAATATTCAATTAAAATAACATTTATATTTATTTATTTCGATGTTGGAGAAAGTAATCAAGTCGGCCGTCCCTGTTCGGGCGCCACTAATTTAATATGATCTTGTTATTCATGGGTTCTTTTTAAATTAGATTATAACTAGCGATAAATATCTTTTAAAAGTATAATCATATTTATTATTTATCAACTAATTATCGAAAAGGTTACTCACCCTTTCTTCTTTTCACGGCCGACTTGAAACTTAGGGAGTTAGAAGAGAATATCGATGACACAAAATAATATTTCTGGAACTTTTGTTTTTAACATATTTAATTAAATGATGATGATGGAGGTCTATGTACAATGAAATATATGTACAAAATTTGACGATTAATAAAACAATTTTCAAATTATTTCTACTTCACATAATGAATAACTTTCTGTATATTCAAAATATTCAGTTTTCTTCTTCTTTAATAAAACAGAATCATAATAAATTTTAAGACACCGTAAAAGTGCCTTTCTCAAGTCTACATCTTTTTTAACACTCCACTTTCGAATCGAAAGTGCATCTTATTCTAATAAAACCAAAAAAGAATAAAAAATAAAAATAAAGCATTCCCGCTGTCGCGACAGGTGGCCGAAAAACAGAGGGAAAAGAATGGGGGGAAGGCACTGATGTTGCAACAATAATGCGGATGAAGAGTGGTTGTGTGTAACAGAGGATGCGTTTGGTACAAAATTTAGATATAATATTCGCATCTGTTAATGAAGACGTTGCAACATGAGGTATCCTAAAGCATAAAAGAAATGCATGCTTTAAAAAAATGAAAATAAGGGCGAAGAAACAGAGGATAATTTTCATGTCGGTGACGTAATTAGGGAGGTTGAAAATGCACGGATTTTACATAAGCACACGAAAGTACAGAAAAAAATTGTAAATCTTAAAATATTCCAGTTTAATATTTATGAAATGAATGAAAAATCCAACATAAAATTACTGATTTTTGACAATAAATTTTACTTAATGTTCTACAACATTGATTTATTCCTTTGGCAGTTTGGAAAGTAACAAACAAGTTTTTATTATTAGCATATCGTACACATTGTATGTATTAATTCATAAACATTGTTTTCTTCGTGTTTTGACTTTAACCCTCATTCGTCGTTTTCCTGCTTTGAACTTTTTTTTTTTTTTTTTTCCCCACGCACCCCATGAAAAACGATGGATCTAGGTCCTACTGCACATTGAGAAAAAAATATATACCACCTTCCTCTAGAATGAATGGGTGGCCATTTTCTAAATCCTTTAACTAGAAATATAGATTTCCGAGCTATGCGCATAAGGCACGCAAATAAACTGAATAGATGAAATGATCGAGAATTTCTAGTGTACACATTTCTAGAGGGTGAAACAATATTCTGAATACTCTAAATATTCTGAATCATTTGTATTTCGAGAAATTCTCGCTTGATTTTCTAGAATTTGGTAACAAACCAAGGTTGTAGTTGTTGAAACCCGCTTCTTGTCGTCTCATTTATTTGCAGAGATTTTTAAATAACTTTGTCCTCGAGAATATAGGCAAACTCTCAAGAATTCTAATAGTGATCTTCTAGAACTCGCTTTTCAAGGGGACTAGAATTTATAAGGATGACATGGAACTCTTTTTTCAAGAGCCCCAATTTAGATTCTAAATGTCAGTTACGGAATTTTTTCTCAGTGTATTAATCATCCTTTAATATTTTACAATAATTAGTTAGAAATAATTTTTATTATGCACATTTAACCCAAAAATTTTTCCTATAGTGCCCTATTAATAATTATAAAAAACAGAATAACAGACGCCACTTGTTGTCCTAACTGCATCAAATTTGACAGGCACTTATTGATCCAATGTGCAGTAAATGTAAATTTGCATAAAATGTTACGTATTAGTTCTTGTCCTAGAGCTGCAACAAAAGTTTTTGTCACGCAACATACAAGCAGTCATTTTCTGAAAGAGTTCAAATCTAATTCTGCACCTCTCAAAGCGTGTAAATCTAACGAAAATCGGAAGTCGACCGTTTTTTTAAATGAAGTACTGAATATCAAGATAAGTAATAACGTCTCTGAAAATGTATGACATCTTTTCTTGGTCGTACTTAAATATTAATTCTATAAATCTTTCTTCTCATAAAATTGCTTTTAGCCGTATCTTAATTCATGGCATAAGATATTACTGTAACAATGATTATCTTTTTAAAATTAAATTGAATTAAGTTTTATCTTATCTTAAAAATGAATCACTATCCTCTTCAATAGTTAAAAAGAACCTTTCACAAACTGGTTCTTCCTAATTATACCCCCCTGCCCCCCCCCCCTCCAAAAAAAAAAAAAAAATCCGTTATATATTCAAAAACGTTTGTTTCCATACCCTATAACAAAAGTAATCTTTAACTACGTTTCTTGCGACCCTGGAAGCCTCTGCGCATGTGCTGACTGAACGAGTCCACTGTTAAAATAGGGAAGATAATTTTACCGTTGAGAGAAAATAAGCGATAAGGGAACACTGCGAACCGAATGATTGGATGTTTACTAAATTCCAACTGTCGGTCAACTTTTCACCCCTCAAAGATTTTGGACTCGCCTTCACTGCGAGGCGTAGGAAACGTGGTCGCACTGTACAAGGTGTTCTCCAGTTTTTCGAAGGAGAATTTAATTCTTATTCACAGTATATTACTTAAAAAAAAAGCATATTTTTGTTAAATCTTACTATGCTGATGAAGGTAGAGAATGAATTGTTATACTTAATAAATTTTCATTCACTCATTTATATATATATATATATATATATATATATATATATATTGCTTTTAATCTCGATAATTCTTTCTACACTGTTTTTAACATAAATTTTCTGAACACCCAAAAACATAATTTCTGTTTCCATTAACGCTTTGAAAAACGAGTGAAATTGCTAACAAAGGAAAATTCGACAAGAGTGTACGGTACTAAAGCTGTATCTCTTCTTTAATATTCAACTGCATCGAAGATATGTTAGACTTTTCTGCACTGAATTTTCGTCAAATGCTAAATATATGGTGGTATTTGAATCCGTTATCGATAACAGAAAATCATATAATATATCTGTACTGATAAGTATAAAGGATTTAAGTCCAAAAATGTCGATTTTGAGTTAAGTGCATAGTCAGACTCAGAAAAAAATTCTCTATGGATTGGTATAAAGGATTTAAATCCTTGTCATTTAGTCTTTCAGAAAATCCATTGGTAAAAAAAGATTAAAGTTAGAAATTTAACATTAATCTTTAGTATAAAATATTTAATTCAATGTTTTTCCTTTATTAAATGAAGATTAACAATCACTGAACGGTATAAGGGGTATAAATCAACCTAATCCCTTTTTCCTGATCGATTCTGCTGATTAGTTTTTAGTTAGTTTAACTTTATTTTTCGTCTCCTGAAAAATCAAGAATATGGACTTAAATCCTTTATACTTATCAGTACAGATATATGCGTTATAAAATAGGGAAAATAATTTTATTTTAGAACAGCTTTATTAGCCCTATTTGGCGAAATTTTAAATTCGTCGCAGAAGTAGCTCGGTCGTTTCTCGCCAAAGTCTTTTCTAACGTAACTGAGATATCTATTTTAATTCATCTTCAAAATGGGACAAGATTTTAAATGGGAGCAAAAGGGTACTCTGCTTAAGCTCTATGCAAGTCATTTAAAGAACACAATTCTTTGAGATAAATTAGTATTACTTTACTTAGAAATTACTTTAAAATTAGCAAAAGTACGAAAATGTTTTGTTTAGAATGTGTAAACTAATGTATTATAACATACATTAACTTTTCCCCATAGACCTATTACTGCAGTGGATGGATGATTTCTTTATATAAATAATATAAGAAAGTGTGGCAAAAATGAATCACTGATTGCAGTGAAAAGGCTACCTTTTTTAACATTTATCCTTTTGTTGGCAATTATTTGTTTTTTATTTTTATTTTTATTTTACTTTTATTTATTTTTATTAAAAGATAAAGCAAGCAAAATTTGTGTAACGTATTGAATTTTCAGCTCTATTTATTTATTTATTTTTATTTTTTTCATTTAATGCAATAAGCCAGACATAAGTATAATTCCCATAAATTATTATACAAGCAATAGTTTTCTTTTTTCTTTCTTTCTTTTCTTTTTTATTATTATTACATTGGATGGGGGATTTCTTTATATAAATAATACAAGAAAGTGTGGCAAAAATGAGACAACTGATTGCAGTGAAAAGGCTACCTCTTTTAACATTTATCATTTTATTGGCGATTATTTGTTTTTTATTTTATTTTTATCTATTTTTATTAAAAGATAAATCAAGCAAAATTTGCGTAAAGTGTTGTATTTTCAGCTCTATTTATTTATTTATTTTTTCATTTAATACAATAAGCCAGACATAAGTATAATTCTCAGAAGTTATTATAACAACAATAGTTTTCTTTCTTTCTTTCTTTTTTATTTTTATTACTACAGTGGATGGAGGATTTCTTTATATAAATAATATAAGAAAGTGTGACAAAAAATGAGTCAACTGATTGCAGTGAAAAGGCTACCTTTTTTAACATTTATCATTTTATTGGCAATTTTTTTATTTTTATTTTTATTTTATTTTTATTTATTTTTATTAAAAAATAAAGCAAGCAAAATTTGTGTAAAGCATTGTATTTTCAGCTTTATTTATTTATTTATTTATTTTCATTTAATACAATAAGCCAGGCATAAGTATAATTCCCATAAATTTTTATAAAAACAATAGTTTTCTTTCCTTTTTCTTTCTTTCTTTTTTTTTATTACTACAGTGGATGGAGGATTTCTTTATATAAATAATATAAGAAAGTGTGACAAAAAACGAGTCAACTGATTGCAGTGAAAAGGCTACCTTTTTTAACATTTATCCTTTTGTTGGCGAATATTTGTTTTTTTATTTTTATTTTTATTTTATTTTTATTTATTTTTATTAAAAAATAAAGCAAGCAAAATTTGTGTAAAGCATTGTATTTTCAGCTCTATTTATTTATTTATTTATTTTTCATTTAATACAATAAGCCAGGCATAAGTATAATTCCCATAAATTTTTATAAAAACAATAGCTTTCTTTCCTTTTTATTTATTTCTTTCTTTTTCTTTTTCTTTTTTTTCTTTTTTTTTTTTTTTTACTACAGTGGATGGAGGATTTCTTTATATAAATAATATAAGAAAGTGTGACAAAAATGAGTCAGCTGATTGCAGAGAAAAGGCTACCTTTTTTAACATTTATAATTTTATTGGCGATTATTTATTATTTATTTTTATTTTCATTTGTGTTTTACTTTATTTTTATTTATTTTTATTAAAAGATAAAGCAAGCAAAATTTGTGTAAAGCATTGTACTTTCAGCTCTATTTATTTATTTATTTTTTCATTTAATACAATAAGCCAGGCATAAGTATAATTCCCATAAATTATTATAAAAACAATAGCTTTCTTTTTTCTTTCTTTCTTTTTTTTTTAAGGATACATGCAAATGTTATTTTACACAATTTAGGCCTGGGACCCTCGTGGAGTCAATCGGTTTTAACCATAACACCAACACCCTTACAAACTGTAATTGATACCTGAAATGCGTTCTCTCGACATGGTTTTCTCATCTGGAGAACTTATGTAGAAAGCTTCGAAAATGGTACCACTCAGTTCTTTTTTTTTTCATCTGTGTTACTTTTTATGATACATCGTTGTTATTTTGTACATAAATGTATTACTACATGCTAAAACTTTACTTAAAGATTTCTTTAAAAAAGAAAATTATATGGGTGACGAATAACAATTTGAATTTGGTAATTCTTGAAACTTTTTCTTAGAAGCAGGGTTCTCGGCAGTTAAATATTCAAAAGCCTTTTTTATATTAAGCAATGTTTGTATTATTCTTTCGAAGATATGTACAACTAAAGTTTAATGAAGATTACTATAAAAATTAATATCATACAGCATAGTAACTGCTGAGAACCCTGCCAAAAATTTTACATGATTTTATAAAAGTAAATTTTACATAATTTTGCTATATGTTTGAGATCAATATTTTAACACTACATAACTATACATTCGCCTAATATTTCATACCTAATATACATTCACCTCCTGTAAGTTTTGCGAATTCAACATGTTTCCTTTGCTCTCACACCTCACTCACAGTACCTTCATTAAGAGTAAAATGAGTTTTAAACCCTTTATGGCACAGTGTTGCCGCTGCGGCAACACCTAATTTTAATTCTTAAGTGCAAAAATTCATCCCAGAAATTTTTTATAGGATCTCTCTTCTATAATATAGAGATGAAACATAGAATTTTTTTTTTTTTTTTTTTTGTCTTCTAATATCATTTTTGAATTCCGGTGGCTGTAGATTTTAAATGAATAGTGGAAAGGGTTAATTGATATATCTGTGATAAGTATAAAGGATTTAAGTCCAAAAATGCCGATTTTGAGTTAAGTACATAGTCAGACTCGGAAAAATATTCTCTATCGATTGGTATAAAGAATTTAAATCCATGTCATTTAGTCTTTGAGAAAATCCATTGATAAAAAAAGATTCAAGTCAGAAATTTAGCATTCATCTTTGGTATAAAATATTTAATTCAATTTTTTCCCTTTATTAAATGGAGGTTGGCAATCGCTGAATGGTATAAAGCGTATAAATCAACATAATCCCTTTTCCTAGTCGATTCTTCTGATTAGTTTTTAGTTAGTTTAACTTTATTTTTTGTCTCCTGAAAAATCAAGAATATGGACTTAAATCCTTTATACTTATCAGTGCAGATATTATACAACTTCTTTTAATATACATTGATTTCTTCGAAAGAAACAGAGGAAGTATAAAAATATTCTTGCTTTTAATGGCTATTAATCAGGGGTAATAAGTTAAAAAATTTTAATAAACGCCCTAAAATGTAAAAACATGCAACATTTATATTAAAAGAAGACTTGGCACTGGATTGTTAAAACCAAGCAAAAACTACAAACTTTTTTTGTTTGTTTGGCATTCTAGACGTTGTAGTTTTTACTTAGTTTTAACTTGCAACATTTGTTTCATATCGAAATAAGACACCTCCCTTCGTCAGGCGAAGAAAGTAGGCACGATTGCTACAAACAAGGTGATTTAGTTTGCAGCACGCGTGCCTACTTTGTAATGCATTGCCGCTTTGTTTACAGCAGTTGTGGCTGGTTTGTTCGCCTGATTAAGGTTGATGTTTTATTTCGACCCAAAACAGTTGTTGCAATTTTTTGCATTTTTTAGTGTTTATTAAAATTTTTAACTGCTTAATTTTTAACGTCAATGCTCCGCTACATTTTTACGCAAACGCCAACCCTATATGGGATAAAGCCAAAATTATTACAGCACCACCTACTATCCAAGAACTTTACATTTCCGAAGCTATTAATCTATTTAAATGCAAAAATGCAATAAATTCCAAAGATGCTGCAATTTTGCCAATAATTTGGCACAATATTATAAAATAGTTAATAGTTTATTTCTGCTAATTCATGATGGTTTTTCTCCTACAATAGCCGCGTGTGATATTTCAATAGTTCCAGCTTCTCTTATTTTTCTTAGCCCCTTGATCCAACCTCTACCGGACTTCAAATTGCCTTTGCTGATATTCACGTTATTAAAAGACTTAACTGTTGACTGTGAAAAGAAAACATATTTAAAACTGCTCATTGGAAACGAACAATTAAAAATCCCTGACGATGCTTTACTATTAAAGCGAAAAGCTTTGGATAATTTTTTTTTAACATCTTTTAAATAAAAAATTTAAATTTACGTGTATTTAAAGTGTTTTTAATATATTTAACAAATGGCACGTGTTCAATTTAACTCTCCTTTTTTTCCTTAGAGATTATTTATTATTCAGTAGTGGCAATGATCGACAAATGCCAAGTCTCTAGTCGTAATTGCCTCTTGACAGCCAGTGTTAGTCTACGGAAAATTGCTCGCAAACTATTTAGCGTTATTGCAACTCTGCTTAGTTTTGTAATATTTTCTGAATTAAAAACAGCGAGATAGTAAATTACTTCGACTAGAATATTTTTATTTCATAGTGAAGTATACAATTTAGTAGAGTGTGATTTATAATATAATCAAATTTTAAAAGAAGATATTTATTTCTAATTATTCATAAAAGAATTTACGAAGAAAGTTAAATAACTAAAATCTGAAAATATATTTATGGAATTTAAATATTGACATAAATAAGACATTGCTGTTTAATTACAATGCACGTTTTGCCTTCTTCCTAAAGCTTGAAAATCAAATTTTCAGAAAATTAATTTACTAATACAAAATAACAAGGAAATTTATTGAGATGTCGCACACTAAATAAATTGAAATTTAAACAATACATTATTAATTTAGTTTCTCTTTTAATAACAACACTTTCATAAAGTAACATTACCTCGTACTTAAAAAAAAAAAAAAAAAAAAAAAAAAAAATCTCGGCTCTAATAAATATTAAAAAGAATTGTTTGTTCAAAGATAGATTATTTTTTTTTAAATATATATGTTTTTAAATGAAGAAAGATATATTTACCTTCACTTAGTTTTAATTGCATTATTGAAATAAATGTATAAAATTAGAGGAAATGGAATACAATATTATTTTTATAAGTATACGTTTACAAAACAAATTGAGTTTAGATATTTATGACGTTCTATTGAAAGTTTTTATTAAAACCATATTGCTTTTATGTTGTTGATGCTATTACACAGCCTGCATATTTAATATAATTTAAACATAATAAAATATAATAAAAGTTATGAAGTTTAGGTAACATGCATAAATCTCAATCTAATTATCTCAAGATAATTCCAATATTTAGTCATAAAATTTCATTAGTGTTAAAACTCGTTTGTCTTTTCACTTTATTGATTATTTATTAATATATTTTTTATTATAATAAGTGTGCATCGACAAATTGACATTTATTGAAATATACACAATGTAATGAAAATTAAACATATGTAATAATGCAGAGAGTTATTTCAGTTTAATTTTTAATTTACTTTTCTGTTACTTGCTGAGTAAATGTAACGATGCAGTAATGTATTTATTTTAGTAAAGAAGAAAAAAGTTTTTCATGTATTTATTTTTATAATTCAGTGCAGATGTTTATTTTGATTTTGTTCATGGTATCAACAATAACTTCTTATAACTATGCTGTAAATAATAATAACGGAAAATGCATTTAAAAACGCGGAACACTTCAATGACTCTATGTTATTCTGATATGTTAAGCTTTACCTTTTCGCACACCATGGTAAGAAAAATGACAAAAGTAAAAAAAGAAATTTTGAATTTATGCCATTGAAAGATTTACATTAAGAGCCCAAATATGAATGATAAAGAATTTTTCTTTGTGTCCCTGTAAAAACTCAATAAGAACTAGATTCACCAAAATCTATGCAGTGCGTACGACGTTGATCTATAACATGTATATAAATTTTCAGCTCAATCGAATAATACATTTAGAAGTTATAGTACTATTAATAATTTGAGCGCATAGGCCCTAATGATAAAGAATATTTCTCTGTGTCCCTCTAAAAAAATGATAAGTGTTAGATTCCCTAAAATGAATACGGTTCGTACTACGGTGACCTATAACATACATACCAACTTTCAGCTAATTCGAACTAAGCGTTTAGATACTATCTTGTTTACTCACATGCATACACACATACATACACATATATATACACATATATATATACATACATCGCCGTAAAATTCGAAAAAAGGAACATAAAGATGCACCAAAATCTCAAAATTCGAATTTTTGTCATAATTACAATACTTTCCTTACATATGTATGTTAGAAAAGTAAAAATTAGTAACGATTTTCATACAGTTTTTTCACGTACATCTCTGCACGTAATTATAAAACTTGCAAATTGAAAAAGCAACATTAATACTTCGAAAGAAATTGAAATAGAAAAATTAAGCTTAAAAAATCGTTTATTCTATATAAATTTAATAGAACCTTTGCTGATTTTAATGAATCCCATACTTTGTTTTTTTTTTTTTGTATGTGCTAACGCACATACAAAATTACAAGCACATACAAGCCTAAATTTGAATATTTCTTTTATAAATTACGACAAACAAAACTCTCAACTATTGACATTGAAAAAAAGTAAGACAAATTTTTACAGTTTTTGTAATTTTTTAAAACTGTATTTGTAAATAAAAAACAATTCCACATTCATTTACAAAATTTTAGTCCTGTTTCCCATCATTCCCCTACTCCTAAAAAAGAGAATCAGATGCATCCAGTCTTAGAGTAAAATGGAGAGAAATCTTTCGAATAATTTGATTTGAAAATCGTTTTTTTCCCCTTTAAATGACTTTAAATAAAAGTATTGAAAAAAAAAATCAATTCTGTTCTAATCCTTGTTTTTTGTTTATTTTGTTTTGTATTTGTTTAATCCGCCTTTAACGAATATAGCGAACTGGAACTAGAAAGTAAAACAAACTTTTATACAAAAAATGTTCTTTGAAAGGAACATTCAGCGCAATATATCTGTTTAAATATAAATTGCCTTCACCAAAATAATCATTAAAAGATCAATCGATTGAGGTGAAGATAAAAAAAAAAAAAATAAATAAATAAATAAATAAATAAATACAGAAACATTTTAAAAGATATTGTAATTGATTGCAAAATTTATTTTTAGATTCTCCTTGTATCTTAATGGTGCTTTTCAAACATAAAAAAATGTAAAAATAAAATAGAAAACGAAAAATAAAAACTGTATTTTTACAGATTTGCCTTTGGACTAACAAATGCAATTTATTATTATTATTATTATTATCATAAGATGGATTATTTTGGCTTTAATTAATAAAGATCCACAGAACTCCAGGAACAATAAAAATATAAGCTGTGAGTGATTATAAAAATGATTAAGTGAGTGAGTGATTAAATTAAGTGAATCATTAAATGAGTGATTAAAAATATAAGCCGTGAGTGCACTATTTAGAAGCAAACATCTTTATTTCAGCAAGATGGGAACCAATTTTTTTTAAGTATCTTAAAATGTATATTATTAAGTCTAAAAGACATTCAGAGGGTTAGGTGAGAGAGAGAGAGGGCTTTGCAATAACGTGTTACTTAGGCAATGGTTTGGGAGCGAATTCTCCGCGTTCTCAATCTCGCAATCACGACCCAACTGCCGAATCACGCCAAGTTTTCCAAAATAGCGCCAATTTTACAACCAAACGGAATCCATTGTCTCTCGAATAAATTAATATAAATATTTTGAATTTGGAAAGTCCGTTAAAAAATTAACGCCAAACACCTATGCCAAACCCCACGCCATAAAAACCGTCTGCTAATGGGAGACAGAAAGACGCAATTATTGCACATCCTGTCATTTAGAAATATAAATTACCCTTTAATGATATTACAACGGAAATTTATTGTTTAATTTAGTTCTAATAAATAAACTTACACAATTTAAAAGAATGAAATGTAATTATGTATACACAGCAGTTAATAGATGAAAATAATATTTTTTTACATTTTATTTTATTAAATTATTTAGTACCGAAAGAAATATAAATCTGAAAGAGCGTTATTTAATAAAAGACATTTATATTATCGGAATAAATTATTAATTTTAAAGAATACGTTTTTGTTCTTAGCATATTTACTTAATAAATTAACAGATAAAATATTATTAGAATTAAGATATTTATTTACAGAGAGACAAATGCCATCAAATATAAAAGATAATTTAGGATTTCGTTAGATATTTTAATAGACATTTGATTTATTGAAAATATAAAAATTAATGATTAAATTCATTTGAGAATGCAATTAAAACTAAAATATGTGAAGATACTCCTTCACAATTATTATTATTATTATTATTTTTTTTTTTTTCAGATTTATTTAAAAATATTCTTTTGGCGATTATTTAATGCAAATAATTAAGTTTTAATAAAAGACAAAAATTAAAACACAGTTAAAAAAAAAAAAAAAAGTTATAAAATTTCTATTATTTTTAATTATCAACAAATGAGTTTTTGTAAAAAAAAAAAAAAAGGTAAATATTTGGTACATACTAATATTAAGTTGAAAAATGTGTCAAAATTCAAAGTACAGCGATAAAAAGAACACATTTCATTCTATTTTAAAATTTGTGTAATTTTTTAAATCTTAATTAAAGACTTAATGTTAAACTTACATTAAACTTAAGTTAAACATATATTAATTTTTATAAATTTTTCGTAAAGCTAACAAATGATTTTTTTTTAAAGTACTTTTATTAAATATCGAGTAAAAGTAATCTAATTGTGTTTATTAAATCCAAGCTAAATGATGTTTAATATAATACAAAATTTTGTACAATGTTAAAAAAGCCGTATTTTATTTTGTTTTTAAATTTGTGTGATTTTTTAAATGTTAAGGGAAATATGTATGTAAAAATTATGTCATGATAAGTATTTAATTCACTCTAATTAATTTTGAAAATAAGTCAAATTTTAAAACACATTTGTTGGAAGAATGTATTTTAGACTGTTTTAAACGCTGTGCCGTTTTTAAATTCAATTAAAAAATATTAAAAAAAATTGTGATTATTCAATGCCAATTTATTAATTTTGAATATAAGTCAAAATTTAAATCACTAAGATTTAAAATCCGCATTTAACCCAGTTCTGCAATTAGTGTAATTTTTGAATTTTAATGAAAGAAATTATGTAAAGATAATTTTATTGTAATTATCCAACACAAAGAGATTAATTTTGAATATAACACAAAATTATACCACAATGATTAAATCAACAGATTTTACAATGATTTAAAACTTGTGCAGTATTAAAACATTAATTGAAATTTCATGTATAACTAACAGGCTACGTCCGCTTCGTTGGTCCCTATTTTTAAATGAATCACTATAATTAATGATTTCTCAAAATTGCATTAATTTTTATCATGTGAAAAAAAAAGAGAGAAAAACTAATCTGATCAGGAAAAATATCGTACCGGGATCCCACTGCCTTCGGCAGCGCAGGGCATTGTGCGCTGCACGCGCGTATTTATGTTCAACACTCTTAATGAATAACTATATTACGAAAGGGAAAAAATGTAAAATACATATAAAAAAATTCTTATCTCATTAGTGGGATAATCGGTCCGGACCCCCACTGCCTGCAGTAGCCTATATCTGCACGCACGGCGCGATTTTTCCTACGCCCGCCGTTCCCACCCCTCTTAATAATTCTATACTTTCGAAAATATTCTCAGTCTATTTATTGGGCCTTAAAATTTAATAATACTAATTTTCAACGCTCTAACTCTTATTTCTATTATCTCCCCCCCCCTTTCGTCCCCCTCCCGTCTATCCTAATAATTTTACAAACTCGAAAATATCCGCAATCGATTTGTAGTTATCAAAAATTTCACGTATATCTGTTTTTTTGTTTGAGATATGAAGGATTTTGTGAAATCACGTTTTGCGCATGTGAAATCAGGTTTTGCCACCTTCCCTCCCCCCCCCCTCCCCGGGGGGCGAATTTTGTTTGGACTGGGCGATGATCAATCACCCACCCACCCATTCACTCAGGAAGAACAATTTTATATATATATATATTAATCACATTATGAATCATTAATAGAAGAAAAATAACTTTAAATTTAAAAAGCAATGATAAAAAGAACAAATTTTATACTGTTTAAAAATTTGTGAAATTTTTAAATGTTAACTAGAAATGCATATAAAAAAAATTCATGATTATTATTTGCTACAAACTAATTAAATTTCAATGTAAGACAAAATTTAAAGCAGAGTTATTAAAAGAGCATATTTTACACTGCTTTAAAAATTGCATAAGTATATTTTTTAATATTATCTCTAAAATTTATATAAAAATATTATTTAGGTGATTATTGTTACAAACTATTAATTTTAAATGAATTCCAAAATTTAAAGCATCGGAATAAAATAACACATTTTTCACTCTTATAAAACTTGTGTAATGCTTAAATATTGACTAAAGTTATTTTTCAACAAAATCTATCAGCTAAAATAAAGGGTATACTAAATTAAACGACCTTATTCTAAAATTGTCTACAGATGAAATTGTTGTTGAGAAAGTCATGAAATTTTGTGTAGGATATAATGAAAGTATGAGAATTTGTTTGTTCGTATAATAATAATAAAACAAAAGTTCAGAATTCCGTCACTAGGGAGCGTTTTTTAACGAATTACACATTTAGCATACATTTATGATGGTTTACAAATTTTATTACGAGGAGACAGCCATCATTGTCAGCAACCAAATGGAATCGCAAGATAGCACGTTCCATTGCCGAAAGCAGTGTATTCGAGGTAATGTCCCGAACATGCTGGGAAATGCTGTCTTTAAGATTAGGTAAAGTTCTTGGATTATCACGCCCCCTGGTTGCGAAATATTGAACTTTTTTATTCGCTCGCACAAATTCTCACACCTTCATTATGTTCTAGACAAAATTTTAGAACTTTCTCAACAATAGTTTCATCTGTAGACAACTTTAAGATAGGGTCGATTAGTTTTGAACAGCCTGTATATTAAATATTGCTTTTACAAATATTCGAAACTAGCAGGCAACGCCCGCTTCGCTGGTCCCTATTTTTAAAAGAATCACTACAATTACTGAATTCTCAAAATTGCATTAATTTTTATCACGTGAAGAAAAAAAGAGAAACAAAATCTGATTGGGAAAAATGTCGCACTGGGTTCTCACTGCCTTCGGAAAAAATTCCCAAAATGCTCTAACACTTATTTCTATTATTTTCCCCCTTCGCCCCCCCCCCTTCCGTCTATCCTAATAATTTTACAAATTCGAAAATATCTGCAATCGATTTGTAAGTATCAAAAACCTCTATGCACCAGTTTTGAACGATATATCTCTATTTTTATTTTTTGCCCCTCTGCTCCCCTTCCCGCCCCTCCCAATAATTTTAAAAAATCGAAAATATCCGCAATCGATTTGTAGGTATCAGAAACTTCTATGTACCAATTTTGAATGATCTAACTCTATTTTTTTTTTTTTTTTTTTGCCCCTCAGCCCCCCACCCCACCTTCCCGGCCCTCCTAATAACTTTACCCTTTCGAAAATATCCCCATTCGACTTGCAGGCCTCTAAAACCTATCTGTACCAATTTTGAACGGCCTAACTGTACTTCTATTTGTTTTTGCCCATAGCCCCCCTTACCGCTCCACCCCCCTTCCCGCCCCACCTAATAATTTTACAACTTCGAAAATATCCGCAATCGATTTGTACGTATCGAAAACCTCTATATACCAATTTTGAACGATCTAACTCTATTTTTTTTTTTGCCCCTCAGCCCCCCCCCACCTTCCCGGACCTCCTAATAACTTTACACTTTCGAATATATCCCCATTCGACTTGCAGGCCTCGAAAACCTATCTGTAAAAATTTTGAACGGCCTAGCTGCATTTCTATTTGTTTTTGCCCCATAGCCCCCACTTCCCGCCCCACCCCCTTTCCGCCCCTCCTAATAATTTTACAACTTCGAAAATATCCGCAATCGATTTGTAGGTATCGAAAACCTCTATATACCAATTTTGAACGATCTAACTCTATTTTTATTTTTTGCCCCCTCTCCCCTACCCCCCCCCCCCTTCATCCCCCACCTAATAACTTTACACAATCAAAAATATCCTCATTCGACTTCCATGCCTCTAAAACCTATCTGTACCAATTTTGAACGCCCTAACTGTATTTCTATTTGTTTTTGCCCCTTAGCTCCTCCCCCCCCCTGCTGCCCCACCTGGGGGCTGAATTTCTAAAATTCCAGAAATTGGTTTTTAGATATTTGCATTAGCTATATTTTAGGGCAAAAATTTCACGTATATCTATTTTTTTGTTTGAGATATATAGGATTAGGCGAAATCACGTTTTACGCATGTGAAATCACGTTTTGCCCCCCTCCCCCCGCCCCCCTTGGGGACCGAATTTGGAAAATTCCAGAAATTGGTTTTTAGACATTTGTATTAGCTGTATTTTAAAGCAAAGATTTTACGGATATCTGTTTTTTTGTTTGAGATATGAAGGATTTTGTGAAATCACGTTTTGCCCCCCTTCCCCCCCTTGGGGGGCGAATTTTGTAAAATCGCTTCTTAGTGGATGCCTACATCATAGAAAGAACATTGTCACGAAATTTCATGCTTCTAGGTCCAGGGGTTTGGTCTGGGCGTTGATAGATCACCCCCTCACTCACTTACTCACTCAGGAAGTGTTCTTTTATATATATAGATAACTCGAAATACTTATAGTCAATAAACACCTTTAGATATATCTTTATTAATCACAGAGAGTAATTCTGCAATGCAAAAGCACCATCTTTTTGTAAAACAATATATTAAATTTGAGTATTTAAAATTCTTTTATCGATATTTTATTTATATAATAATATTGTAGTTTCAAGACTTTAAGCAACTATATATATATTTTTTTTTCTTCATTCTTTTTTCCCTTCTCTTTTTCTTTTTCTTCTTTCTTCTTTTTTTTTCACATAGCTCTTACGAAATCATTTATTAAATTTTTCTTTAATTTGATATCGAGAATGGTTTATGAAGAGCTATTAATTTAATTTTTCTCATAAGCACGTTATTAAAGGAAGAAGAAGAAGAAAAAAAAAAGGTGATTTATGATTTTAGACTAAGTACTAAGAAAATGTTAATGATACGTTATAAATAAGTAAAGATATATTCAAAAGCTGAATAAAAAGCTGATATATATATTTCCCTTTATTGTTATTATTATTATTATTATTATTATTATTTTCATGTTAATTACTTAAAAAATACATTTGAATAGGAATGCTGTAAAATATTTTAGTTGATTTTATAATATGGAAACTAATAATTTTATTGTTTAAAAAAATGGAATCAAACGAAAATGAATAAAGGAATAAAAAAGTGGTAAAATTGTAAGTTTTAAGAGCATATGTATCTTTGTCAAGCTATAAAATAACCCGAATAATATCTTAATCTTTAATATCATTTAGTTTTCTCTGTTCAAATAATCATTCATCTACCTTTCTTTCTTTAAAAAAAAAAAAAAAAAAAATCAATGAAAATTTAAGATAATACCAGTTTAAGAATTATTCTCGAAGGAACACTTATAAAAATTGAATAATGATTAAATCGAGAACATAGAATCTAAATTTCAAGTTCAATTGTTTATTTGTTTCAGAGCTTTGTGCAGCTTATAGATACAGGGTGATTCCATGTCATGGGACAAACTTGGAGCAGAAGTGCAGAACATCACAAGGGTTCAGAATTGCGTTTATAGAAAGTTCTAACAAAGTTTATCGCTGATTAAGATTTGATTTAGTCTATTTGTCTGCCTATTTGTCCGTCTGTCTGTATCTCTCTGTGTCTCCCTGCTAAAAAGAATCTTCATTAAAACTATAAAAAAATGAAAAAAAATTACAAAAAGACTGCATATAATCTGAAGGTATTTAGAACAATAATAAGCTTAAGGCAAAAAATATATTATCTGCAAATTTTTTGCTTCCAAACTGCAGTTTTTCTGCAGATTTTATGATATGTATTGTAATCATGTCAAAAACCCGAACTCGAGATTTTGATGTTTCTATACGTTTTGAGGTCCCCTGAGTCTGTTTTCACTATTTTTACGATGATGTATGTATGTGTGTGTGTGTATGTATGTGTGTGTGTATGTATGTGTGTGTGTATGTATGTGTGTGTGTGTATGTCTGTGAGTGAACACGCTATTGTCTAAACGCTTTGTTCGAATAAGCTGAAAGTTGGTGCGTATATTGTAAGTCACCATAGTACGAACCCTATAGATTTTGGTGAGTCTAGCACTTATAGTTTTTTTACAGGGACACAAAGAAAAATTCTTTATCATTATGGTCTATGGGACCAAAATCTTAAAAGTGCAATAGCATCTAAACGCCTTATTCAATTGAGCAAAAAATTTATACACATATTATAGGTCACAGTTACTCAATCTGTATAGAGTTTGGAGGATCTGGCACTTACAGTTTTTTTACAGGGGCACAAAGAAAAATTCTTTATCATTATGGCCTATGGGGCTAAATTTTATAAAAGTACGACAGCGTCTTAACGCTTATTTAATCTGAACAAAAAATTTGTACACGTGTTATAGGTCACAGTTTCACGAACTGTATAGATTTTGGTGGATTTAGCACTTACAGTTTTTTTACAGGTACACAAAGAAAATTCTTTATCATTATGGCCTATGGGACCCAATTTTTAAAAGTGCGATAGCATCTAAATGCCTTATTCAATTGAGCTGAAAATTTATATGAATATTATAAATCCCTGTTGCACTAACTATAAACATTTTGGTGAATCTAGCATTTATAGATTTTTACAGGGACACAACGAAATATTCTTTATCATTAGGATCTATGGTCTCAAAGTTCAGTAGCGTTAAATAAAACATCGTGTAATATATGGAGAAAACAACTCAAACACTCTGTTATGGTTTTCTCTCTTTTATTTGTTTAACAACTCCTCTTTCTTTACTTTATCTACAAAGCTGTTAATTACTCAATGTTCGGAAAGTCGAGTGGAGTCACTCCAGATTTTTTAACTAAGTGCCTCTTGCATGCGTAAATATTTTCAGGATTTTTTAAAAAATCATATATGATATTCAAGTTTACTATGATATGTTCCATGTTTAAAATGGTATAAACAGTACGACTGGTTTGTATACAGAGACAACCAAAGGAATGTCAACGTATTGCGTTCAATAAGACGCATTTTTTACAAATTATATTTAAATAACTTTATATTGCGCAAGTTATGCTGAACTTGAAATTTATTATTCATATGCTAAAAACATGTTTTCTATAGAATAGGGCAAATTTAACGTTAAGTTTTACAGCGCTACACTAAAATATTCAGGTACATTGAGGGCTACAAATGGAAATTTCTGAAATTGTCTTTCCGTTTGTGTTAAGCGTTCTTAACACTTTAAAAGAATGCATTAGTGTGATTATGAATTTAATTAAACCATTTGCCTATCTTTCATTCTTTGCGTTATGTAATCACGTAGGTAATGTACTACATTGAATTTTAATGGTTAACCCGTTAACGCCCAAATTAATTATGAAAAAACAGTTTAAGGAAATTTCAGTTCTAAATTAATGTGGATAACTTGTGAGATTTGCGTTGATGCAAACTCCATCTTAATTAATTAGTTAGATAACTAAATGGATAAGTAAAGAGCACGAGACTTGAACATAAATTATAATTAAGACTTTTATTTCAACAGTTTAATGGGAGGGCGATCTGGAAACTGCGATAGCTCAGTCAACGTATTTAAATACTTTATCAAAATATATGTATAAGAATTAAATTAGATAATTTGAAATATCTCACCCCAGCAAACTGTCGAAGGTGTATAGAGACGGGTGCACTCTTTTACTCCCCTACTGTGACTTCACTGTGGATCAGCGGATTCCCTGGTGATCCGATATTACGTTCACGAATGCTAGTAGATACACACACCAACACTCATCCAACTACTTAATCTTCACACAACTAAATCTCCACTACTCCACACCTAAATACTCGCCAAAATAAGAATCTTCACAATCTACACCTTTTACGAAAACCATCTCCATCTTATACTACTTCCTACCAACTTCCTTTCTCTTCATTTCAATCAATACTTTTAAAATCGCTTGCAATTACTCTACCTCTCACAACTTTAGTCGTTCGTTGCAGCACCATGTCGACACAAAACTAATCCGACCAAAACTTTCGCCGAGTCACTGGCATCGAAGCGATTTAACCGTCCCAACTTTATACTTTGCTGGATCCAGCTTAATTTCAAACAAACTGTGGTGACGTTCTACAGTCTTAACCTCACAAACTGACAGTAAAATATATTAACGTAACAATTCTTCTGATAGTATTAAATTGAAAGTCTATCCTCATTCAAGGACGTTTAATGTTTTAGAAAAAAAGCTTCTAGATAGAAAAACTTCGAGACAACAGATTAATTTCTTATTATAAGGTGACAAAGACCTCGAAACTAAATTTTCATAATATATATTATTATTTAACTTGACTTAAGTTGATATACTGCTCAAAAAACAAATTTATGTGCGATGAATGAAAAATCATAAAATAACTATCCAAATTATGTAATTATAATTAATAGCAGGCATAAAATTTTGAGGGATCATTTAGAGTGATGATATAATCTATCATTAAAAAGCAGAAGTCATTCCAATAAACCACATAAATATATATGCTATTTTATTGGGTTGTTCGGAAAGTAATTTCATTTTTTCTCAGCACAGGAATTAATTGTATTTTGTTTCACACCATCTTCATAATTAAGCTGCATTACCATTATATATTGTGACAGCTGATATAGCAAGGCTCGTTTGTGAAAAAGTTCATTTTATTCTGCTCTATAGGTTTCGATTGGTGCCCTATCAAATAAAGAAAATCGGAAGCGACATTTTCGGCAAATTTTGTTTTTGCTATCAAAAAGGCGAAAACACTGTTCAAACAAGGAAAAAATTATATGATGTGTATACAGAAAATTTATTTAAAGAACGCCAGTGTCAAAACTGGTTTACCAAATTTTGTTCCGGCAATTTTGACGTTAAAGATGCATTACGTTCTGGAAAACTAGTTTATGCTAATGAAGACAAAATAAAGTATTGATTTATGAAAACTGCCAAATAACAACTCGTGAGATCGCTAAGAAACCGATCAAAGTCGAGAATATATAATTCAATAAAGTATTTATACAATATAAGAAAATTGTCTTTCATTTTCAAAGGAAAAAACGAAATTACTTTCCGGACAACCCAATATTAGCTGTTCTCAAATGAGGACACCGAGCGTTAATGGGTTAAACGAGTACGCACGGTTGAAAATGTTAATAATCTATGGGAACCACATGATTTTTCGTTCTTGTTAATTTTTTTATTTGAGTCAAAATTCATCTTATAAAGTGATTCTCGTTGTGTACTGATTAACAGGTAGCCTGATATCAGTCATTATTAATGCTTCGATGTTGAAAGACTTTCTTATAATAGAGGAAGGATCTTGGGGATGGTTGGATTTTCTTTGGCTTGTTATATAAACTTACATGTAGTCTATGAAAGTACTGTGAATGGTAAAATATATATCGATGAAATTCTTAGCTAGCATGTAATATTCTAAGTTGCTGATAATAGGGATATTTTTCTTTCAATTGGTGGCATAGCTGCCAATATTTTAATTTATTCCGGAGTACTTTTAGCCCCGCCTTTATTTCGCACCACTTTATTTATAGAAAAATTTTCTTCAACGTATAATTTCGATAAAATAAGAAAAAAATTCTTTTAAAAAATAAGTGGTGCGAAATAAAGGCGGGGCTAAAAATACTCCGGAATAAATTAAAATATTGGCAGGTATGTGGTGGTAGTGTTCGGAAACGTTCGGACTCTACTTGTAGTGAAATACCTAATTAATGAATGTATTAAAAGACTGAAGTGACTTTTTCCTTAAACTTAACCGACAGAGTATATTTACGAGATTACACTTTTAGTCTTTTTAGGCTAAGATAAAGAACTTTTGAAGCTGCCTTTGCAGAAATGTTGCAGTGCGAAATACTCCCTCCGGGAGGCGGTATGAGATGAAACAAGGGTTGGATCGTGTGCACTTTATTATACAGGTTTACGTGCCCGACAACTAATCTTATCAATGGAAAACATCTGATGATTATTCATTAGGTCTAGGAGAGCATATCTGTACTGATAAGTATAAAGGATTTAATTCCAAATATGTCGATTTTGAGTTTAGTACATAGTCAGACTCAGAAAAAAATTCTCTATCGACTGGTATATAAAGGATTTAAATTAATGTCATTTATTCTTTGAGAAAATCCATTGGTAAAAAAATATTCAAATCAGAAATTTAGCATTAATCTATGGTATAAAATATTTAATTCAATTTTTTCCCTTTATTAAATGAAGGTTGACAATGACTGAATGGTATAAAGCGTATAAATCAACATAATTCCTTTTTCCTAATCAATTCTTCTGATTAGTTTTTAGCTAGTTTAACTTTATTTTTCGTCGCCTGAAAAATGAAGAATATGGACTAAATCCTTTATACTACTTACCAGAACAGATACATTTAATAAATTTCAAATCTTTATAAAATGTCAAAAAATACATAACTTACAATTTATGCAAAATAACTCACACGAATTTACAAAATTAATGTTTATTTGTTAAGATGTGTATTTGACATTTAGATTGAATTAATGTGTATTTGACAATCAGATTTATGAATATTTAGATTTTAAAGATTACACATTGAAATTTTCTATTATTAAAATCTGGTTGTATATAGGCTCAACTATCTTCTCAGAATCCGCTGAACGCAGAAACATATGGAATGCACCGAAAAATGCGAAATAATACATAGATTTTGGGCTTTAAATTATTCCAATTAGTTAAAAAGATATTAAATTAAAACGCAAAGCCATCACAAAATAAGAGGCACAATGTAAAAATTTACCGCCTGCCCAAGAATCTACTACGTAGAGCGTTTGGGTGTCAAAATACATCTAGTGGCATCGGGGTTGGTCAGACAAACCTTAAAGTATAAAGTTATTTGTAGTCGAACGAAATTAAGTTTTGAGCAATTTAAGTAAAATTCCCTTAGATTTTTTTCTTTTTTTCTAAGATAAAATTATATATGTATACGATTCAATTTTTCAAAAATTCATTTATTTATTTTGACCAGTGAAGCGGCTAAAGTCTACTGGTTAATCTAACAAAATTTGGAAATTATAAAATGTACCGTGACATTTCATTGTAATTTTTTTTTCAACTTACGTCTTAAATTCTTTTAGTTATCAATACGTGAAAGAGCATTTACTAATAAAGTAACAAATATAAAAATAGTACGACAAGACTGACATTTATAAGTTATAAATGAAAAACTTTGAATAAACGCCATAAAATGCAGAAACTTGCAACAGTTGTTTCAGGTTATAAGAATACACGACTCTTCGTCAGGCATGTTTGTTCACCTGAAGAAGGATCGTATTTTTTATCAACCTGAAACAATTGTTTCGAGTTTTTCCCATTGCATGATGTTTATTCAAAATTTTTTAATTATATCAAAGCCGCATTATACTTTCGATTCCAGAAATAGTACAAACCTTGACAAAATAAAGCGGCATTCGTTTTACATTTTTAAATTAAAATAAATTATTTGAATTCTATTTACAAAAGCAAAAATAAAAAGGTTTTTTAAAAAATCAAGTATAAAAATATTTTTAATGCGAAAAAAAAAAAAAAAAAAAAAATGGCGGGAACAAAATGGATTTAAATGATTTTGCTGCCAGCAGATTCCAAAAATTAATTAGTCAAAATGTTGAATATTTGAAAAGAAAAGTGAAAAATTCTCTTATTTAAATGGAAAATGGAAATTAAAACTTTTCTTCTTTTTCTTTTTCTTTTTTTTTCTTCTTTTGTTAAAAAAGTAAGATTAAATTTATGAAAAAAATGCGCTTATTTCGGATTTTCCTTTTGATGTACTAAAATGTGTGTGTTAACCAGAGGAACCCATTCTTTCAAAACATAAAACAAATATATATTATATTTAATTGATCATATAAAAAATATAAATTAATAATAAATGTATATTAATAAATATTTATTAAAATATGCATTATATTTAACCGATACAGTCGTCCCCGCTTAATCGAGTAACGGATAATCGAATATCCCGCATATAAGAATATAAAGTTATAGAACCAATTTTTCCCCCATAGAAGTAATGATAAATTTCCTCGCTTAAAGAAATATTTTTTACAACGCCACCTTGCTTAATCGCATAAACACCCAAAGTTTCTTAAGTAAAATTCCTCTATTTCTGAGTAGATTTTCCCTCTCATTTTCATAAATAAATAAATAAAAATAATTAAATAAATCCGTTCTTCTTTTAAAACCTTACATAACTAAGGCGTGCCCTTTAAACATGAGACGATATTACTGCTGAGGTGATAAAACAAATTTATAAAATCAGCAACTGATTATGAAATTAGAAATTAAAATACAAATGATCTCCAGGAATTATGAAATCACAAACTTTGAAAATTTTCATATGATTGAAATACAGCTTTATGAACTCATAGATGTGAATTAAGATGGAGAAAAAGAACGAAAAGAAGAGTTTTATCTTTCAATAAAATCTTTAAATGAAAGTGAAAAAGAAAAACAAACAGATCCACCTTCAACGATAGATGAAGTTGCAAAATTTTTTTCCTGTAAGCACAAAATCATTATAGTAGTTATACATGTAATTGCATTTCTAGTCTTGCCTGCATAATCGAAGACCCCGCTTAATCGAATTAATATAGTTGGAACGGTAGATATTCGTTTAAGGGGGGCCGACTGTATAACCTTAAAGATGTGAGTTTTTGAAATTTATTTAAAAATAAATTTTGAAATCGTGTTTCGTTTAGATTATTTTTGTATTCGACATGAATGCTTGGAACTAAAAACTTATACACTGAGTTTTGAATATATTATTACACAACGCAAAAAGTAACCATTAATTTTAAGTTTCCTCTAAAAATACCGAAAAGTAACCTTCTATAGACCTGCTAACTATGCTAGTTTATCTGTAATGGTGTTAAGGCCCGCCTTTTTTTCACACCAGAATAGTTGTAGAGCAATAGTCTTCTTATTTAATCATGATAACATATTGCTGAATATTACTCTACAACTATTCTGGTTTGAAAAAAAGGCGGGGCTTAATACCATTACGGATAAACTAGCATAGTTAGCAGATCTACTTCTAATGAAAGAAAATATCTTTGTCGAAATTAAGTGCAGTTGTATGTTTTTGCTACCACAAAACTTCCTTTTATATCATTCTGTATAACGGAGCCACGTACTAGTTAGCATGCACAAATATTTAACTTTCGATTATCACAATAAATATTTAATGCAGTGCGTATAGTTTAACCATTATATGTGGACAGGGGTTTGCCATATGAAAAATCTCAGAAAACGAGTAGCACCAGCAACAATTTTAGCCCGATATACAGCCAAATTCAATAGTATATATATATATATATATATATATATATATATATATATATATATATATATATATATGTTGATATTATTTAAGTTTCAACTCTTCATACATTATATTTGTTTAATTATTCAGACATAAGATTTCATTCAATGCATAATAACATTTGATGTTTTTAACCGACTTCAAAAAAGAAGGAAGGTTCTCAATTCAAACCGTATGTTTTTTTTATGTTTGTTAGCTCATAACTTCTGAACGGATACTCCGATTTTGATACTTTTTGTTTTGTTGAAAAGGTCTTGGTCTGCAATAGGTCCCATTGTAATATCTTTAAGAGCTAAAGAAAATACAGGGTGCCCAAAAAAATCAGCCCCAACTCTTTTAACTTCTAAACGGCTGAAGCTATAGTGATAAAAATGGTATGTAAGTATAGCAAAGTGGCCATGCAGTACAAGGTTAAACCGCTTGCAGCGCCACCTGGTGGAAAATAGAGGAGTTAGTGTTCCTATCTGGAAAACGGTTTTAGAGAAAAAAGTGAATTACAAAGTTGAAGAGTATAATCGATTTAGTACAAAAAGATTGTTTAGACATTTATGCTAGCGTTCCTATCTCGGAAACGGTTCAAGACAGGGGGAAAAAGTGAATTATAAGATTGCAGAGTATCATAGATTTAGTACGAAAAGATAGTTTAGACATTGATGCTAAAAATACAATGCTAGAAACGTGCATTTGTTTGTTCGCAATTTCTTACACTATGCACACTTGAGATACATTGCACACGTTGTAGCGTACTGGTGAGACATACGCTATATAGTTCAAAATACGGTTACTTGATACTTTTTGTTTTGTTGTAAAGATCTTGGTCTGAAGTAGGCCCCATTGTAATACCTTTACAATCTAAAGAAAATAAAGCGCCATCTGGTGAAAAACCGTGGAATTAGCGCTCCTATTTCAAAAACGGTTCAAGATTGGAGAAAAGTTAATTATGAAGTTATGGAGCATCATCTATTTACTACGAAAAGACAGTTTTAGACGTTATTGCTAAAAGAAGAACGCTTAAAATGTGCAGTTGTATGTTCGCAACTTCCTACACTGTGCACACTTGAACTACGTTGCACACTTTTGCAGCGTAGCGGATGACACATATACTCTGTGGTTCAAAGTACTGTTACTGTAAGCGGTTATATCGATTAGCGCCAAGTCGTTTTCAACCAACTTTAGGAAGGAGGGTGTTCTTAATTCGAGCTATGTGTTGTTGTCGGTGTTTGTAAGCTTATAACTTCGTAAGAGATGCTCTAATTAACCGACTTCAAA
This sequence comes from Salticus scenicus, assembly GCA_963930645.1. Classification (NCBI taxonomy): domain Eukaryota; kingdom Metazoa; phylum Arthropoda; class Arachnida; order Araneae; family Salticidae; genus Salticus; species Salticus scenicus. Next base: position 198,711,825 of record OZ005658.1, on the reverse strand, counting down.
AAGGAGGAAGTTCTCAATACAAAACGTAGGTCTTTTTCTTTTTCTCTTTGTTTGTTAGCGCATAACTTCTGAACGGAAGATCCGATTTTGATACTTTTTGTTTTATTGTAAAGGTCTTGGTCTGAAATAGGTTCCATTGTAATACCTTTACGATCAAAAGAAAATACAGGGTGCCCAAAAAAGTCAGTCCCAACTCTTTTAACTGCTCAACAGCTGCAGTTATAGTCATAAAAATGGTTCGTAGGTACAGTAAAGTGGATATGTGCAACGCGATTCAACCGCCTACAGCGCCACCTGGTGGAAAACAGTGGAGTTAGCGTTCCTATTTCGAAAACGGTTCAAGACAGGGGAAAAAGTGAATTATAAAATTGCAGAGTATCATCGATGTAGTACAAAAAGATAGTTTAGACTTTAATGCTAAAAACAAAACGCTTAAAACGTGCATTTGTTTGTTCACAATTTCCAATTTTGTGCGCACTTGAACGACATTGCATTTGTTGAAGCGTAGCGGGTGACATTTATGCTATATAAAATTCAAAGTATGGTTATTTTAAGCGGTCACATCGATTAACACATAGACGTTTTAAACCGACTTCATAAAAGAAGAGGTTCTCAATACAAACCATGTTTCGCATTGTTGTTGTTGTTGTTGTTGAAATTTGTTAGCTTATAACTTCGTAAGAGATGATTTAATTTTAATACTTTTTTTGTTGTCGTAATGATCTTGGCCTGAAACAGGTTTCATTATGATTTCATTAAGATATAAACAAATTAAAGGATACTCACAAAACTCTGTTCTCACTCTAACTGCTGAACGCATGCAGCTACACTGGTAAAAGCAGTATTTAAGTATCGATGTTGAAACTTCTCTCCGTCAGCAGCAATGCATATTTTGCTCTTTTTTTGAACTATACGCTTTGCAATTTCCAGCGCAGCGGGTGACACGTATTCACTGTAAAGTTCAATGTATATGCCTAACAGAACTTTTGGTTACGAATACAGTGTATCCGTTCTTTACATTTCTAAAGATATTTTAATTTAACGTATGTTCATTCAATAGATAGTTTATTGCTCATATCCGATAATAGTAAGAAAAGTGACACAACTAAAAAATGCAGCATTTGAGAAAAATCAATTTAAAAATAACTTGACTAGAATAAAACTGGCATAACTGTCTCTCGAGTGGATAACTTTGTAGATAGGGATGTAACTTTTTTGTTCACATTGGGTGCATTTCATGTATTTTTCAGTGACATAAACCATTTTTTGAGTGGTGGAAGTTGTGATTTGTGAAACTGCCGTCGAACGTCTGCTATATGAATAAGTTTTCACTGAAAAGAGAAAAATAAAATCTTTTTGTAAAAAAATAGAACCGACTCCAAAAAGTAATTACTATTAAAACTACTAAAAAAAAAAAAAAAGAAAGAAAGGTACGAAATGAAACTGTAAATTGCGCATAAAAGTATAAAATAATTTCCTTCGCCAAACAAACTATAACACTACAATTAATCATAACTTTTGAAGTCGGCGCAAAATTAAATAAAAATTGATACCTTTATTCAATACAAAACTGAAATCCTATTCAAAATACACATCTTACATTATAGTTATCAAAGTTATACCAAATTTCCAAAGGAAACTCTAACTTCGTAGAAACATAAATACCGCATTTTGAAGAATGTTCACTGTTCTATGTAGATGCTACTAATGGACCAATTGTATACAGTGATCAAATTAATAAAGGAAATATGAAAATAGATCATTCGAGACAACAGCATTTGTTGCTACAGATCTAAAGACAAACCTTTAAAAACTAATTACATTTTATTTAATTTTGCGCCGACTTCAAAAGTTATGATTAATTGTAGTGTTATAGTTTGTTTGGCGAAGGAAATTATTTTATACTTTTATGCGCAATTTACAGTTTCATTTCGTACCTTTCTTTCTTTTTTTTTTTTTTTAGTAGTTTTAATAGTAATTACTTTTTGGAGTCGGTTCTATTTTTTTACAAAAAGATTTTATTATTAATTTTAATCAATTCTAAAATAATAATAATAATAATAATAATATAACAAAATAAGCAAATAATAATAAAAAAAAAATACATAATAATATTTAAAATTAAAATAATAATTCACCAATAAACATAATCATAATGTCTTAATCATCACTTGTTGGCCTTTTGATGAGTTTGCTTAAGAATACAAATTAAACTAATGTAAAAATTGGAAGTCAAATCGTACATTTTCTATAATTACTTAATAGTAACTCACTTTTTTCACGTAAGATGACGCTATCTCACGTTACGTTGAACGTTCAACCTAAACTGAAAATAGAAAAGATTAACGTTATAATTAAATATCCCTGTTAAATATCACCTTTTTAATAGTGTTTTTAGCTTTTTAATTTTAAAGATTAATAACTATCACTTAATGCTTTCATTTATTTCATTTCAGAAGCAACTAGATCGATTAATCGTTTCTTTACTTTTAATCATTTCTTTTCAGTTTGTTTGTTTTGGCAACCTGTTTATTTCTACTATTTCTGTTTGGACTCGGTTACATGTGGACTTATCAAAAATACTTATTCCATTTTTCAATTCTGGTTGTGTTACTGTTTAATCCAATTTCCTTTTCTACTTTGTTTTTTTGCAAGATAGAAACTTGAGTTGTATATTGCTTGAAATAGCTATACAACGATCCGAAATCTTGCATATGCTGACAGAGATGCAAGTTTCCTGATGAATGATCATTTCTGGTTTTCAGTATTTAAAATTCTATTTTTCATTTCATGAATTCTCTTTTCTTTTAACAGATCCTTTTGGTTAATTTATCTCTTTCCATTTCTATTATTTGATGAATGTTTCTATTGGTTTAATGGATTATGTAAATTATCTCATCGTTAGACTTAAGTGTTACGTGTGTTATTTATCTTCTGCGTAAGTACTTTAACATGTTTTTACTACTCAGTGTAATTAAATGAAATTATCATCGTGACAATAATTTTATTCGAAATACATCTCATTTAAAATTTCATTGTTGGTATTTTCATATATCTTTCATTTGCTGAGTTTGTAAAGGAATTAAATTATTCAAATTATATATATATCTATATATTTATATATATGCATGTTTTTCAATTTTTTTTTTTTTTTTTTTTTTTTTTTTTCAAAATGACCATCTCACCTATCAAGTTTGGTACATTTCTATGCTGCAGATGCCATGGTATGGTCTTCACCTAAGTAGAAAACACTGAAACCAGCAGTTGACCGATATGCATCCAAATTAAATCAGTAGAGATTTTTAGAATTGATCTCTCATATAATCAATTTTTGTGCTATTGCACATTATATAGAAGATATAGATACAGCCTTACTATGATGAGGGAAATGGTAGCATATTAGGATTGCCTGTTGAAAGATAAATAACAAAAGTTTATTGTCATTAATTTATGTACAGGCGCAGTTATGTTTATTTATTTTTATGAATTGCTGTGCTTTAGTTTTTGATTTTGAGCTGCCACGTACATTTTCTGATACAAGGCGACAGACGTATTATTGCGTATTTGGGTGTTCGTGAATTGTCTGTGAATGAAAAGCGAATCTTCTAGAGGCTTAAAAGGTTATTTATAGAAAATTCGAGAAGATTACAAGACTATGAACCAAGTATAAACTTCAGTTTCACGAGAAAACATGGTTTTAATAACAGCTGACAACAATCTGATTCACAGTATAAACTGTATTTTAGCATTAACACGCAGCAATACGCTGCAAATAATAAGAGAGGCATAGTCAAGCAGAGCTCTTTATACAGTAACGTATTGGCGAAAACGAACTAACTTAGCTGGTACAGGAGTGCTTATATATCCTCGTAGAAAATGTGGAATGTTCCAGTAATTTCTCAATCAGTCAAGCTAGAGCTTAGATATTTGAGATATCGATAGTAAGGATACTCTAGCCAAAGTCACCAAATTTGGCGCCATGTCCTTTACCCGCCTTGATAAAGCTTGTTAATGGGTTTTTGAAGGAAAGTGAGCTGTTTTAATGCGAAAAAAAGCTAGGAATGCAGAAAATTAACCTTTTACAAGCAAACTAAGCCTCTTTGAATGAAATTACATAAAAATAACCATTATTATTTACAAATTCGCAACTTAACCCTTTGAAAGGAAATGTAATTAGGAATATTTAACGTGAAAAGCCACCAGACGTTACTAACAAAATTAAGAGAAAAGTATTAAATGAAATTTTACGCTAAATTATAAAAATGAAATTTTATTCAAGAGCTCCGAAATCAATTTTTTGTAGTTGGGAGTTAGCCATTGCGTTTTCGTTACGAAAACACGACACGTTATTGTATGCAAAGGCTCAAATCGTGTTTTGAATTTCTCAAAACGTGCAAATCGACCGAAAACCAAAAATCGAAATATTAGCGGAACTAATTCTTTTTTCTATTGTATATAGGAAAAAGTAATTAATAAAAAAGTAAATGAAAAACAAATCGTACTGTATTCGCTATAAAATAAATTTTAGTACTTCGTAGTATTTTTCTACATCTATCATTACTATTATAACTAATTAATATGAAAATCGGTATTTTAATTATACATGATGCCGAAATGTTTCTTTACACATAAAATAATAATAATAATGATAATTACCCATAAGCAGACATTGGTATAATGCTTATGTTTTTTTTTTATGTTCAGTAAAGAAAATGTCAAAGCTTGCTTAAATAAAGTGTAAATTAGATAACGCTGGGTTAGTTTTTTGTGACACTGATAAACTATGAAAACCACAATTTTTATAAAAAAAATCCATCATCATCATCATCAACTTCAAGGATTAGGCATAGTGCCTGTTCCGGCTTCATTGTTCAGTCCACCGCTTTCTCGGTCGTCCTCGATCTCTCCTGCCCTTTGGGGAGTAGTCGAGGGCAGCTCTAGGGATCCGTGTTTCCGGCATACGCTGTACATGGTCTTTCCATTTAGTACGATATTCTTGTATTCTATCACATATGTTGAAGATCTTTAACTCCTTCCTGATGTCTTCATTCCGAATCTTGTCGAAAATTGTGCAGCCTTTTATAGGTCTCAAATGTCGCATTTCTGTTGCTTGGATTCTCGATAGATCCCGGCTCCCCAAGGTCCATGTCTCTGAGCCATAAAGTAAGACGGGTGTGGCCATGACCCTATAGAATTTAAGTTGTGTTTCTTTTCGTGTCTTCTTCCTGAGGGTTTTTCTCAAAGTTCCACAGATGTATTGGAATTTGTGCAATTTCTGCTGTACCTCGTTCTCGTAGTCATAAGTGAGATCACAACCTAGATAGGTAAAGTGTGATACTTGTTCTATGACTTCATTTTCAATGACAATTTTTGTACGAATAGGTTCTTTCCCTTTGAAAGCCATAGATTTGGGTTTTTTTTATCGAGATTTTCATTCCATAGTCTTGACAAATTTTGTCTAGGCTATACGTTGATCTCTGTAGATCGTCTTCACATTCCTGAATGATAACCTGGTCATCCGCGAACAGTAGCGTGTTGATGGACATGTCTACTTTTAGCTTAATTCCTGGGGCGGCTGAAGTTTTCCATGTTCGGATGTTGTCGTCTATGTAGAGATTAAACAGAGTTGGGGATAGACTACATCCCTGTCTGACTCCTTGGTTAGTGTCTACTTCGTTGGTTTTGTGTGTGCCGATGAGTATCTTCGTATGTTGATATAAGGACTGACAAGTCTGAATCAAGTGTCGGGGGAATCCCCTACATTCCATGATAGACCATAACTTTTCTCTATTCACACGGTCGAACGCTTTTTCGAAGTCTATAAAAATAGTATGCGTTTCCAGGTTAAATTCTCTACGCTTTTCAATTATCTGTTTTAAAGAGAATACATCGTCTATACAAGATCTTCCTCGTCTGAAGCCAGACTGTTCTTCTAAGAGCATTGATTCTGACAATTTCCTTACTCTGTTATTAATTAGTTTGCTATATAATTTATAGGCGGTATTTAGTAGGCTAATGCCCCTATAATTCCCGCAGGAATTCCTATCTCAAAAAAATCCACATTTTTATAAAAAAAATCTACAAAGACACGTGTGGTTATGATATCTATATATGAGATGTAATTTTAGATAAACTAAGAAGTTGAATTACTACGGCCTTCCAAATTGTTTTTCTATAATGACATTGGCATGAGGAACACAACACGGTGCCTGGGACAGGAAATGCGATTCTTTATCTCTATTAAAAAATTTATTTAAGAAATAAACATTAAATCGGAATTAGGAAAAATTTGGCTGTAAATAAAAGAATTTGGAGTGACTTCACTCGACATTCCGAACGTTAAGTAATTAATGGTTGTATAAATAAATGAAAGTAAGAGAAACCGTTTAATAAACAAAAGAGAAAATTACAATAAGGTACATATGTATTTCTCTCTGTGTAGTAAATTCTTTATATTAACGCTATTGCCCTTCAAATATTTTAAACATAGATCGTGATGATAAAGAAATTTTTGTTGTGTCCCTGTAAAAATCGATAAATGCTAGACTCACTAAAATCTATACAATACGCGCGACGGTCACTTATAAAAATTATAAAATTTTTCAGCTTAATTTAATGAGGCGTACAGACGCTATCGCACTTCAGATAATTTGAACCCATAAGAAACAATCATAAAGGATTTTTATTTGTGTCACTGCAAAAAAAAAAAAAAAAACTATAAAAGCTAGGTTTTACAAAAATGATACAGCTCGTTTGCAGGTGATCTTTTACATGCATATAAATGTTTAACTCAATCGGATGTAGCGTTTGATGCAATCGAACTTTAATGAATTTGAGTCCATAAGGCATAATGATAAGAAATTTTTCGTTGTGTCATGTAAGAAAAACATACGTGCTAGATTCATCAAAATCAGCGTCTTTAGTACAACGGTGACCTATAACATGTTTACAAATTTTCAGCTCAATCAAATAAGATGTTTAGATGCTATCGAATATTTAAAAATCTGGGCTTATAGATCATAATGTTAAAGAAAGTTTTGTTGTGTCCCTGTAAAAATTTGTAAGTGCTAGACTCACTGAAATTTATGCAGCTTGAGCGATGGTGGCCAGTAATATGTATGCAAATTTTCAACTCAATTGGATGAGACGTTTAGACGCTATCGCATTTTAAATAATTTGAGCCCATCAGGCAAAATGATAAAGAAATTTTCTTTATGTTTCCTTAAAAAAACGATAAGTACTACATCATCCCAAATATATATAATTAGTGTTACGGTGATATATAACAAGTATATAAATTTTCAGCTCTATCCGGTATGGCATTTAGACGTTATCACTCTTTAAAGAATGCCCATAGGATTATGCCCATATCTATAGCCTATCTATGCCCATAGGACATAATGATAAAGAATTTTTCGTTGTCTCCCTGTAAAAGACGTATACGTGCTAGATTCACTAAAATTTTTTCATTTAATGCAAAAGGAACTTATACCATATGTATAAATTTTCAACTCAATTGAATAAGATGTTTAGTTACACAGTTTAAACAATCTGGGCCCATATAGACCAAAACGATAAAGAATTTTTCTTTGTGTCCCTGTAAAACTAGATGGCATAGGTTGACACTGCTCAGTTCCCCCTCATATATATGTTCTCATAAATTTCTAGTGTGAGACATATTATAATCATGTTAAGAGAAATGAATTTGACCAAACGCTTGAAACAGTGACAAAATGAAATCCTCGCCTAATAGGCTATCCACCGTTCACCTCTATGTATTTATCTTATTCTAATCTATTAATTTACTTTATTAGGGTCAATTTCGTAGTTTAGGTTTCATGCTACTATTTCCAATGCAACAATCCTCAAAATTCCTATTTATATGGAATTTTTTCAATTTTGCTATGTTGATAAAATCTTAAATTACGAATAACTGACGAAAGTTTCCTGTTAGAATATTTGCAGTCAATCATGTTCAAACAAGTATCATAAATGTTATTTTGAAGTTGTCTGATATATTTATGATCCTCAAAATGGACTTTTATACTTAATTTTGCCCTATTCTTCCATGTCTTCTTCTATTTTTTTTTTTGAGATATCATCTACACAGACTAACATACTAGCACACTAACACACTAACGGACTAACGGGCTAACACACTAACGGATTAACAAACTAAATGACACCCTACAGATGGATACCATACAAATTTCGTCATTTTCGGATTCCTCACACCTGAAAACGTATAAAAATGTCAAAAGACCAAGGTCGAAAATTTTCATGATTACATAAGTTCCCCATACCTATAGTATGATGGGGAACTAAAAACTACAATCGTTAGATTCACCAAAATTTATACAGTTCGTACGACGGTGTCTCATACCATATCTATCTATTTTCAGCTCAGTCGAATAAGGCGTTTAGACGCTATCGCACTTTAGAGATTCTTTTTGCCCATAGATCATAAGGATAAAGAATTTTTCTTTGTGACCCTGTAAAAAACTGTAAGTACTAGATTCACCGAAATCAACAGGGTTCGTTCTATGGTGACCTATAACATATGTACCATCTTTCAGCTCGTTTGAACAAAGCGTTTGGGAGCTATCATGTTCACTTACATACATACACACATACACTCATACATACACACATACATCATCGTAAAAATAGTAAATATTAATTTAGAAGATCTCAAAACAGGTAGCAACTCCAAAATAGCCAGTTCGAATTTTTGACATGAATACAGTACTTTCTTCACTATAGTCTTTGGAAAGTAAAAAGGGAAATTAAATCCCATTTGTATTGTTTCTGCAACGCATAGTAAAACTTGCTAAGAAGTTTCACCCAGACTCGATGTGTCGCGTGTGACAAATTGTGTGACCATTAAAATTGTATAATAACTTACTGCAATACAATGTTAATGGGATATACAACATCGTATGTGTATGTACCTATTTATTTGTTTTTAGCTATTTTTCAAACGTGTAAGGCTACATTTCGAACACTACAAAATAAAGTTTGATATTTACTTTTATAAAACATAATCCATTCGCATTTTTGTTTGTTTATTAGTTCCCCATAATACAATAGGTATGGGGAACTTAGGTAATTGTGAAAATTTTCGACTCGGCTTTTTGCCTTTTTTACACGTTTTCAGGCGTGACGAATTCGAAAATGACAAAATTTATATGATGTCCGTCTGTCGGGCTTCTGTTAGTCCGTTAGTTACTTTGTCTGTGTGCCCGATATCTCAAAAAAAAAAAAAAATAATCGCAGAAAAGTCAGATTAGTTTTAAAATATTACTTTAGACACTGGCAAGAATCCTATTCATTTGCAACATTTGAATTAAAAAACTTCGTAAGTTATTCGAAATGTACAATTTTCTTAACATGGGAGAACAGGGCAAAATTTCACTTAAACATGCATTAAATGGAAAATGTTTACTGTAAAAGTGTCAGACCAGTTTTAAAATATCAGTTTCGATGCCGGAATAAGCATCATTAACCACAAACATGCTACTTTGAAGGGACTATTTTTAGGGATATTTTCATCGTAAAGATGTCAGACCACTTTTGAAATATTATTTTGGATACTGACATGAATGTCATTGACTACGAATTTTCCATTATGAAAATATCGTAAGTTGTTGGAAAGTTGCAAATTTCTTAACATTGCAGAAAAGGGCAAAATTTCACATAAACGCCGAACTTGAGGGATATTTTCATCGTGAAGATGTCAGACCACTTTTAAGATATTATTCAGGATACTGGCATGAATATCATAGACTATGAATTTCCCAATTAAAAAAAATCGTAAGTTATTTGGAATATAGGATTTACTTAACGTGGCAGAATAGGGCAAAATTGAGCATAAACGTCCATTTTCAGGATCATAAATATATCAGACAACTTCAAAATAACATTTAAGATACTTGTTTGAACATGATTGACTACAAATATTCTAATGCGAAAATTTCGTAAGTTGTTTTTAATTTAAGATTTTAACAACATAACAAACTTGAAAATTTTCCCCATAAATATGCATTTTGAGGATTGTTGCATTGGAAATAGTAGCATGAAAACTAAACTACGAAATTGACCCTAGTAAAGTTAATTAATAGATTACAATAAGATAAATATATAGAAGTGAACGGTGGATAGCCTATTATGCGGGAATTTCATTCTGTCACTGTATCAAGCGTTTGGTCAAATTCATTTCTCTTAACATGATTGTAATATGTCTTACACTAGAATATATATATGATGGGAAATTGAGCAGATTCCACCTATGACAACGAATTTTCTTTATTACTAATATTTAAAAGTAAAAGTATACATTTCGGACGCTCAGTAGTTTCAATAAGTATATACCTGTTCTTTTAAATATGAAACACACTTTTTACTATTTTTCAAAGAAAAAAAAACATTTTGATTCCATTTACAAATTTAAAAGTTTTAATGTATTAAGAATGTTGAAAGTGATTGAAAAACTTACAGAAACAGGAATTTTTTTTTTTTTTTCTTTTTCAAATGATTGTGCTTCGGGCAGATTGCAAAAATTAATTAGTCAAACCATCTGAAAAAAAAAAAAAAAAAAGAGAGAGAGAGAGAGAGAGAGAGAAATAAGAATAAGATTAATTTAAATTGAAAATGGAAGTGAATATTTACGCTTTTTTGGTTTCTGTGAGGAAAATATATTTCAAATTATGAGAAAAACTTTTTTATTTTAAAAGATTCTCTAATTGGGGTAATCAAATGTGCAAGCAAACGATCCATGAATCGTACTATTGCAAAATAATAACATAAAAATAGGAATAAATTAAAAAAAAAAACAAATTAATTAATTAAAATTGTGATTTTTAAATTTATTTAGAAACACTTTTTCAAATTTGTTTTAAATACATTCTGTATTAATTATGATTCAATACAATATGATTAATTATGATTAATTCTGTATGATTATTTGTATTTCATTTGTATGAAGAAACACAAACGATGTATATTCATGGAGGCATAAAAGTACCTTTAAAAACACAGAGCTGCCAACCTAATCCGGCAAATTGTTTGTACCGCCCCTTTTTCTACATCAGTCATTTCTTAGAGTTTTTTTCTTTTTAATTCATCGCAAATATATTTGAAGAAAATTACCTTAAAAATTAAGAGGTGTATAAAAGGGGGCGTTACTAACAATTTGCCGGATTAGGTTGGCAGCTCTGAAACATCTAAAACTTTCTGTGCCATTTTCAGTTCTCGCATGCATGATTTTTAAGCCAATATAATGTCACTTTTAGAAAATTTGACACACTTCAATAGAGACATCATAGTGCATTAAGAATATAAAAGTATTCAATATCTCATGAAATATGAGAAATACTAAATAATTTCAAATTTGTTTTCTAAATGTATTACAGTTAATGTTTGATTATTTGTATCTATTTCCTTTATAAGAAAATAGCGTATATTTCTGAAAATCTAAAAGTATATTTGACAACATTGACAATATTTTGTACAATTTTTGTTTCTAGCATGCAGGATTTTTAAGCCAATATAGTGTCATTTTTTAAAACTTGACAAAGTTCAATAGAGACATTATGTGCATTAAGAATATAAAAGTATTAAATATATTCTTGAAATATGAGTATTTTTACTAAATAGTTTCAAATTTGTTTTAAGTGCATTTCTGTATTAATGTTTGATTATTTACATATGTTTCATTTGTATGGAAAAAAAAAAAAAAAAATTCATTGAGACGTAAAAGTATATTTAACAATATCGAAAACTTTTCAAATCGTTTTTATTTCTAATACGCAGGATTTTTAAGCCTATAGAATATCAATTTTTATAATAAAATCACACAATTAACTGTGGAAGAAAATCATATTTATTGAAATTTTATTTTTCCGACTGAGTGAAAATAATGCCTGGACCGGAGTCGAACCCCGGATCTTTGACTTACAAGGTCAAGGCTCTACCAATTGAGCTATCCAGGCCGACACCCCGGTCAGCATTACTCACTCAGAAAACCTTTAGGCAGAAACATCTCTGGTCTATCATCTAGATAGCTCGACAGAAATAAGCCGCAGGAAATGGAAAACACCATTATCTAATTTCTCCCAATATCTAATGGTGTTTTCCATTTCCTGCGGCTTATTTCTGTCGAGCTATCTACATGATAGACCAGAGATGTTTCTGCCTAAAGGTTGTCTGAGTGAGTAATGCTGACCGGGGTGTCGGCCTGGATATCTCAATTAGTAGAACCTTGACATTGTAAGTCAAAGATCCGGGGTTCGACTCCCGGTCCAGGCATTATTTTCACTCAGTCGGAAAAATAAAATTTCAACAATAGAATATCATTTTTAGAAAACTTGGCACATTATATCAGAGACATCATAGTGAATTAAAAATATTACATATTAAATATCTCATGAAATATGAGTTGGTTGGTGTCGTGGGTTGGATAGAAAATAATTTTAAATGGGACCAAAGGTCCTATATACAGCATCTGCGATTTGAAGGCAATTTTCTTCATATAAGTCCGCCCACGGATTGTCACTTATTTGCTGCAATTGCGCCAGAATAGCGGGACAGTCCCGTCTTTACGGATCTTCATCCCCTTAACTCTTTGACGCAGATGGGATACCGGTGTCCCTTTTGCTTATTTATTTTTTGACGCTTTTATTGCAAATATTTTTATTATATGATAGTTTTTTATTATAAAAGATAGTCTAATAGTCACTATAAAAAATCTATTAGATTATCAGATTAAATTTTTTACTAAAATAAAAATGTTAAATAAAGTAGTTTGAAAAAAATTTATCAACCAATTTCAAAAATTTATTTCTAATTAAATTTTATTATTTAAAAAAGATCATTAATGAATTATTGCTACTCCTATATCTAGGAAATTGTAAATAAGTGCAATTTGTAAAAATATTTATTCATGGGACGCCCGTGTCCCATGATGAATTTACCTTTAACGCAGAAAGAGACACCGGTGCCCCACTCTATATTTTAGAACCAAAATTAATTAAAATTTTAAATATAACATTTTCCACTTATTTAGATCTAAAATAACTTAAAACTATCAAAAAAGTGTAAAAATTATGTTTGATGAGAAATCTGCTTCAAAGGGCTAAAGTGTCCTGTCCGGAGTCTTGTTAGGGTACTGGTGAGAGTTCTATTGAAACTGATTTCAGGGATTTGGTGTTTGATTTTGAGTTTCCTATCATTGAGTTTTACCTTAGCAACTGAATTAATATCGCTGAGAGTGACATGAGTAACCCTGAAATATGAGTATTTGCACTAAATAGCTTCAAATTTAATTTTTGATAGAAGGGAGTAGAAGGCTGATTTTTACCAACTATGTAAAAAATACCAGAGCCGGGAATCGAACCCCGGGCCTTCCGCTTAACGCGAGGATGCTCTAACCACTGATCTACACTGGCTGATTTGTCACTTGATATAGCTGCTTTAACGCAGACTCGGTGACCTTGCCAACGTAAATTATGTGAGAAGTGCAGAGCTGGTTATCAGCCAGGGTAGCTCAGTGGTTAGAGCATCCGCGCGTTAAGCGGGAGGCGCAGGGTTCGATTCCCGACTCTGGTATTTTTCACATAGTTGGTAAAAATCAGCCTTCTACTCCCTTCTATCAAAAATTAATTTCCAGGTTGATGAATTGAATTTCTGAACTTCAAATTTGTTTTAAGTGCATTCTGTATCAATTTTTGAATTTATGTGTCAGTTTCATTTGCATGAAAAAAAAATAATAATAATATAATAATAATGATAATAATGATAATAATAGTAAACTACATTCATTGAGGCATAAAGGTATCTTTAACAATATAGAAAACTTTTCGAACCATTTTTGTTTCTAACATGCAGGATTTTTAAACACTATAATGTCATTTTTAGAATACTTGACTCAGTACAATAGAGCAGAACATTCTCAGTATATAGTGCATTAAGAATGTAAAAGTATTGAATATCTCATGAAATATGAGAAATTTTACTAAATAATATTTAAAGTTGTATACGCAAGCGTTCTATAAATTTTTATTACATCGTTAACTAGGTAAAAATATAAATTAAGTCTTTATATATATATATATATATATATATATATATATATATATATATATATATATATATATATACTGTTGCGTACTACAGCAAAACCACAGTACAAACTGTTTAGCAATAACACATAAAGCAAGTCTCATTCAAAGAGACTAAAAGCAATGCAAGTATTAGCGGAAGCTGGCTGAGAACTGAACTGAACTAGCCTTGGCGAAAAAACGTCCCTTTTATACTCCTGTAGAAAAGTGTGGAAAATTCCAGGAATTTCCGTATCTCATCAGCCAATGAGATTAGAGCTTCCATATTTGGTATATCCCTAATAAGGATTTTCTCGATAAGGTCACCAAGGAAGGTAAAAGTAGGAGGGAGCCAAATCCATTACCTGCCTTATTGGAGCTTACCAATTCGTTTTTAAGGGAAAATTAGGCTATTTTACCCCAAAAATGAATAGAAATGCATAAAATTAGCATTTTATCAACTTACTAAGCCTCTTTGAAAGAATTTATACAAAAATAAATACAATTATTTACAATTCCGTAACAATACACACATATATATATAAAGATGTGCAAAGATATCGGGAAAATTCAGAAAAATATCGTCAGTAGAATGAATTGAATATTAGTTGCTTTCAAAAACAAGCCAATCGATATGGAATTTCCATTTTTTTTTTTTTTTTTTTTTTTTTTTTTTATATATGAAATAGCGTTAATATGATATACAGTGGTTAAAAATGAAAATGAGGTAAAACCCCTCTTTGGATTTATTTCTTCTTCAGAGAAATTCAACTCATTTTATCGACGAGATTTTTCTGAAGTTTCAAAATATATTTTATTCTTCTCTTATTCGACTGCCATAAGTAATGGATATATTGTATTCGTTGAAAAATTTCGATATCGAATTTACGCTGTTTTACATGCTTTAAGGTCATTTGAGTCCAATAAAATTAGTTTCCGCCAATCAGTCAGTGCGTATATGTGTGTGTGTATGTGTTTGTTTGTGGGGAATCTCTAAAATGCAAAAAAGGTAGAATGATGAAATTTCATACTTCTGACGTGTCCGGTGTACAGAAGATTTTATCCGATGTACAGAAGGTCAATAAATTGTCAAGTTTAGATCCGCATGAAAAAACCTGAAAAAAAAAAAAGTAACAGCTCTACGGATTTTCTTCAAACTCGCTATACTAACTCCCTTTCAGAAGCTTTTTCATATGTAGCTATCCGTTTTCTTTTAACACATGAATTTGCTATATTCAGCATAATTATTAGCCACTACGACGTTTATTAGCATTTGTTCGGTATAATTTAGCCTTATATACCGTAATTTCTGGTAGATAAGCCACAGGTAAGATGCGTCATTTCTCCACCAGAAATTTTATTTAATAGAGAAATCTATACTTTTCCGAAGGAAGAGATCGTACAAATGTAAGCTTATTTATCAATTGAAATTTCTGGTGCAAAACTGGATTATATAACCTGGCGAGTATCTACCAGAAATTACGGTAATCACAAGTATTCGATATTAAAAATTGTGGAAATTTTCTTTTAAAAATTTGTGGTATTCAAAATTCATAGCAATTACTAGCTCTAAATTGGGCTGTTAGGTTATTTCAGAGAGCAAGACATAATTCAAATTTAAAAACCTATAATGTGCTCGAATGTTAACAAATCATTTTAAAATTTTCCCAAATAACGACTTCTAACAATTTACAGCAAAATGTGTCGCAAGTTTTATAGCAAAACCCAATTGAAAAAAATTATTTTTAAAGCAATACATTTTCTATCGTATATGGGTAAGACAAAATAAAGAAATAAGTAAAAATTTTTTAACTTGTTAATTAAATAATCACAAGGAAAAAAGATTTTAAAGAAAACGTTTTTGGTTTCCAAATCAGTTTTACGGTTTTGAAATTTTCTTCGCAGTAATTGACATTATTCCAATTTCAAATCATAAATCGGGAAATACTTTTATGAAATGTGGTGCATGGTTATACATAGTAATGTTCCAACAACGTTTATCGGATGTTTTGATAAAATCAGACATACAGAGTCAAAAAAAAAAAAAAAAAAAAAAAAAAAAAACCTACTACTGCAATAAAATTCAGCTTCTGAGTGAAACCTATCGGTCAAAATGCAGTGATATAGAGTCAGTGTAGTTATATATATATATATATAACTGAATCATATATAAAGTTTTAGTGCATGTATGCAATATAGAAACTGCGATAAGGCGATTAAATAAATCCGAAAATTTCATTATAGCAGAACCACCTATTGACCAATATTCACATATATCGATATACACCAATATGCGTCAAATTGAAACTAAATGTAAAGTTTCATGAAATTTTATACATTAGTGATTGATCGTTAGTAACAAAAAATTTTTATCACACGCACACACACAAATACAAAGACAGACATTTTAAAATAGTCAGTTCGTGTTCGGTAAACCTTAAAACGCATAAATACATTGAAAATCCGAAATTCAAAAATGTTTACAAATCTAGTTCTTTTTCCTTCTTAAAAGAGTGAAAAAAAAAAAATAATAATAATAAAAAAAAATCTTTTACATTCACATTTAAAAATGTCTACTTTTGAACTACAAATACTTAAAAGTCCTTTTGACTTTAAATATGAAAAAAAAAAAAAAAAGAAAGAAAAAAGAAGCACGTTTAACGAAGTCTTTTGTCTAAAATAAACTAAATTCCATACTGAGTTGTGTGTGTGTGTGTGTGTGTGCTTTTTACCTTATAATATATAATACAACATGAGTACAAATATTTGTTTTGTAAATTAAAAATTTTTCTAACATAACTATCCTATTTCTAATATACAGTCATTGCCATAAAAATTTGCATACCAAGAAGTAATTGTTGGATCGTAATGAAACTTAGCATGAAGGTACGTGCTAGGCAGATATGCAAATGATTTGAAATGCAACGTGATTGCGCATTGTGTAATGCCACCAAAAGGCGTTGAACGTCGTTTTTTTTTTTTTTTTGGGGGGGGGGGGAGGGTATAAAACAGTTAAGCAAAGCTTGTTTCGTGTATATAACGTGTTGCGCATTTTAAATAGAGATACCGTTACTCACCTTCAAAGAAAATACGAGCGGCTGTCAGAGTCCAAGAGGGGAAGAATCATCGGTATGATGAAATCCGGGTGATCAGTTCAGCGAATAGCCAGCCACCTAGGCCGTTCTGATCTTACTGTGAGGAGCTGTTGGAACTAGTGGACAAGAGAGAGGTCGCTTACATGGCGACCAGGCTCAAGACGCGTCCGACAGACTAATAATCGAAAAAACCGTCACATCATACGAAACATACGCATAGCACAAACTGTCTCGTTGTCCGCTATCCGGACATATGCAGCACCTGCACAACCAGTCCCTATGTCTGTACGTATTATTGCAAGGCATCTGGCTGAAGGATATTTGCTATCGTGGCGCCCATTACGTGTGCAGTCAATAATACCCACCCCCTCACCTCCGTTTGGAGTGGTGTCGCGTTCGACGGGGTTGAAATGCAATTGAATGGAACCAGGTCGTGTTCAGAGACGTATCCAGATTCAGTCAAGGCTGATGACAATATTGTACGTGTGTGGAGGCACCGGGATCGAAGCCTCAATCCTGCCTTTGCTTTACAGCTGCACATCGCACCCACAGCTGGTGTGATGGTATGGATTGTTACTGCATATGACGCATGGGCTCGCTCTGATATTGATCTAAGGCACCATCACAGCCCAGCGGTACATTCGTGACATCCTTCAGCTATAGGTGTTGCCATTCGATTCAGGGCTCCCAGGAGCCATTTTCCAACAAGACAATGCTCAGCTACAAACTGCAAGGGTGTCTCAAAACTGCCTCCGCCACAATACCACCCTTTCTTGGCCTACTCGATCTCCAGATTTGTGACCAATTGAGCATATCTCAGATCCGTTCTGTTGGCAAATTGGGCAGCCTACAAGTTTGGACGAATTAGAGGTGCGTTTACAACAAATGTGGAACGCAGGACATGATACGGGACTTGTACGTCTCAATCCCCCCCCCCCCCGTATTACATCTTTCTTTCATGCTAGAGGGGGTTCAATAGGGTACTAAAACCTCCATTCTTTCATAGTTTTTCCTGCAATAAACGATAATTTCTCTTTGATTTCGGAATCATTTACTTATATCAACATTGCACTTACGTATGTAAAATTTCGTTTCATTCTGACTACTCTTTCTTGGTGCGCAAATTTTTATGGCAATGAGAGTATTACACTTTATTAAAAAAAAAAAAAAAAAAAATGTTTATTTTCCTAAAATGTAAAAATTGATAGTTATGCATATATCAGCATTCCGCAGTTTTTTGAAAAAGTAATAACATTCCTTCAAACATTTGAAAAAATAAATTAGACAAATAAATATGATTAAAAAAAAAATAATCTGGTGTGTCACTCACACGACTTACTCTTACCCTGAAATTTAATACTATAAATACAGCTTAAAGACTAAGAAGTAAGATAACGAGTACTGTTTTGTAAACTTATGTTAAACAATTCAAACTTGGATTCGCAAGAGTTTTATATGATAATTAGTTCTGTGTGAGGTGGGCTGCCGCCCCCTCAACCGCCCGTTTCATTAATGCACCTACAATTATACAGAATTTAATTCGGTTATTAAAAAATAATTCATTAAAATTGTCATTTAAAAAAATCTTTTATGATAATGCAGACGATTTCCATATTAGAGAAGTAGTATAACACTAAATATCCAAAAAAAAAAAAAAAAAAAAAAAAAAAAAAGTTGAATTTATTCTCAATATTACATAAAAAAAAAAAAAAATGTTAAAAATGAAAAAATCGATAACTTTATTTTAAATTATCGCAGATCGATGGTTCAACCATTCGTTTTATAGATATTGGCGAGCTCTTTTGAAAGATACCCATCATGAAAATTTACTCCCCTCGAGGGTGGGACTTCCCTCCAGGGGGGAGGTGAGGCTCCTATATGCACAAAAAATTTTTCCCAGTTGACTATCTCTATTACAAAAATTATATATTCGTTTCATTTGGTTTAGTGCAATCTATAGCTGTTAAACTCTACTTACCTGCAGTTTCCTCCATAGACGTAAGGTATTTGAATACTTTTGAGTGTCCCTGTACACGAACCATTTGCTTCATCTCATCGAAAAACTTAGTGTAGCATCTCTATATGATACACATTTAGAATATCGAGTTTTGAATTTCTGCTACTACTTGTTCTTCAGATATGCTGATAACAGACACACAGATAGACCATTCGCTAGAAACATGATTTTCGTATTCAGGGGACCTCAGAACATGAAAATATAACAAAAACTCACGTTCGAAAATTTGACCCTAAAACAATACTTTCTCGACCCTATGGGTAAGAGAAAGTAATAGTATAACAAGGTTAAATAAAAATGAAACCAATTGCATTATATGCCAAATTAAATGTATATAAACGCATAGTAAAAACCTGACAAATAAAATATTAAAAGATAAATGCACATTTTTCAGTTATTTTAAAAATAAATAGTGACAAATATATATATATATATATATATATATATTTTTTTTTTTTTTTTTTTTTTTTCGGAACGAAAAGTTATTCCATTTATAACAAAAAACTTTTTAATTATTCATGCCCTTGTAAATTATATTATATTATTAAGAATTTTGTAAATAGTAGTAGTTTTTTTTATGTAATTTCATGCAAAGAGACTTAATCAGGATATAAAATGTTAATTTTCTGCAACTTTAGCTTGTTTTGATGTTAAAATAACACATTTTCTTTTATAAACCCGTTAAAAGAGCTTCACTAGGATAGGTAATGGACTTGGCGACAAATATGGAGAATTTATCGGTCCTTGAAGACTTTTTTGGTGGCATTGGTGAGAAAATCGTTACCATCGATATTTTGAATATACAAGCTATAACTCGACTACTATTTCAGAAATTAAAAGAAAGTTCTGGGCTTGTGTGAGGCTATAAAAGGAATCCTGTTCCAGCGATTGTGAATCAGATTCATTCCAAGAGGCTTGTGTAAAGAACTCCCTGACTGGGTCTCTTGCTATTGTTTGATTACAGCCTATAAGGAAAGGGCATGTTTACAAACAAACGCTCCATCAATCAATCTTTGCCACTCTCGATTGGCCACTCTATTGGTGGAAATACCAATGTTTTGCCTCTTTATCCATAATTTGACTGCGATTGACGTCATATGCCCTTTCTTTATTGATGTGTGTTAATGTTATGGTACAGGTTATACTGTGACTTTGATGTCAGCTGCAATTTAAGCCTTGTTTTCTGGTGAAACTGAATTTGATACTTCTTTGACTGACCTAAAATCTTCTGCAATTATCTGTAAATAAAAGTTGAAGCCTCTGTAAGATTTGCCTTTCATTCACAGACAATTCTCGAACTCCGAGTATGCAACATTTTAAATGTATCTGGTGCGTCAAAGAAAAAAAAAAAAAAAAAAAAAAAAAGTACATACCCTTGAAACTGTCATAAAAACAAATTATTTCCCGTACTACAAGATTAAATTGTTAGAGGAAATCAATGTTATATTTCTTCAAGAGGTCACAGCTGAATCATCGCTCTAGCCACTCAAATCAGTTAGTGACAAGAAAAGTAACTTCAACATAGCGGAGGTACGTTTGAGCTTTGAAGTGCGGAAGCAAGTAATTAAGTCGTACTGAACGTTTGAAAATGTTGCTATGGTTCAAACACAGTGGAGAAGTGAGTATGGTATAGAGCCACCTTCAAGGTTAGCAGTTACGGTATCAGCGATGGCTCACACTCAGAAATGTATTGATGCTGAAAACCACCATTTTTAACATTTACTTTAACCACCATATGAAACATTCAGTATGACAAGAAAGTACCACTCATTTTCCAAATTGGACTATTTTTCCAGACCAAATTGGACTACTTTTCCCAGAAATTTAATGTTGTAGGACAGAAAATAAAATTTCTATGCCAGTGCGTATACATTTTTTTGAAACGTCCAGTATATACAAGGATATACCGACAAATGCAGAGTGATGACATGAGGCATAAAAAGGAGAAAAACTTACTATAGGTAATGGAGTAGCAAAGCATGTTGAGAGGGTTAGAATCGCAAAAAATCAAAGAGGTGGGCTGAATGCGCGAATCCATTGCATTGCCTCCGCGTTCGTTGGATCTCAACCGTGTGTCTTTTACCTTTAAATTACCGCTTTACGTAACTTTAAATTACCTCCTTTTACCTTTAGGCAACTTTAAATTACCTCTTTATCTGAAGTTTGTGGAGACACCGGAGGTTGTCATTACGTGTTGCTGTGACAAAGTTCAAAAGTGTACATAATGCCTTTGAGCGAGTCTGGTAATTGTTTTTACGTCGTTGTAGACTGTGCAATAACAATTAGCGGGTGCCATTTCAGACAACTCTAGTAATATATAGTCCAATCAATCTTTCTGCAGTGAGTATTGTATTTTTATCGTTCCAGCGCGACTTCGAAGCATGCACGCGATTTTTGCGATTTATACTCTATCTCGTGCTTTGCGACTCCTCTTATTCTACGGCAAGTTTTTGTCGTCTTAGTAGATTGACAATCCCTAGAATATATCTTGGGGGGGGGCGTCCAATTTCGCTTCAACAAGACAGTAAATTCCAAAAAGTGATTGTTTTTATGTTCTTTATAACTAAAATATAATTTTCTCTAATTATATCTAATAGGAAAAAAAATGTTGATATAAATATTATTTAAGGACTGTGTATTGTTAGAATATTATTTAATAGTGACTTCGGAGTTCCCAAGGTCTCTAAAATGTCCCAAATTTCGACAAACTGAGTATTATAATATTATTTTTAGCGCATAAAAAATATATCTCTTGATTTCAAATAACGAAAATAAAAGTAAGTAAAATATACAAATTGCATGGTTATAGGCGCAAGTTTATTGCGAATTGTCTATAATCTTTAATCCCTTTTTTAAATAGCACTCTTCTGTTATGGATACTCAGACTTGACGTCGAACAGAAATATAAATATTATACTTAATACAACTTTAAAGACTCCAATGTAAAATTTTTAAGCACAGACTGCAGTTTTGGTAGCGTAAAGCGTACCGTCATCAGTGTAGAAGGACAAAGTGGATCATTAGGTTCCTGTTTTTTGCTACTTTTATTATAAAATCCGCTTCCTTATCTACACTCCTACTCAAAAGTTTAGAAAAATTTGCAAACTATCAGTTTTATTTTCGATTTAAAAACCTGTCTCTCGATGAAATATTTTCAAACTTTGGGTATTTAAAAATTGGGTCTTCCTCATGTTTTCCAGTGACGATTGGCTTAAGACAATATTTAGGAGGTCGTTAACAAATTGAGCAAAATCGATAATTTTGTGATTACCTTTCATCAATAAATGAACGTAAAAATTGGTAGCTATGATGTTGCGCTAAGCCTTAATTAGTACTAATCTAATATTGAATTAAGCTTAATATTTTACTAAGCTAATATTCTACTGAGCTAAAAACTAATATTGATGCCGTGCATACTAAGTTAAGTTAATCAGTAACTACAAAAATAATGCAGGATATTTTTATGTTTTCTCCTTTAGGGTATTAAATTTTTAGTTAAATTAAATTAAAATATGCTTTAAGTAAAAATGAATAATAAAATTAAACATGTTTTGCTGAAATCTCCTAAATTACTCACTCTTTTTAGATTTTAAATTTTCTTTTTTAGATTTATTTAAATTAAGTTTTTATAAAGATAAATTTAATTTATGTAATTACTGCCAAGTAATTCGAGCATTTCAGTAGCTGGAAAGATATTTTTAATTAAAAAGAATAATAATACATTTTTTACAAAAAGAAATTGATATTTTATTTGTATTTTCAATTAAGGCTCATTTTCATCCCATAATTTATGTATCCATCAAAGCATATAAGCTGGAAATTTATTAAAATAATTATGGTTAATTTATCGCATGTTTCACATTTTCTTAATTAATACTTATTTTGAATAGCAAATAATTGAAACAGAGTTCAGTTTAATTAATATAAGTAATTAAATTCATCAACAATTCACTTCATTATGTGTATATTCTTTCTTTTTACATATAGAGTTCACTGCTTTATGAAATCGCCACTGATATTTAAAAAAAATATTCTTCTTTAAATAATTAAAATTTTTTGCAAAAGCGATAATTTTCACGTGAAAAAACATAATTAACTTTTAAACGGATTTTATAGTGATTATTATTATTTTTTTTTTTTTTTCTTAAGAATGATGCAATTACAATTAACTTAGAAATTAATACTCAGAGTGAAGGATTTAAAATTATTTATCTACATTTAATTTTAAATTATTCAACTAAAAATAAACATCGTTTAATGCTGAAACAAAAACAAAAAATAAAAATAAAATAAATAAATTGAATAAGAAGTGCCAAACTATATTACTATATTCATTTTTATTTTTATTTTTATTATTTTCTTTTCTTTTTAGATTTTTCAAAACATGTCCTTTTTTTAATTTAAGCTGAATCTAATTACGTTCCCCAGTTTGCTTATTTATTATAAAATTATATTGTTATACATCTGCATACAGGAAAAACCACACCTATAACATTATAAGTGATATGTTCAAATGGGGGGGGGGGGGCGGTGAGTGAATTCTACATTGCAGTAAACAAAAAAAAAAGAAATTCACACACACAAGAAAAGGCGTAAACTTTTTTCCTCAGCTCATAAATATTAAAATCTACAGCTATGGGCGCTATTGTGCAGTAGAGACCCTGACCCTACATGATAAGAGAATGCACATATTGACGCATCGACCGAGCCATCATGTTTGTTCAATCTGTTATATGCGATCATACTTGGCAACATCCTAATTAATATTGCGTAGTGTTGTTAGTCCCACCCTTTTTTACACACCAGTAAATTTTTAGAGTAATATTCTTCAAATTCAATTACAATTAAATAAGAAGAAAAATACTCTAAAAAGATACTGGTGAGAAAAAGAAGGTGAGGCTAACAATACTACGGAATATTAATTAGTGTGTTTGCAAGTATATATATGCGATGCAATTACGCTCTACAAATTTTTTTAATGGCTCTCTGCATGGCTTTCTCTAAAATAAATAAGACCGTTTTAACGAGATTTTAACTAAAATGAAAGTGTCAGATGCTTGTGAATTTATGCTACGTTCTACAATAATCGAGAAATCTTATGTTCCTATTACATACTTGCCAACTACCTCATTAATAACCGTACAAATGTTAACGCCCCTTGAAAAAACGCCCCCTTTCTCCCACCACTATATTTTTAGAGTAATTCTCTCCAAATGTTGTTACGATTAAATAAAACTAAAATTACTCTGAAACATTATTGGTGTGAAAAAAAAGGCGGGTGCTAAAAATTGTGCGGTTCATAATTAGAGGGTTGGCAAGTATGCTATTACACGAGCGTCGAAAGTTGCTTGAATCTACCGTCGATACAGTACGCTATGGTTTCCCAATGTGTTGCTCGAAACAAGCAACTTTTTTCTGTTGCAGCAAATTTATCGCCCGAAAGCAAGCAATGTCACTTCTAGCAGCCAATGAAGTGGTCTCAAAATGACGTCACTGTTTGATTGACATTTACGTCTCTTCTCCTCCTTTCTCTTCATTTGTAGAAACTATAGCAACCATAGCATTACGTCGCGAAGGAGGGAGGCGCGATGACCCTTTGTTGCGGCAATTTTTGTCGCTTCAAGGAATACCGTGTAATAACAGCATTAGAACTAAAGTCCGCCATTTTTGTTCAACGTCCAATCTCTCTCTGTCTCTATTGTCGCGTCACATGCTGACTGTACATGGAATACCAATAATCATAATTTCGGCTTTAGTCTTTATAGTTTAAGTGTGTATTTAGCAAAATTATTGGGATATTTATATATTTCTGACTGAATAAGAGGTCTTTATTAAGCCACAGAAAATTTTTGTATAAAATAATAGATTTAGCTTGTAATTTTTAATCTAAACAAGGTTTAATATTTTAATTTTACTATTTAAAGTCGACATTACTCTCTTAAAAGCATAATTTATAACTTGAATATTGGCAGGACACAAAATTCCATTTTCCAAGCTCTAATTTCACCCATAACATGCACATGAAAAAATATAAAATCTTATTACGCACTTCTTTTCCTTTACCAACATATTCGTAGGGAATATCTGCTGTAATTTCATAAATGGAGAGCAATAAAATTATTCTTTGATAGGAATTGCGAAAAGTGGTCAATTTTCATTGAAAAATTTAACAATATTCCTTGCTGTCTCAAAATGTGACAGGTAAGCAGTGTTGGGCATAATTGATTAAAAAGTAATTGAATTACAATTGAGTTACAATTGAATTACAACTATTACAAGTAATTAAAAGTTTTAATTAGTTTAAATTGCAAGTAATTGATTACAAATAAGTTGAATTACTTATTCAATTTATTTGAAATCAATTACTTGTTAATCGATTGACAGTAAAATAATTACAATTGTAATTTAATTGTAAATCACTTGTAATTCAATTACTTTTTAATCAATTATGCCCAACACTGCAGGTAAGAAAGCTATGCATTTGTACATGGCCATTCAATCAAGGTAAGTCCGTATTAAATCCAATAAGGAAATTCTGGAGCGGGAAAAATTGGCCTTTATGGGAAGTAATCCTTAAATAGAGGTGTACTTTTAAAGAGGTTTCACCGTACGTTTGTTGCTGATGTTTATTGAACTATAAGTAATTACTCAAAATGACTTTAATGAAAATGTTAATAAATCGTTCCAATATGAATTTAAGTTGTTTTTCTTCAATTTTAAGTTTTTGATTGTCAAAGATTATTACTATTATTATTATTATTATTTGAGGTTATGAGATTTCAGTCCCTTAACGCTCAACCTCCCCCCCCCCCCCCCATTCCTGGACAAGTAAATGTCAGAACAAAACTCTGAATTCTCTAAGGTGGACGGTCAAGTAGAGAAAAATTGTTTGTGAATAAAAATATGTTACAAAAGTCTCAAATCCAATTTCAACGTTCTATGATTAGCCGTTTTTAAGTTGTACAAGATACAACATGTATTGCGCAAGTCGGAATCGTAATACTCCCCTTACTTATTATAAGGAATAAAGAGATTATCTGAAAAATACGCGTACGTTCCAAATTCGTAAGAGGAAGAATTGCTGCTAAAAGGAGAAAAATTTAAAACGTTGTTTTGCTTTTCTTTACAGACTTTAGGAATGTGTCCCGATAAGGAGGGGGGGGGGGGGACACAGACTCCTCAAATATCAATATAACATTTTCTTTGATTCTTATACAAAATTTAAAGTTAACATATTTATTACTGATACATGCATACAATTAAGATTAGGAAAAATATATGATTATATATAATTATATAAAATATATTTACAAAACATAAATAAATTTTAAATAAATATTTCATTTATTTGTTATTTATTTATCATTACCATTATTATTATTATTATTATTATATTTCAAAAAATAAATTAAATAGCATTTCCTGCTAAAATTCACGTTAGAAAATTTAAAAACACGTTGTTTATTTAAAAAGTAAAATAATACGAGTTTATTATACAGAAAGCACATATCTAATTTTTTTAGGGATCAAATAATTATCCTTTCAATTATCTGAAAATTTTTGCTTACTTGTTAAATTCTGTTAACTGAAATTTGTGAATTAATTTTTAATTCTTAGAGCAGCAGCAACAACAAAAATAAATAAATAAATAAATAATCTGGTGTGTCACTCACACGACTTTCTCTTACCCTGAAATTTAATACTATAAATACAGGTTGCAGATTAAGAGGTAAGATAACCGCCTAAGAGTTTTATATGATAATAAGTTCTGTGTGAGGAAAGGCGCTACCGCCCTCCTCAACCCCCCGTTCCATTAATGCACCTACTTTTATATAGAATTTAATTAAATTATTATTAAAAAATAATTCTGTTTTTAAAAAATAATTTATTAAAATTATTATTTAAAAAAATTATCTTTTATGATAATGCAGACGATTTCCATGTTAGAGAAGTAGTATAACACTAAATATAAAAAAAAGGTTGAATTTATTCTCAATATTACATTAAAAAAAAAAAAAAAAAAAAAAAAAAAGAATTGTTAAAAATGAAAAAAAAAATCGATAACTTTATTTTAAACTATCGCAGATCGATGGTTCAACCATTCGTTTTAAAGGTATTGGCGAGCTCTTTTGAAATATACCCATCATGAAAATTTACTCCCCTCGAGGGGGGACTTCCCCCCCAGGTGGAGGCGAGGCTCCTACATACACAATTTTTCTTCCCAGTTGATTATCTCTATTACAAAAAATATATATTCGTTTCATTTGGTTTAGTGCAGTCTGTAGATGTTAAACTCTACTTATCTGCAATTTTCCCCATAGACGTAATATATTTGAATATTTTTGAGTGTCCCTGTACACGAAACATTTGCTTCATCTCGACGAAAAGCTTACTGTAGCATTCCTATATGATACGCATTTTTAGAATACCGAGTTTAGAATTTCTGCTACTATTTGTTCGTGAGATATGCTGATAAAAGACACACAGACCATTCACTAAAAATATGATTTTCGTATTCAGGGGACCTCAGTACACGTAAATATAACAAAAACTCACGTTCGAAAATTTGACCCTCAAACCATACTTTCTCGACCTTACGAGTAAGAGAAAGTAATAAAATCTTAACCATCGCATTTTCAGAATAGGGAATTCGGTATTCCAAAAGAATAAACTAAACTAAAGAAAGAAAGAAAGAAAGAAAGAAAAATCTACCAAAGACAGAATTTATTAGCTTAGTACGGAGGACTGTTAAATTCAATTTTCTAAAATTTTTATCTTTTATTTTTTATTTATTATTTATTTTTTATCTCATTTTTGAATGAAAAACTGGGCCACGTACTTTTTAAAATGACTACAATGAATTAAAATGAAGTGTTGCCACCAAAATTTCACACTTCACTTAATTTTAAAAATTTAATGGTTGTATCGAAAAACTGTTTGCATTCCTAGATTCCGAAAAATCGCCTTTTCCATTTGGCATCAAATTTCTAACGATAGGATTGATGTTTCTAATTTATTCTGATGTTACACAAAACTGGTCTACAAAAACTAGCGACGACGTTTTTACTCAGATTGAAACTAACAGTCCTCCTCGTCCTTGAAAAAAAAAAAAAAAAATCATTATTTCTTATTTTTGTGCATTTTTTAGAACTGCTCAGTCTGAGGAGTATTAGCGTGTTTATTATTATTAAAAACTATACATGATACATTAAAAAAAAAAATTAAAATAATTATTTACGTTTTATAATTTTTTTTTTTTTTTATATAAATTTATGAAGTTAAAATTTATATGACAAAACTATGATGAAAATATCCATAGAATAGAATTATTTTCAGACAAATGTGAAATATTTTCAAAATTATTTGAATTAATTGATCGTAACATTGCAATTGTTTCATCATTTGAAATTGTATTTTCAAGCAATAAATTAAACAATAAAACTGAAAATAATTTCATTGCTATACGCTGAAATAAATGTGGAAAAAGAGCCTTGAATTTACATGGAACTTGTCAATAAACATCTGACGATTAAATTCATTATAATGTTTTCAATTATTTTTGCTAAAAAAAAAAAAAGAAAAGAAAAAAAGGAAGAAAGAAAAAAAGAAAAAAAAAAAGAGAAGAAAAGAAAGAAAGGAAGAAAGAAAGAAAAGAAAAAATTTAAGGAAAAAATATAAATGTATTTGGGCCTATGAAATGCTTAATATTTTACAATAATATTCCTAAAATATCTCAGTAACCGTCGAATATATCATTAAAAATTGCCTTTTTTTAAATTTGGAACGTTCTTCATTATGAAAAATTAGTTACTCATAGTGTTAACAAATTTATGGAATTTTTTATTCAATACTCAGCAATAGTTTTAAAGAGTGATATTTGATCCATAACAGAAAATTAATCTTCGAAATGATTTGGGAACGTTAAAATTAAATTTTAATGGTAGATATTGAATAAAATATTCTCTAAATTGGGCAACACTGGAGACTTGTTCCAAACTTATGAAAAGCAGAAACGTTTGTGGTACATTGCAGTGATATTACCAAGATTTTCAACAGTTTTAAACGAAACTTTATTTACAAGAAGAATATTGCTGAATAATATATGTAATTTATTCTTTAATTATAACGTCTGTCTTGAAGATGAAATTAAATAAACAACAAAAAATCAAATATAAACATATTTGAACATGATTTATGTTTATCAAAAAAACTTAAACAAGCTTTTTTTTTTCTTTCTCTCTTTTTTTAAATGTAATCAATGAAAAATTTAACATGTGAGTCGAGTTATTATTTTAGCTTCACGTATTTCAGCAAAATAGTATAATAATAATAATAACAACAATAATATTAACGAATAATTTAAAAATTGAAAACGTAAAACTTATTTTAAAACTTGTTTTAATAGAGAACTTTAAAAACTAGAGAGCGTAAATAGAGAACTTACAAGAACTTTAAAAATTGTTTGACTTGTCAAACTCTTGTTCTATCACCAGATTTCCCTTTCAGCTAATTCATTCATAAAAGAAACAATTTCTTTTACTTTTGTCGTGATAAAGTTGTATTATCCACTGATTAATAAAAATTTATAAAGAAAATATTATCCATTAGTCCCTAATGACGTCGAAATTTTAACTCGTAGCAGTAGAGTGTTAATGATGACAAGATGTCCATCAGCCAAAAAGAACGAGCTATAGAGTTTAAGTGACGGATTCGTAAAATGATAATCGGTACGTCATGCATGATGGAATTTATATGTGATAATGAACTGACATCAGGAAGGATTTTTGTTTTAAACGGACCAGTGGTAGCTATAAATAAAAGTTTGCAATGTAAAAAACTCATGAAAGTTAAATGGAGGTAATTATAACCATTTTGTAAATTTCTACCACTTTTCAGAACGAGAAAAATGTTGTTTTAACCTTTTTAATGCATAGCGATGTAGATCTATATCGTATGTGTAAAATTTCATATCTCTTTATGCAACGATCTTTACATATTATAGGGTAGGTGCTCCAGTGATTGGCATGCTCCAGTAATTTACATCTATCCCGAAATAATTAATAAATAAGAAAATCATATATTTTACCTATAAGGATTTTAACATTTTATGTCAAACACTTGAGCATAGGGTGCTAATAATTGATAAAATGAATAACTAGCAATGCCAAACACTGGGGCATAGGGGACTAATTACTGATAAAAGAAAAAACTGGCATTGTCAATTATTGGAACATTGTTTGGGTGTCAAATAAAAATTCATTAAAAAAAATATATGATTGCTATTAAATGTATATATTTCAACATATATATGGAATATGTATATGGTTCTGAATATCTTTAATTCCATATGTACTAACTTAAGATTTCGAAAAATATTTTCTGATGACTAGAACATTAAAAACATCAGAGATTGCTCTAAAAGTGTCAATAACTGGTGCACTTACCCTATATCATAAAAAACGGCAGTTTTTTGAGTGACGCAGCAAAGCTCAAACAAAGCTTAGCAGCGACACTCTATTATACAGCTAATTTAACATCAAAGGAATTTGGAAACGCCGACATTTAATATCTCAGTAAATTGGAGATATTCTGATCTAATATTTTCAGAATAAGCTTTTATCTTCTGCATGATGCTATCCTGAAAGTTTCACACTTCAACATTGTATATATTTTGAGATCTGGAGTTGCAATTTAAGACTTCAAAGGAAAAATGTGTTTTGTGTGAGTTTTTTTTCTCGAAAACGGCTCGAAGAAATTTTATGAAATTGATATATGATATTAATTTATTTTGTCTGAGACGCATGACGTTCTCCGTTTTTCCCAAAAAACTCTTGTTTCTTAGATAATTTAGCTTAAAAATCGAACTATTTTTCCTCCGCCATGCATGGATTTGAACCGCAGATTCTCAGAATTCAGAACAGGCGTCATTCGGTTTTCTCAGGCTGTGGTTGGTTGGTCCAATCTGAATGCAGTCAATAAAATATTTAGATTTTTTTTTTATTAAATGCAAAAAGGAAACTTCATTGTTTGTTTTAAATACTTATTATATATATACTAAATTAAATTTTACTTAAATATTTCTTTCTTTTTTGTTATGTAGGAAATTATTTGATTTTAAAATTTCACATTTCGCCAAAATACTATTTAGATAATATTTCAAACAAGGAAATATTTTGTAATTATATGTATTCTATTTAATAATTATTCATAATAAATTTGTAATTTTTTAAGAGAAAATATTTCACATTTTTTTCCGATTAATTTTTTCCGACGTAAAACCCAACTAATCAATCAAACGATTAATTTTTTTCATCATTCATGTATTCATTCGCCGCCTCTGATTGGTGTTTCCTTTCTGCGCTCTCTGACTGGCTGAGACTGTTGCGGTTTTATTGTACAAGGCGTTTGTGGGAGCGGAGCTCCTCTCAATTTGCGCATGCTCCAATTTAGAGAAGAATTTCGAAGTATTATTGAGAGAGAAAAATTTTGGCGCCATCTTTTAACTTAATATAGAGTTATTATAAAAACGAGTGTGATCGCTTTCTCATTATTGATTCTATATTTTTTTCTTTTGTAATTCGTAGTTCCTTTCTAAATTTTTATTAATTACCATTCTCTCGCTCTCCTTTTTTTTTTTTTATTGAATTGAGTGATGTAATTCTGGTGCGCTAATTTTTTTTCCCCCTATTAAGACAAAATGGAAAATAAAAGGATTACTCTATATTGCATTTCAAGAAATTTATATATATTAAATAAGAAAGGCTTGATCATGTATATTAAAATTTAAAATTTGAAGTATCGTAATCAGAGGGAAACTATTTATTTAAAAAATAGAAGATAAACATATTATTGGTAAAATGACTAAATTATTATTATTATTATGTATTATTATTTTATTCTTAATGAATGGCAGTCTATAATCAATTGCTGTATAAATAACAATAAAATCATTAAACTATACTTCAATTTTATTATTTTGCTATAAGCAATTTATGATTTAAAAAAAATTAAATGTCCATTATGTATTTCTACCAGTAAAACAAGAATATTTCGCACCCCCCCCCCCCCCCCCCCTACACACAAGTACTTCAGATATTAATAGTTTAGGTTAATGAAATTTCCTTTTACATGATTTTAATTTTAAAACCAATTATAAGCTTTTTTTTTTTTTTTTTTTAAAGAATTTAAAAAGAAATAAAGAAAGTATATATTATTTCTTCGGTGCATTCCTTAAAAAAGAATAGAAAAAGAGGGGGGGGGGGGATAGCAGAATATATTAATATAAACTAAACTTTGTCTGCATCTAATTATTCTTTAAAAAGGAATTGAAATTTGATTTATCAAAATAAATAATCGTTAATAAATGAAAGTATTTTTGTAAAATTATATGAATATTATATGATCTGCCATCTTGTTTCGAGTGCCAGCTATTTGAAATATTTAAATTCTCATTAAAAAGGTATTTATGATCCAATTTACTTAAAACTCCATATATACGTAGCCCTCATTAATATTTCCATTAAGTCCATTAATTAATTGTAGCCGCCATTTTTAAATAAAATGGCAGCTACATGATAAGAAAAAAAAAAAATCTACTCTTTCTATGAGCTGGAAGGATTTGATCAGTTGATCAATAACCCCTAAAAAGTAATGATATCAGAACAAAAACCCTTAACGGGTTAAAAGTTTGTGACGCAGCACTTTATTTCGATATGATTTGGAAATATGGGTCTTAAAAATAATGATATCAAATTTTGAGTGACGCTTTGCTATTAATTGAAATATACATAGATTTTTCTTATTTCATAATTTGCTTTTTTCTTCTATTTATATTTACATCACAGTACATTCATAATATTTTCAACTTCCACGTGAAAAAATATATAGAATTTACTCACTGATGCTTTTTCATTTGCATCTCGTGAATTCAAAATATGAGTTTTAAAAGAAATGATATAATTTCAGTGACGCCTGAGTGTTACTTTAAAAAGATTTCTTTTTAGATTTCATAACAATCACTTTTGTTTTGTTGAATACAGTGTATTTACATATTGAAATAATGATTTTAATTTTTAAATATACTGTCAAATAATCAAACTTTCACTCAATGTACATTATAAATTGAAGTTATCTAGTTCAATAAATTGATTTGTCTATTGCGTCACGCTATCCAAAACTGTAAGTAAAATTTATGTAAATGTTACTTTGCACACATTTTCACTGTTAATACTATGATACAAAAAGATTGTGTGATGCAAAAAGAAAACATTTGCAGAAATTTTACTTGCAGTTTTGGATAGCGTGACGCAATAGACAAATCAATTTATTGAACTAGATAACTTCAATTTATAATGTACATTGAGTGAAAGTTTGATTATTTGACAGTATATTTAAAAATTAAAATCATTATTTCAATATGTAAATACACTGTATTCAACAAAACAAAAGTGATTGTTATGAAATCTAAAAAGAAATCTTTTTAAAGTAACACTCAGGCGTCACTGAAATTATATCATTTCTTTTAAAACTCATATTTTGAATTCACGAGATGCAAATGAAAAAGCATCAGTGAGTAAATTCTATATATTTTTTCACGTGGAAGTTGAAAATATTATGAATGTACTGTGATGTAAATATAAATAGAAGAAAAAAGCAAATTATGAAATAAGAAAAATCTATGTATATTTCAATTAATAGCAAAGCGTCACTCAAAATTTGATATCATTATTTTTAAGACCCATATTTCCAAATCATATCGAAATAAAGTGCTGCGTCACAAACTTTTAACCCGTTAAGGGTTTTTGTTCTGATATATATATACTATTACCAAAGCTATTTCATCGTTTCCGAACGCAACCAGAATCTTTGACAGTTTAATTCCTTATCTGTAACAATTTTTATTTGTTGACGCACATTTCGTAAGTGTTACGAATTAAGATTATTTATATAAAGTATTAAAAACATACAGGAAAAATTGTTTTCTGATAGAAAGAAGGTAATAACAAATAATATTTACATTTATGCAAGAAAAATGTAGCTTTTTTTTTTTTTTTTTTGATAATGTAGAAATACATCAATACTTTTTTTCCCCATTAACTACACCCATTTCCTGGTTGATTACAAATGTCATTTATTAAAAATAAAAATTCATTCATTTGAGGGTTAAGTAATGCGTAGGGGTTGGCGTAATAACAATTTTTAATGCCACTATTTTTACAAAGTAATCTCTATAACATTCAATACAAAATAACTATTAAGGGTAATTATTAATTCTTCTTAGAAAAACAAAAAAGTATATAAAAAAGTGATATCGCCGAACTCTGACCGCGTGGCTATCGGTGGCATTAAAATAGAGGTGAAACAGTGTTTCTTTTTGGAAAAAACTCTTTCACAGTTGTTTTTTAGCAATGATATCTAACCTATTTAATCATAAAAAATTTTAAGATACAATGAAAAATTCTATTGGAAAGAGTGGTAGCAGAAAACATGGTACATTTTCACTCCTGCTTTTTAAGTTGTCCATTAAAATTTCACTTATCTGGTCTTCATTTACTTAAGAGCTTGGTTATAGTTTCTCCCCCAATAGCACGGAATTAAAAAAAAAAAAAAAAGAAAAGAAAGAAAGAAAGAAAGAAAAGAATTCGGAGAAAGAGGAGGGATTATGACCGCTTTATTTTTTAATGATACTTATTTAGCAAACACAAATTGTTTTTTTTTTTTTTTTTTTTTTCGTCTATCAGGTACGATATTCAATAAAATGTACTAGATTTGACAGTTACGTGTATAGGCTTTTAACTGCGCCGGCGGGCGTTTCTTTAGCAATTTGTATGCTGCGATATTTCTTAAGAATATTCCCAGTATTCATTTGTACAATCAAAATTTTATGGATACAAATGCTTTAATTAGAAAGAGTATTTTTATAATGTATATTCATTTGTAACATAAATATGAATACAGAAAACCTTGTTTTGAAATAATGTAGTTTGAAAGAATAACACACACAAGCGGAATATTCTATCAGAGAGACAAAAACATGTGGTCGTGAAAATGTTAATTTAGACCATAGCCTCCTAAACTAGATGCCTGTCATGTTGCTCGTAAACTTGGCAAGAGTTCAAGAGATAGACAGCACCACCTGGTACAGATTTCGCGACTTTTTTATTCAACTATTAACAATAACCAAAACAAAATACAAAACTGGTGTACAATCAATATAGATATTTTAAAACTTCTTTACACACCATAAATTTTAATCCAGCACAACCAGTTTCGAAAGGACGTAGCCTTTCTTCATCAGGGGCAAAATACACAAGTGCTACTGCCTTGGAGGCAAAAGCAAGACTGAAAGCAGGGCAAAATCCAGAGGGGGAGGAGCAACACAAACAATCAATAGGAAGCATCATGCAGGACCAATTAGAGAGCGAGAGCAACACACACACACAAAATATAAATAAAAATATATAAAAAAAAACAAATTAAATTAAATTAAATTAAATTAAAATTAAAATTTAAATTAAATTAAGAAAGAGGGGGGGGGAGGAATAATCAATTAAATTTTTTGTTTTATTTATTTAATTAATATTAAACTAATAAGTAAATTTAATAAAGGCTTGGAGGCTTTTGCCTCCAAGGAAGTAGCACGTGTTCTTTTGCATCTGATGAAGAAAGGCTACGTCCTTTCGAAACCGGTTGTGCTGGCCCAAAATTTATGGTGTGTAAAGAAGTTTTAAAATCTCTATATTAACAATGAGTTTAAGAAGCGATATATATAATCGACGTTTCTTCGATTCCATTCGTTTTTTATGTGTATCAACTCCCACTTTTAAAAATTATTGGGGGCTGTTGAATAAAAAAGTCGTGCAATCTGTAGCAGGTGGCACTGCCTACCGCTTGAACTGTTGCTAAGTTTACGAGCAACGCGACAGGCATCTAGTTTAGGAGGGTATGATTAGACAAAATCTTACCATTTGCTGTATTTTTTTAATGATAGTTGTCAATGATTCTAATTATCCCATTCAATCTTTTACGTTATATGAAATGTTGAAATTTGCATGGGGATATTATAATGGAAATAGCTAAAGGCGTGCAGTTATTAAATAGGGAATATAAAATACATTTTTTGTTTATCTTAAAACGAGCAGTGTTTACATTTATTATTACAATTTTCCTGTATATTTTAGCAATGGATTTTCTTCTTCATATTTTACTTCGCAATGTGTTTACATGAGACTAAAAAGTATTTCTGTGTTTATATGCAGTTTACAAATTTTAAACCTGTGTTTTAAAATTTTTACATTAATTTTGTAGCAGTTTATCCATAACAATCTAAATATGAATACTTATATACAAAATATAAATTCCATGAATTTTAAGACAAATTTTCTTTGAGAAAGTACTTCTAAAAATTTTGATTTTTTACTGTTATTTAAAAGAATCTGCATTACATATGCTTTATTTATGTTAGAAATCGAGTGTGAAAATGTATAATATAGAGTAGCTCGCAATATAATATCCCAACAGAAAACAGTTTTTTTTAAATAAAATCTGTAAGGGAATCTCATGTAACTAATGCTATTTGGAAAGTACTTGAAAATTTTTTATTTTATTTTATTTTATTTTATTTTATTTGTTATTTGAAAGAATTTTCATTATGCTTGATTTAGGTTAGAAAACAAGCATGAAAATATGTAACAAAAAGTAGCTTGCAACGTAATATCTAAAGAGAAAACAGCATTTTAAAAATAAAATCTGTAAAAGAATCGAATATAATAAATGTTACTTGGAGCACATTTTCATTTTTAATACTAATGCATGTTTTATTTTCCAAATGTTATTTGGGTTTTCGTATATACTCTCTTTTTTTATTTATACTATAAATAAAAAAAAAAAAAAAAATCCTTTAGATAGTTTAAATAGATAGTAAAATTTTTTATATCCTTAAATTTTTATATTTTTAAATGTACACTGTATCAGTTTGAATAAAATTCTAATAATTTCAGTATCGTAAAAAAAAAAAAAAAAAAAAGAATGAAAGAAAGAACGAAAAAAGAAACTACTACAAAATATATATATCTTATACTATTAAGTGAGCAATATTTGTATATATATTTCACTGTTCTCGAAAACGGTAGCTCGGACAGTCACGTGATTTAATACAAAGGTGCCCCCCGAAGGATCATTGTGCACATCGAAGTCAGAATTTCGAATTTCTGTTTAGTTTTCTTTTAATTAATAAAAATATGAAAATAATAAGCTAATAATAGCAAAAAATTAGCCATTTAAATTTAATCCGTAATTTAATTGTTGCCAAAAAAAAAAAAAAAAAAAAAAAAAAATACGAGTTTATTAGTGCTAGAGGCCTATTTCAGTCGGTACAGTTGTCGAATTTTTATAGGTCACTCTTAATTAGTGCTACAGGCCTATTTCAGTCGGTTTATTGAATGGGGATTTATTGAATGAAGTCCCCCCAAGGCACAACTTTGACATGAGTCCCCCCCCCCAGTGTACCCCTATTTCAGTCGGTACAGCGTTGTCGAATTTTTATAATACACTCTTAATAGTGCTAAGGGCCTATTTCAGTCGGTTTATTGAATGAAGTCCCCCCAAGGCACAACTTTGACATGAGTCCCCCCCCAGGCCGAACTTTGACATGAGTCCCCCCCCCAAGGTACCCCTATTTCAGTCGGTACAGCGTTGTCGAATTTTTATAATACACTCTTAATAGTACTAAGGGCCTATTTCAGTCGGTTTATTGAATGGGGATTTATTGAATGAAGTCCCCCCAAGGCACAACTTTGACATGAGTCTTCCCCCAGGCCCAACTTTGACATGAGTCCCCCCCAAGGTACAACTTTGACATGAGTCCCCCCAAGGCCCAACTTTGACATGAGTCCCCCCCCCCAGGCCCAACTTTGACATGAGTCCCCCAAGGCCAAACTTTGACATGAGTCCCCCCCCCAAGGTACAACTTTGACATGAGTCCCCCCCCCCAAGGCACACCTTTGACATGAGTCCCCCCCAACCTCCCCCTCATTGGGAAAAAGAGAAAAAACGTTGTTTTGCGGCTATAAGACAGTTTGGACTTCCAACGTTATTTGTTACAATATCTGCAGCTGAAACACATTGGTTTGATTTAATGAAAACTTTATCATGGAATTTAGATAGTCACGAATTAACTAAAGAAGAATTTGTCGATATTAACAAGTTCAGCAGTAGGCCTCTGGCACTAAATTAAAATCTGTCAATGTCAGATTTTCATGTTTTAAATAATGAAATAATGTCGTGTCTGTATAATTTTTTTTTCCAACAGGAAAATAAATACATTTATCTAAACATGAACAATACTACACACTACTGATCGCAGAGCTTCCAAATTTGGCATATAGGTACCTGGGACCCTGCAGGTGCGCACCTCATCGAGATTTTTTCGAATTTCGAATTTGAATTTTTTAAATTATTGTTTTTTCGATTTTGAACATTGGCTTTTATGTTTCATTTTTCATGAATTTATTCTACGATTGTAATCGTCTGCGTATCTTAGCAACGGCTATATCATGCAATTTATTTTTTATTTAATACATTTATTTGAGGGCGAATCTTTTTCTCTTTTTAATTAATTATATTTATTGAAAATAAAATGGTAATGCAGTAGAAAAAAATAAATATATTAAATTTAAAATTTAAAAACGTATTTATAACAGTTATGTTTATGTATAATTTTTGTAGTATAACAACAATAATTTTTCATTTGTTAATTTCTTTAAAAGTTTTTTTTTCTAATTTATAGTATTTGTCAGGAAATAATGGTAGTATATAGTAGAAAGGATTAAACTGATTGGAATTTATTTGTTTTTTATGTATTTAATTCCTTCTAAAAGAAAATCTACTTTTTATTTTATTTCATTATATTGGTCGGAATCAAATTGTAATACAGTGTAAATAGCATGAGCAATAAAATACTTTGTTCGAAAACTAAAATATTTAATAGACGCTGAGATACAGTTATATTTAAAATCGTAGTTCTTAAATAATGGCAGACCCACCTATCGTCAATAAATATCCATATTGAAATACATAGGAAAGAGATTTCTGCAGGCAGTGGGAACCTGCTCCCGATACAGTGCGGGCAGAGAAAGATCTGCCGTAGTCAGCGAGTACCCGATGCGAGGTCTAGAGCTTTTCCAATGTAATTATTTTAGTTTTTATTTATAATGTGATGTGAAAAATAAATAATGATCCAATTCTTTTGGAGATTCATTTAAATATAGTGGCCAGCGAAGCGGGCGTAGCCTGCTAGTATATATAAATTACATTTTCTTACAGAATAATAAAAGGCAGACTTGTCGCTAGATTAAACAAAAAAAAAAAAAAAAATTAGGCCGGGGGCGAGGGAATTTTAGGATGTGTAGAAACACCTAAAATAAATGCAATTGCAGGCAGTTGTTTAAATGTCCGCTGTTTGTCAGTTACACTTGTTGATAATCAATCGTTAGAATCCGATTCCCTTCGAATTTATAGGATCACTTTCCCTTTAATTTTTTTTACGCATTGATGACAGTATGCTCAATATTACCGAGCACTGTCTACGATTGCATTTTCTCTTTGGCGTTTGTATATGTTGAAGAATACTTTCGTGGTTACATTTTCTTCAATAATATAATTTGTCAAATATAATAGCTTTATTTCTTACGCATAATAGTATAACATATTCTTATATAATAGCCTTATTTCTGAAATATAATATGTTCGTGCCCTTTTTAATTTTCTTAGGATATTTCTAATATTTAAATTGTCTAAAATAAGTTGCCAAATACGAAATATATATATATATATATATATAACGGTAAAAGAAAATTTAAGGTTATGATATATTTATAACTAGCAGGCTACGCCCGCTTCGCTGGACACTATATTTAAATGAATTTTCAAAAGAATTGGATCAGTATTTATTTTTTACATCACATTACAAATAAAAACTTAAAAACTTAAAAAAAAAAAAAAAAAAAAAAAAAAAAAAAAACACTGAAATCGCTTTAGATCTCGCTTCTTCGGGTACCCGTTGCCTAAGGCAGCTCTTTTTTCTGCCCGTACTGCATCGAGTCCAGTTTCCCACTGTCTACAGAAAGGTCTTTCCTCGGCACTTCAATCTGGGTATTTATCGACGACGTGGATTTTCTGTTATTTAAGAACTACGATTTTAAAGATGACTGTATCTCAGCATCTATTATATGATTTAGTTTTTGAACTATGTGTTTTATAAAAACCCCATTATTTACACTATATTACGATTTCATCACAACCAGTGCAATAAAATAAAATAAAAAAGTAGATTTTTTTTAAAAGGAATTAAATACATGAAAACAAACGAATTTTAATCAGTTTAATCCTTTCTACTATAAACTACCATTTTTTTCACCCAATAAATATTATTAAACAAAAAAAAAAAAAAAAAAAAAAAGATTTTTCTTTTAAAGGAATTAATTAAAAAAGTGAAAAATAAAAAGTTGCTGTACTATAAAATTTATACGTAAACGTAACAATTTATTTCTATTGCATTACCATTTGATTTTTAATAAATATAATAAAAAAAAGGCCTTCAAATGAGTGTATTAAGTAAAAAATGAATTGCGTCATAGCCGTTGCTAAGATACGCAGACGATTACAATAGAAGAATAAATTCATGAAAAATGAAACATAAAAGCCAATGTTTAAAATCGAAAAAACATTAATTTAAAAAGTTTAAATTCGTAATTCGAAAAAATCTCGATGAGGTGCACACCTGCAGGGTGCCAGGTACCTATATGCCAAATTTGGAGGCTCTGCGATTAGTAGTATGATCACCAGAGCGCAGACAGACACACACACAGACACACACAGAGACACTTCTCTTTATTTATATAGATAATTTAAAGGAATATGCATTCAGGTTTATATTAAAACTTTTCGTACATGATATAATATTAGAATGAATGAGTAACATAATGTCATTAAAAGAATATATATATATATATGTACTATTGTAAATTCTTTTGTTTACTGATCTTACGAAGGCATACGATAATGTCCCAATCTCAAAATTATGGAGAGTATTAAATGAAATAAACGTAAATCCAACTATCATTAGAGCGATCCAAGAACTTTATAGACAACCAAAAACGAAGATAAAAATAGGCAAAAGATTGTCAAAGGGTTTTATAACAGATAAAGGACTTAGACAGGGATGTTGTATCTCCCCAACACTTTTCAAAATTTATGTTGATAAAGCATTAAAAATTTTGAAAGAAAATTGCAGAGCAATGGGATTTAATGTAAATGGAATGTCAATCTTTACTCTACAATTCGCAGATGACCAAGTCATAATTGCAAAAAGTAAAAGTGATTTAGAGAAAATGACAATAAAAATTATGGAAGAATATGAAAAATGGGGACTATACATGAATGTCAATAAGACCAAATACCTATGTATAGGAGGAGACGAGACGGCCCTAAGTCTGAATAATAACATCAAAATTAAAAGTTGTGATCATTATAGATACCTTGGTGTAGACATTAATAGAGAAGGAAGAGACTCACAGGAAATTAAGAATAGAATCTGTCAAGGAAGAAAAGCAGTAAAACTATTAAATTCGATTTGGTGGAGTGAGGAGTTATCTAGGACGAGAAAGTATAATATATACAACTCCATTGTAAAAAGCATATTGTTGTATGGAGCAGAGGGATGGACAATTATGGAGACGGAAAAAAAGAAATTGGCTGCTGTTGAAATGGATGTCCTGAGAAGATCATGCAGGATATCAAGAATGGAGAGAGTGAGAAATGAGAGAATCATGGAAATGATGAAAATAAAGAAAACCATATTAGATGAGGTTAAAAAAAAAGCAATTAATCTGGTTTGGTCATATTAAAAGAATGAACGATGAAAGATTACCTAAAATCGCTTTTAACTATATACCAAATCAGAAAAGAAAACAAAGAAGACCAAGAAAGACTTGGATGGATAATGTAAAAAAAGCGATGAGGGATAGGGGTCTGGAAGAAGAGTGGACCCATGACCGGAAGACCTGGCACAGACTTGTGGATTATGTCGGAAGGCAACACCTGATGCCATAAACCGAACATACATACATACTTTTGTAAATTAAGTTTGATGGTTATAAAGCTAGTTTGTAATATTTACATTCAGTAAAATATGAAGACTAGAGGAATGGTGGGGTATAACAATGGAATAGCGTTATATCTCACCTGCACGGTGCTGCAATCTAGGTGCATTTCACCAGCCCGCACACTTTTGAAATTAAAAAAATCAATGATCTCATTCGAAAGTGCTCAGTTAGTACCGGTTATTACCGCAAAAATTTTCGTTAGTACCGACCACCAGTACCAAGTACTGAAGAGTACAATAATTCGGGCTGGTGAAATGGTAGCACGCACACTTTTGAAAAATCAAATTTCAACGATGTCATACGAAAGTACTCCGTTAGTACCAGTTAGTACCGCAAAAATATTAGTACTTGGTACTGGTGTCGGTACTAACGAAAAGTTTTGCGGTACTAACCGGTACTAAAAGAGTGCTTTCGAATGACATCGTTGAAATCTGGTTTTTCAAAAGTGTGCGGGCTACCATTTCACCATCCCGAATTTTTGTTCTCTTCAGTACTCGGTACTGGTGTCGGTACTAACGAAAATTTTTGCGGGACTAACGGAGTACTTTCGAATGACATCGCTGAAATTTGATTTTTCAAAAGTGTGCGGACTACCATTTCACCAGCCCGAATTTTTTTCTCTTCAGTACTTGGTACTGGTGTCGGTACTAACGAAAATTTTTGCGGTACTAACCGGTACTAACGGAGTACTTTTGAATGACATCGTTGAAATTTGATTTTTCAAAAGTGTGCGGGGTACCATTTCACCAACCCGAATTTTTATTCTCTTCAGTACTTGGTACTGGTGTCGGTACTAACGAATATTTTTGCGGTACTAACCGGTACTAACGGAGTACTTTCAAATGACATCGTTGAAATTTGATTTTTCAAAAGTGTGCGGGCTATCATTTCACCAACACGAATTCTTGTATTCTTCAGTACTGGTGTCGGTACTAACGAAAATTTTTGCGGTACTAACCGGTACTAACGGAGTACTTTCAAATGACATCGTTGAAATTTGATTTTTCAAAAGTGTGTGGGCTACCATTTCACCAGCCCGAATTTTTTTCTCTTCAGTACTTGGTACTGGTGTCGGTACTAACGAATATTTTTGCGGTACTAACCGGTACTAACGGAGTACTTTCGAATGACATCGTTAAAATTAGAATTTTCAAAAGTGTGCGGGCTACCATTTCACCAGCCCGAATTTTTTTCTCTTCAGTACTTGGTACTGGTGTGGGTAGTAACGAAAACTTTTGCGGTACTAATCGGTACTAACGGAGTACTTTCAAATGACATCATTGATTTTTTTAATTTGAAAAGTGTTCGGGCTGGTGAAATGCACCTCTGCAACCTATTGGAAGCAAGCCAGACCGCAAATATGAACGACAGTTCACTTTGGGTCAGTGAGAAGACCATGTTTTCGTTTCATCTTTGGTTTATCAAAATTCATACTTTTTTCAAGGTAAGTGTTATGAATTCTGTAATTTATTTACGAGCAGTAAAAAAAAATGAAAGCCTAGTGTCATTTCCGGTAGGGAAGTTGAGTGACTTAGTAGTCTGATTTCCACGAATTTATTTCCACCAACAGATGAATGAGACTGATTTATTCTCCAAGATGGCGATTCGGGTAATATGGAATATCAATTATTTCATATTATTGGCGATTTTTGTAAAACTTGAATGTTGATATTCTTTTTTTAAAAAATATTGTTTATTTTAAATGATAATTTCAAAATAAAATTTTTATGTTGCAATTACTCATGATTTTCAGTAAAAAATATTGTTCTATTTCATATTATCCTTTAAGGATATGAGTATTCCACGTTTCCTTTCATAACTATTCCATATTACCCGCTTGGTTCATAATACTCCAAAAATCTTTATAGCTGATTTTGTATTTATTTATATACACACTGCTGGCCACCCAAAATGCGACACCAAGAAGGAATGGAAATATCTGAATGATATTTATTGAGCACATACATTGTAGTAGGAAGAACAATTGATTATATTTTCAGGAAATTTGGAGTAATATATCCTGAGAAAACAGTACATAAAGCAGCGCCCTCTGGGAGCAATAACTGCACTTATCGACCTATGCATAGAGATGAACAGCGATTGGATGACAAGTACGGGTAGAGCACTTCATGGAGCTTCAACATGATGCCATAGTTCATCGACCGTAATTACTGGTTAGTGGTGGGAGCCAGTCGCTTTTCAACGATTAAACAGTCATTTTCATTGGTGCGAGATCAAGAGAACGCGCTGGCCAGAGCAACCGTCGAACACATTCGGTATCGAGGAAGGTCCGGACAA
This sequence comes from Salticus scenicus, assembly GCA_963930645.1. NCBI lineage: Eukaryota > Metazoa > Arthropoda > Arachnida > Araneae > Salticidae > Salticus > Salticus scenicus. Next base: position 198,667,157 of record OZ005658.1, on the reverse strand, counting down.
TACAGACAACTTGCGTTTGTGCATTATCCTCTTTAAATGTTGCGCTTCCCTCAAATATAAGGAAGAGGGACGGGCCTTAACTCATCAGAAATTTAATGGCCGCTATTCAGAGTGCCGGGAATACGAACAAGAAGTAATCGAGATGTGTATACAATGGGACCCCATGCCATCATTGCAGGTGATGAACAGTGTGTCGAAGTCGAATCCCAGCTGGCAATGAGCATTACTCCCAAAAACGTTAAATATGGATAAGGCAATCTTGATGCTGTAAACAGGATTGTAATTTGTCTGAAAGGCGACTTCACGCCATTCTTAAGTCCGGATTCGTCGCTGATCACACATTACAGGCGCCCATATCAGTGATGCAGTTTTGAGAGTAATCAAAATTTTGGTAGCCGCATACTGGATCATACCTGGAGTGATGGTATGTGGTACCATTGGATACACGTCTCGATCACCTCTCGTTTTCATTCCCTCTACACTGAATACCGGCCATCACATTTCTGACGAGTTAAGGCCCACCCCTCTGCCCTATATTCAAGGCCTCCTTAGCGCAACATTTAAGCAAGATAATGCACGACCGCAAGTTGTCTGTATTGTCCGGACCTTCCTTGATGCAGAATGTGTTCGACAGTTACTCTGGCCAGCTCGTTCTCCTGACCAAGCACCAATGAAAATGACTGTTTAACCGTTGAAAAGCGACTGCCCCCCCCATTCATCAGTAACTAGGCATCGTGTTGAATCTTCATGAAGTGCTCTATCCGTACATGTCATCCAATCGCTGTTTGATTCAATGTCTAGGGAGATAAGTGTTGTTATTGCTTACAGAGGTCGCTGCTTTATGTACTGTTTTCTCAGTATATATTACTCCAAATTTTTCTGAATTTTTAATCAAATGTTCCTCGTACTATAATGTATGTACCCAATAAATATCATTCTGATATTCGCATTCCTTCTTGGTGTTGCATTTTGGTTAGCCAGCAGATATATATTTTACTTAGATAAAAATTTTGCGTTTACATTGTACTTTTTGCAATATAAAACCATCAAAAATCATTCAAAACACTTAAGTTTTGCAATAATCGAATCCACAATGATTCAAAAATACTTCAGTTTATTACGGTGTATTAACACCTTAACTGTCTTGGGCGTATATATACGTTTTTCTGAAGTACGCTCCTTTGTATTGTACTGCTACCAGTGAAACTACTGCCATGGTTTGAGATTGCAATAAAATAACATTGAAAGTGATCTTGGCAGTGTCTGTGAAATATTTACTCATTTCAGATTTGAAAAAAAATGGGTAACTCTTTGAAGCAAATCTCGTAAATTTTCGTTGGCAGGTAAGGAGTTAAAATAGAAATGTTATTCCATATTCACCTATTTTCCTCTGTACTTTCTTAATTTCGTTGCTTGTATTTCAGATTTTTTTTTTCTTAAGAAATCACATATCTTGCAATGAAGATCATTATTTTATTTTTTGCCTTAAAGATAGATATTTTCTTTTACTTTTTAAGCAACAACTGTGTAATGCCTTTTACTTTCAAAATAATGAAGTGCAATCAGATTAAGTAGTTATCAACTTAATTAAGTAAAATTCATCATTGTTTTCTTAAGGATTATATACTGAAATAAAAATTCGCGCTTTATTTCAAAGATAATAATAAACAATTTCAAATTAATGAAATATGTGACGTTTTCAAAAGTGATAATACTAAAAATCATCAGTAAATGTCCAAAGGATTACTGTTTGTAAAATTATATTTTACACATAACAAAACTTACTTCGACATATTAAGTATTTTGACATTAAAATTTCAAAGTATTTAATTCTTTTGAAGTATATAAATCATTGAAAGTGTTAAATAATTTGATCTCTGTGTATTAATAATATGAACTATGAAGGGGAAGATTAGAAATGATAAGCGTAGGTATTAGTTTCTCATTATTCATAAAAATAACGAAAATCCTATTTTTGATTCCTAAGTAACATATATATAAATTTGTATGGAACAGAATTTAATTTACTGGATGGGACTTTTTTTTTAAAATCAGTTCTTCCATATACAGGCATTTAGTAACTGTGTTTCGTATAGTTTTTCGATTTTGTTTTATATAACGGAAGCTCTTGACGTCTTTTACATTTTTGTTGTCCCTTTAGCGATGAGTTAAAATGACTATCGTAAATGCATAAGTAAAGACCTTGGTGAGAAACGTCTGAGCTACTTCGGTGCCAAATTTTAAATTTAGTAATGGAGACCTATACCAAAGCTGTTCCATTTTTTTTAACATGTTTCTTCTCCACTTTATTTTTAACTTTATGAGAGAGGAAGAAAAAGAAAAATATCTTTTAATTAGTATAAATGTAAAAAGAAGAAAGCGTTGACAAATGTGCCTTGACCCTGAATCACAAAATAAGCGAGACATATTAGATCGTCAACGATAGCTTTACGGCTCTAACCCTGTTTCTTTCTCGCTCTTCAATGACTTTTTCTAGTTCATTTTGTCCTTTTGTTTTTTCCGGTGTTGCCCGCCTTTTTTTTTTTTTTTTTTTTTTTTTTTTACACACTTAACATTGTGAGATTTTTTTCGTTTTCATCCCACACTTTTTCTATGGATACTTAGCTTTTGTTTTCCTTCGTTTTTCACATTCTAAAGTGCGGTGGACAATACATTTGACAATACACTTGACAAATATCTACTTACTGCATTGCATTTTTAACTGACTGCATACCTGCCAACCATCTCATTAATAAGCGTAAGATTGTTAACACTCCTTGAAAAAAAAAAAAAAAATGCCCCTTTTCCCATTAGTATTTCAAAAAATAACCAATAATTTTTTCGCATTTTTTAACTCGCTATGTAAACTCTGTTTTATATGTTCACAAGCAGGGTTCGTACGGGCCTTATTTTTTCCCTGAGTCTCACACCAGTATTTTGAAGCAATAAAATTCACCTTAATCGCATAGACTTATTTTATAACGAAAATCGTGCTACAAAATTACTGGTATAAGACTCAGGGAAAAAATAAGGCCCGTACGAACCCTGACAAGTGTATCAACTTTCTCTTACCAGAAAATTTTTAGGTGTCTATTTCATTAGGTCAATTCTATTTATTCTGATCACATTATCTCCAAAAAGTGCATATAATACGTGTAATAGTGGGTAATGGAAGTCGTGTGGCTGTTTCACACCAGATTTTTCTCGTATTTTAAAGTGTTTCTTCTGTTACATTTCCCGTATTGAAATAAATAATATATATCAGGCAAAGATAAAAGTTGAAAAATCATAATATTACAACTAAAGAAAATTATACAAGAATAAACTATACATTCTGAAATAAATTCTTTTAAAAGAAATCCAATTTTATTTTCACCCAAACCGTTTCCTCCAAAAGCGTAGGAGAACAAATTGATACATTTCATAAACCAGCTGAGCCAGTAAAACACTTATAGACAGCAAATGAAATTAGAGTCGCAGATATTCTCCATCGAGATTCTAATAAATAGAATTAACTACAAAGAGAATACGTTTTAAAATATTTATTATACTATTTTCTTTCCATTTTACTTGAAAAATTAAAGTAAGATTTCCTATAAATGTATACTTATAGCCTAAAGCTTCTAATAAATACTCAATGTAATAAATATTTAAACAAAGAGAAATCTCAGTAATTTTCGTTTATTAGATAGAAATTTTAAATTTATGAGGCCATTTCATCTCTCTAAATTCAGATTAATACACAAATAAATTGAATTATATATTTCTAAAATATCCAATTTGTTTTTATATCAAGTAAATTAATTGGAATTTTTGAAACATGTGTAATAAAAAAGTGTATGGTAGTTATTTTTCTAAAACTATTTTTAAATCATAAAGAAGTAAACAAAACTGCTTTAGTGTCAGATTTTGTTTATATCTCTTATAGCTTTTGATGTATTTTTTTTTCTCTCTCTCCTTGTACATAGTAGAGAAAGTATTATTTTTGAATCAGATTTTCAATTTATTTATTTTTATTTTTATTTACACGCGTTAAGGTCCCCTGAATCTAAAAAATAGGTTTAAAAGTTAGTCTCTCTCTCTCTCTCTCTCTCTCTCTCTCTCTCTCTCTCTCTCTCTCTCACCCCTCCTCTCTTTCTCTCTCTCACCCCCCCCCCTCTCTCTCTCTCTCTGTGTGTGTGTGTGTGTGTTTGTGTATACGAATCTGTTGTTAGAATGTCTAAAGAAGAAATAGTAACTCAATATTCTTCATGTATATCATGCAGGGATGATATACAAAACTTTTCGTTGAGATTAATGAAGAAAAAAGGTTCATATACAGGGACATCAAATAGAATTCATAAACATTACGTCTATGGGCGAAATTTACGGCAGGGACAGTTTAACATTTAATAGGCTATACTAAACAAAATGAAATCAATGTGATTTTTTTACATAAAAAAAGCACATTTCGTACAGATTATGGTATGCAAATCGAGCCCGATTGCTTTACAGGTCTACCCAAAAGATCTAGAATGCAATGTAATTATACTCTGAAATTGCTGTAAGTGCAGTTCAAGTTGTGCTGTGTGTTATTAATATAGGTCTGTATATAAATACGCAATGTGGTATGTATATAATTTATAGAATACATACAGGGCTACCAATAATTAAGCAAAAACATTCCTTTTTATAGAATGTGAATGGTGGAAGTGCTATAATGTACTTTACCACGCCCTGAACACTATTTAAAAGTGAAAATGAAATCCTCAAACACACATGGAAAATAAAATATTATTTAAGTGAAATTTCAGTACTTATATTTTGTATAATTACGCGTTTTGAAGTTCCTTAAATACTAAAGTCAAGTTTTTAACCGTTGACTTTTGTGTAAGTATTTTATCAGTGTAACCTAAAAAACAAATAATTGCAGGCAACTCAGATGTTTTATTTTGAAATTCATATCAGGTTGACACTTGAAAAGTTTGATTAAGATTGATAAGTTTCGAAGTGCAATTTGTCTGAATAATTTGGAACAATCTTTTAAATTTAATAAGAGCTTCAGATTCTATATAAATGTAGGTACTATAGCCAAATGGGGGTTGAGAGGAGGGGGGGTAGCCCCATCACACAGAATTTTTTGCTAAATAAAACTGTTTTTAAACTTAATTTGAATTTTTTTAAATATGGGATTATATACAGCATTTGTTATCTTACACCTCAATCTGTAATCTGTTTTTATAGAACAGAAATTCTGTGTAAGAGAAAGTCGTATTGATACCATATCTATTTTTTGAATTAATAGAAGTTTTGAATTATCGTTGACGATTTACAATAACAGCACATCTTTTACCGCAAGAGCGCATTTCATAGAATGATGTAAAATGATGAAAATCCAATATCTAACTGGCACACCAAAGTCCAGTCTCGCATAATACAAGACCCCATATAAAGAATGCTAGTTTTTTACTTCCATTACCAAAATATCGTAGGTAATGGAAGTATTGTATTTGTCCAAAAATTCGATATCGAGATTTCACCTGATTTACATGTTTTAAGGTCTCCTGAGTCCAAAAAAGTGGTTTTTGGCAGTTGGTCAGCGTGTGTGTGTGTATGCGTGTGGGGAATTTTCCGACTATCATATGTCCGAAACTAATAAAGATACAGCAACGAAACTTCAGAATTAAGACAAAACTAGTGTACAGATAAATTTTCCAAATTTTGGTGAAAATTGGAAAACCGGAATTGGGGCCGTAAGTCCGTATCTCAAAAACGGCTCTAACAATTTTCTTCAATGATACTATATAAACACTTTATTAGATGTCCTTTCGAATGATGTAGTTGGTTAGTTCAGGAAAATTGATAGGCGTCTTGTATATACAGCTGAATTTCAGGTCCTGCAAGTGCGTTCCTTTCAAAACGGCTGTATAGATTTCTTTCAAACTTGCCATATTAACTCTCTTTTAAATACCTTTTAGTATGCAATTGTTCTTTTCCAGTCAATAATTGAATATTCTAAGTTTTGGTAAAAGTTGGTATCTCAAAAACGGCTGTAACGACTTTCTTGAAAATTGTTACATAAATTCATTTTCTATATCCTTTCTCATGCTTTACGTGGTTATTACAGGAAAATTAATAGTCATTCTGATCAAATAGATCTCGGAAATTGGTGTACCAAATTTAAAAAAAAGAAAAAGAAAAAGGAAAGAAACTCTACCTTTTTTTTTCCTTGTTATGTAAACTCTATTTTATGACTTTACGTTTACATGCATTTACCAAAAACGTGCATTAACTTTCTCTTACTGGAAAATTTTTAGTTGTCTATTTCATTAGCTCAATTCTATGTCTTCTGATAACAATATCTCCAAAAAGTGCATATAATACGTGTAATAGTGGGTAACGGAAGTCGTGTAGTTGTTTCACAACAGATTTTTTTTTTTTTAAATTATTTAACGTGAAATCGGTTTTGAGAGAAATGTTTCACAGGAATCGTTAGGGGTAGATCAATGATAAAGCACTTTTAAGCGTTGATCTCAGGTTTGATTCCTCACAAAAAATAAAATAAAATAAAATAAATATTTTCAATATCAAGCTGATGTGAAATATTTATGCTCTAAAGTAATAATATAAATATGAGCAAAATTCTCTCTTGATATTAAAAACGGCGTACTGTAAAGAAAATGGGAATATGATGATTGATGGAATTTCAAGTGATAAATCTTACCAGACCTGCCAACCTAATCCGGCAAATTGTTAACGCCCATAGAAAAACGCCCCTTTTTCTACACCACTAAATTTTTAGAGTATTTGTTTTCTTCATTCATCGTAAATATATTTGAAGAGAATTACTCTAAAAATTAAGTGGTGTAGAAAAAGGGGCGGTACTAACAATTTGCCGGATTTGGTTGGCAGCTCTGTCTTACTAACTAGATCGAAGATTCTAGACGTTCTAGAAAAGCTGCATAACAGCGCAACTAGAGGCCACTTTGGAGCGATGAAGAAGTTCCAGAAAGTTCGAGACCAGAAAGTTCGAGAACGCTTCTGTTGATGCAAAGAGCAAGGTATGTAGTGGATAAATGATGCAAATCTTCTGATGCCTCTCCAGCATGTGATGGCCCGAAGAAACGATACACGAAGTCGAGGAAGATTGCATTGGTATAAAATGATAAATCTAAAAAAATTCTAAAAATATAATTATTCCTTTTCTTTTCTGTTGTTATTTTATCTTCGTCTAATTTGCTATGAAATTTATTTGAACCAGTTTTGTTTTTATTTACACTTGTAAATTAATAAATAAAACACTTTAAAACACGTATAAAAGTTTTAAAAACATATATTTAATTAAAAACTACATATTTCTAAGCTTTTTGCCCTGAAAATCTAGGCATCATCAGGAAATCTACATGGTTTTGTACAGTGTTTATTTATTAATTTAAAACGTTACACGTGTCTTTTAAAAGTGTCTCTAAATGGGATATAATTTTTTTTTATTTACACTTGTGATTGTGCTTTTTGTTGATGTTGTTGTTGTTTTCATTCTATCCCCACGCAAACTATTTTTATGTAAACTATTCCTCAATAGTGCATGTAATTAAAAATATTTTAATATAAGAAAGAAAAAAAAATCGTTTTATAATATAATTTTGGAATGTAAAGTTAGCGTACTTATTCAAATCTTCAAAAATTTTTTCTTTCTTCCTCTCCATTGAACTTTTCTTAGATTTCTATATGCATTATAACAATTCTTAGTAAGTATCACAAATCTTTATGAACGATGTGTCTTTAGCTTTATAAATTAATCTCTGACTGACGTACATTTATTATATTGAAAACTTTTGCTGTGTTATATTGGAAGTTTTACTCTAATAAGCTGCTACAGAAGACATTAGGATCTAAATATTGCAAAAAATTTCATATTTACAAATATAATAAGGATAGATTTGATAGATTTTGAATAATAATATCGTAAAATTTAACCAATTTTATTTCGAAATTATGTTTAAAATCACTATGATCATTTAAATTACACTGCCACCGGAATTTACGAACAAAATTAAAATAAAAGAAATTTTAAATGTCAAGGTTAAAAAAAGAATGTCCTTTTCTGCTATGTTATAAATGTAAATTTTTGCTAAAAAATTTCCTGGATGAGTTTTTGCAGCTTGAGAATAATAATTGCGTCCTCGCAACGAGGACAGCGTACCACAAAGGGTTAAATTTGTATAAAATGAAATCAATGTTATTTGAAGTATGGTTTTAATTTAAAATTTCGTATTATATCTAATAATCTAAATGCTAGAAAAGATGCGTCAAAATACAGATTGAAAATTTTTATTTATCTAACAAATATGTAGTTTTACATAAATGTATAGTAAAAACGTATTTCATTGCATCTAAATTTCTTTATATAATCTACTCAACACATAAACTATTAATTAACAATTTGTAGTTGTGAATACTGAATTCATAGTTGCGAAATCAGTGGAACTGCATTATTTATTATTATTATTAATAATTATTATAGGTAAATCTGTAATAAGAAAGACGTGAAAAAAATTAATTACTTTTTTGAATTTATTAATTGTCTTTAGCAATTTGAAAACATTTATAAGTATATGTTAGGAGAAAGAATGAACATATACTTGGGTAGAATGCGCTATAACCCACAGATTGGCGTGCTGTTTTCAGTAAGCGATAAAGATGCCAAAGTTAGCAACCTAAATGTTTTTCAATTATTGAACGGTCGATCTACGAAATGTAACGACCTCATCTTGGTATTTTGAAGCTGTATCAGTTTCGATCATCTGATTGTCGCCAAACGAAATTTCGTTCCTTTTAAAGGTTTATGCATTTTGAGATAGGGGCATCCAGAAATGATTTTCTTTTCTTTTTTCTTTCTTTCTTTCTTTTTTTTTTTTTTTTCCCATGCACGTAAATGTACAGACATACGTTCTACTGATTGTTGTAATACAAAATTTTATTTATTTTTGCGATTCATGCATTTTGAAATAGGGTATTTTTTTAATTTTAATTTAATTTAATTTATTTATTTATTTTTGGAGAAGGGAGTTCATGTACGTGAAGCGTACAAACGAACGGTGACGGAGATGCTGCGAACTAAATGTTGCGTTTTGCGTAACCATTTTACGTTATTGCGCAATTGTTATTTTTACCTTCGATGTTTACTTTTTAGTTTTTAAAAATGGCAACAGTAAGTTATTTTTGATTTCCATGTGCTGTAAGTACAGATTTCGAAGGAAACTGGACACGTTTAAATTTGTTATTTCATCGTTTTCCAGTAGGCTTTATTTATGCCGAAGATACTTGCAAAAACTTTTGAATTATATTTTAAATATAGTTAATTTGCATAGTGCAGATGGTTAGTTACAAGTTTTGATGAATGATTAAGCCTTTGTTTGTTCGTTATACCGAGGTTAATAGTAACTGTTTTTTCGGCGATTTCCAAAATGGGTAAGTGAAAACACTCATTTATTTATTTAATTTAATATATTTATATCTAGTTTTTTTTTTTTTTTTTTTAATTCTGTTTTTTTCTTTTCAAATATTTAATATTTGGTGCGTTTTCTTTATATAATTGTAATAATTTTTAAAATATGTATTTTTCTTTGGATTGTTTTTTGTTTAAGTTTTTGAGAAATCAGCTTGTTAGGTTATAATTTCAGAAACTTCTGTAATACGTAAAATTTTCGATTTTCAGAAAATTGCCAAGTAGTGGTACTGAAATGCGCCAAATTGGCGATTTTCAGAAAGGTCGCCGAACAACGGGCTAAAGCACATTTTCACCTAGGTGTTTTATTGAAAGTAATTTCATCCTTAAATGCTTTGAGTGTTGAATTTCGGCAACATACCCAGTTTACAGTATTATTAGAACATACTTGCCAACCATCTCATTATGAACCGTACAATTTTTAGGACCCGCCTTTTTTATCACACCAATAATTTTTTAGAGTAATTTTAGTCTTATTTAATCGTAACAACATCTGGAAAGAATAACTCTAAAAATACAGTGGTGCCAGAAAATGGGCGTTTTTTCAGGGGGCGTTCACAATTGTACGGTTATTAATGAGCTGGTTGGCAAGTATGTTAGAATAATATTGAAGCTCTAATTGCTCTTTTATTAGTAAACCATAGTTAAAATGAAGTATGATTTTTAAAAATATTTTTCAAGTGATTTATTTAATAGAGGTAAGAACAAAACATTTTTAAATTGATTAAATAAAGAATCAGGCATTTAAGGGTTAAATTAACCAGACATATTTTTGAAATGAAGCATCAGTCATTATTAAAAAATTCGTCTTGTTTAATTTAATAAATTATGCAGACGCTGAAATCTGTGATATTTTTCTAAGTACATTGACCTTACTTTTTCTAGATTTCTTTTATTCTAGAATTTCAAAGTTTCTAAAATAAATAGTAGGATAAAATTATTTTTTGATAATTTGCAAAGAATTTGCGGGAAACAACTGTGTCATACAGTACAAAATAAACAAAGTTGCCAAGTTTTGTAAATTATTCCACAGTATTTGTAGCCCCGTCTTCATTTCACACCACGTTATTTATAGAACAATTACACAGATGTGATAAACTTAGAAAAAATTACTCTTAAAAAAGGGGTGATACAGTGTGGCGACAGACCCACCTTTTTTCTCTGATTCCACTAGTATATATATATATATATATAATAATAATTTTTTTTATATAATTAATCTTGGAAGTTTAAATTATTAAAAATTCTGAAATAAATACTGTAGAATAAGGGAAAATACTTGGACTGCCACCACCCTGTGATATTTAAAATTCGAGGCTAATAATGCTCCAAAATGTAAAAACATATTTGCCAACATTTTAATTTTTTCCAGAGTATTTTCAGCAACGCCTTTCTTACGCAGCACTTAACCCGTTAGTAGTCGCTATAGACAGCGCCACCTATTACAGATTGCGCACTTTTTATTTAACTGTCACCAATAATTTTAAAAAGTGATATGATCGACGTTTCTTTGATTTTTATTCGTGTTTTATATATGTTACCGTTAAAACGCGAAATTCGTTAATCTGCAGATTACCTAGCTAATCTGCAGATTAACTAAAGTGACCCGTTAAAGTGCGGAATAAAGAGTTTTCTGCATTTTAACTAGGTAATCTGCAGATTAACGGCTTCAGTATCGTTAAAGTTCAAATGTTTGTTTCGAGCCTTAGTTTTTTTTTACATTCACTATGACGTCAAACAGCCATGTGATACAGATACGCGAATGACCTTCAAACATAACTAAAACTTTTACCCCTTCTCTTCCGCACTTCCGCTACGATGTGGGGCTGTGGCTGTGATGATAAACCGACAAACGGCAAACGGAAATTGTGGAGGATGGAAGCCATGATTAGATTTATTATTATGACTAACACAAAATTTAAAGTAACAAGTAAGTTATAATTGTTTTAATTTTGACTTTATTTCTATCTTTTATAATTCTGTCAATATAAGTTTGATAAGGGTTTGCATTTTATTAATGAAATGTAATCTTAATTAAAAGCTGTCTCTCGTGAAACTCCATTTTGAATTATGAATATTAGATTTACATTACAATAATTATTTCCTTCCGAACTAAAACTATTAAACCATAACTTTTTAAAACTAATTTATTTTAAAATTTGTTTAAATTACTATTACTTACTGGGAAAAAAAAAAAAAAAAAAGATGTATTAATTATTAACTTTGAAAAATATTATGTCATTTAATAAATACTTAATATGAAATTTTTGTAAATTTTTTAGCATTTCATTACATTTTTTTTTTTTTTTTTTTTTTTTTTTCAGTTTCAAGTTTCCTGTACATATTTTATATATCATGATTATATTTTTATTTATTTATTTTTATTTATTTATTTTTTAATTTTGTTCGCTTTTTCAGATAATTTCGTTGTAGTTTATCACATAAAAAGTGTTAATAAAGGTTTTTTTTGTAAAATTAATATATTTGCTAAACTTGTACAGATATATGTATGCTGCAAAATATAGTTTAATAAAACATTGAAAACTGTCATTTTAATTTTCATGCATTCTAAAAAATGTTAAAGCAGTTTTAATTATTTGGAGTATTTCTTAAATAATGCTTCTGATTTGTCTAATTTAATATTTCTACTAATATTTTATATAATTTAATACGTCTAGTATTTAAATAGTAATAGCAATATAAGTTGTTAATAAAACTTTTTTTTTTTTAATTTTAAATTGTTAAATATTTTTATTTTGAAAAGAAATCGGTACTGTATTACAATTCTAACATTCATTTATAAAATAGAATTTATTGAAAGCTATTAAAGCAATTATATTTCATATTAAAAATGCATAACATCTTCAAACTTATATTGACAGAATAAAAAAGATGAAATAAATAAAAAATAAAACAAATATAACTTTAAAAGATATAAAAATTAAAACACATACAGATTAAAATAAGTAAAGAAATAAATAAAAAAGAAAAGAAAACTATTTTTTTTTTCGAATAAAAAAACAAATACAACACAGCGTGCTGTAAAATTACAACACCAGATATCTTATTTTCACTTTAACTAGTGCCTAGTAGGTAATGTGCAGATTATCTAGGTAATTCGCAGATTACCTAGGTAATTTGAGAAATAAAACAATTTTCCTCACTTTAACGGATCACCCTAGTTAATGTGCAGATTACCTAGCTAATCTGCAGATTAACTGATTTCTGCACTTTAGCGGTAACATATATATCAAATGCCACTTCTAAAAATTTTTGGTGGCTATTGAATAAAAAAATCTGGCAACACTGAAGGATGGGCGGCAAATCGACCAACTAGCGACTACTAACGGGTTAATAGAATTTTTCTCTCCAATATATAACTACGACACGATAAAAAAGATTTAAAATAATAATAATAATAATAATAACATAAAAAATGGTGGTATGAAGTAAAGGCAGAACTAAAAATACTTCGGAATAAATTAAAATGTCGGCAGCAGTGTAAAAGTTAGCAACTTTTGTAATAAAATATGTTAAATATAAAATAATTATAGTTTTTGTATATTTCATACAAGAAAAGTTTCATTTCTTTCGGAGTAGGTAGTTAAATTTCTAACTTAAGTGCCATTACACGTATTATGATAAAAATAATTTCATTAACCCTTAAATGCAGGATTTTTTTTTTTTTAATCGGAAAATAACTTATTATATGTTGGTTATTACATAGGTTTAAGCAACAGTTAAAAAAATAATAATTTGTATGTAGATCTTATTATTATTATTATTATTATTATTATTATTTTAATAAAGCATTTCAATTATGATATTTCATGTTGTACAACCTTAAATAATATCGTTCAATTGCTGAGGAAAAAAATATGCATACATTTACTTATTAATTATTATGAAAATATGCATATATTTAGTTACTAATTATTATGAAATAAAGATAAACAGCTTGACGTTTTAAAATAATAATAATAATAATTAAAAAAAAAACCTCTTTTAACTTTACACACAGACATGCATTTTCTAAAATTGGTCAGATCATTATCAGATCAGGACATCTCAAAACGTGTAAATACATCGAATATCAGATTGGAATTTTTCTAAATTGATCATTTCCTTCTTTTGCAGGTCGAAGAAAGTCTATATTTATATTTAATCTACAGGATTCAGAAATCTTACACTTTTATGTTATAACAATTGAAGAAAATATGATTCTTTGAAATAAAAATTCTATTCCAAGCAGATTCATATCGAAAGATTGTTCTTATTTTATCATTCATAGTTCTTATGTCTATAGGGATTGAAAAACAAAAATTGTATTTTGAAAATAGATATTTCTATTTGGCTTTTCACATTTGAGTGAAATCTTTTTTATTGTGAATCAACAGTATACTGACATATGTATATACTGTTATTTCATGTAACTGCGAAAGCGAGAGAACTTTGATAACAACACAAAAATTTAATTCAAACATTTAAATAATGTGTTCTTTATTAATATTTACTGAACGCGAAATTTTACATTGCTTAATGAGAAGAAGATGAGTAACAAAATGTAGCATATTTTTAGTTTAAAATAGGATAAATAATCTCAAGCTAAGAGTTAAATTGTAAACACGTGTCATTTTTATAATATAATTAAAAAACACTTTTAAAAACACGTCTAAAATACATTTATTAAAAAAGTTAAAATCTTCAAAGCTTTTAGCCCTAACAAATTAAGGCATCATCAGAGATTTATTTATACACATCATAGAGCAGTTTTATATACATTTTTTATACCATATGGTCAACAGTTAAGTCCTTAAAAAAAACAAAGTCAACTGGAAGCTACACTTAGAAGGTGGAACTACTGTAGTATGAGGAGGTGCTACATTTAGCACCTCCTCATCCTATAATAGTCCCAGCCTCTAAGTATAGCACCTCCTCATCCTACAATGGTTCCGGCCTCTAAGTGCAGCACCTCCTCATTCTACAATAATTCGAGCCTCTAAATGTAGCACCTCCTCACAATACAATAGTTCCAGTTTCTAAGTGTAGCTTCCAGTTGACTTTGTTTTTTGTAAGGGCTTAACTGTTGACCATATGGTACAAAAAATGTATATAAAACTGCTCTATGATGTGTATAACTAAATCACTGATCATGCCTTAATTTCTTAGGGCGAAAAGCTTTGGAATATTTTAACCTTTTTAATAAATGTATTTTAGACGTGTATTTAAAAGTGTTTTTTAATTACATTATTAAAATAGGATAAGTTACTGGCTCCACATAATGACATATGATATATTTAATTAAATACAAAACAAATCATTAAACGTTGTATGATTTATATATGATTGTGATATTGGTTTTGTGCATTTGGAATTTATTGATAACGTATACATCAGATTCGTATGCTTGACTCTCGAAGCCCGCTTGTAAATTCTCGACAGATAGCACATGACAAAATTACAGTACGAAGAATTGGAAAAACACCCAGGGCCAGCACGGGAATCGATCCGGCTCTCCTACGCTCGAAGGCGATTAGCAGTGTGGTGACATAACCGCTCGGCCACAGAGGGCCCGGTTTTGTACATTAACACACTGTTGACCCGTCACGAGTTTACTCGTACCATTAAAAAGGATCTTCCTTTTTTTTGACCTTCCCCTTTTAAAAAGTCCCCTCTTTTAGACGTTCCTCTAAAACAATACATTATTTTTAAAAAGGATTTTGTGCATTCGTTTTTAATTCATCGAGTGCTATCGGTGTATATAATGTTCAGGTAGCATTCACGCATCAACATCTGGCGATAAAATTTAAGTGATTTAACCCTTTAAGGTTCACTACTTAATTTATTTTAAAAATTACTAAACTAATTTTAAAAATGGCTTTTAGACACATAGCTGATCATAAATATTTAAAAAATAAAAAATTAGCATTGTTCTTTTTCGAGAAATTTTCGGTTTGAAACATCTGTAAGTAAACCTTATTAAATTCAAATAATATTTAATTTAATAAATAAATCACTTTATAAATATATATTATCGACAACAAAAACTAGTAAAAGTCGCATAGATCCCAACATTTCAATTTATTCCGGAGTATTTTAACCCTTTGCGAGGTAATGCAAGGTAATTTGGATCATTTAAATTACAATGCCACCGGAATTTACGAACACAATTAAAATTGAAGAAATTTTAAATTTTAACGTTAAAAAAAGGGCCTTTTCTGTTATGTTATAAATGTAAATTTTTGCAAAAAAATTCCGGGATGAGTTTTTGCACTTGAGAATTAAAATTAGGTGTTCCATCAGCGGGAACACTGCGACTGAAAGGGTTAAACACGAATAGGAAAAATCATTTCTATTAAATAATGTAATAATTTTGTAAGAAACGCTCGAGTGCGGGGCTTACAAGTAAAAATAGAAAAATATGCTGTCATTAAATTGTTAATAAGTGTAATTTTTGATATTATTCTCTAGAAATAACTATTAAAATATAACTTTAACATTTATATCTTTTCATAACCTTTGATTAAAATGGTTTTAAATATAAATTTCTCTTACAATAAATTTATATATATTTGCGTTAATTCAGTTTATATAGTTTTAATTTTCAGAAGGCATTGGAGTTGTAATGTCGATCACTCACGTAATATTTGCATAAGAAATATGTACTCGTTTTTAATGTAATAATAGTTTCTATACTATAACCATTATATATAATTTTGTTCTTTCTTCAAACAACGAATTGTATATCTCTGAAGGTATTTATCTTTCCAGAGATGTTACAGAATAAATTATTGCGAAAAGTAATAAGTTCGTAATGCTTACTTTCAAAGTTTGTGTTGAGGTAACTATATTTTTAAGTATAATACAAACAAAATATACGTTAATATTATACGAAGCAGATTGTTTAAGTTTTAACAAATAACTATTGTTGTTGTGAAGAGAAAGTTAAATAATAGTAAGCCCAAACATAGTACAATTTTTCTTTAGAGTAAAACATGTTTTGATTGAAAGCTATAGTGCTTGTAAAACTATAATACAAATAATACTAAATAAGCAAGAATATCAGATTATTTTTCAGAATTTATGGATTAATATATAAGAACTATTTGAGTATGTACATAATAAATTCATTTCTGTTTTAGCTTGTAAAATAATCTCATTATAATAATTACACAGACCGACAAAATTGAAGTTGACAAAATTTGATTTGATGATTTTAGCTGATCTTTATGTTTTTTTGATATTCTGAAACCGAAAATGCAGTCCATTTTTCTCTATCACGTATAAATTTTTGTCAATACAGGGTGTTTACCGACACGATTTCTTACATGTACCATCATAACAATCGGTTGGTTGGTTGGTTGGTTGATATGGTTTTAAGTCGCCCTAGTGCTTCACAATTACAACAATAGGCATCTATTATTAATTAATCATGGAAACATACTATAAAACCTACCATATAATTATATTGGTGGAAGAGTAATGGAAGAAATTGTATAGACAGGCACCCTGTATTGACAAAAATCTATGCGTGATAGAGAAAAACTGGTTTCATTTTCGGTTTCAGCACACCAAAAAACATAAAGATCAGCCAAAATTATAAAATCAAAATTTTACATGTTAACCTGTGTTATTTAATTTCATTAATATAAAATTTTATTTCAAACACATAAAAGTTTAAATTTAAAATAGTAATGCTTTTTTTTTTTTTTTTTTTTTTTTTTTTTTTTTAATCTTTCATCTTTTAATAAATGCATTAAAGAATTCATTATTATTTTTTGTTGTTGTTGTTGTTATTTTCGTTTTGGTTTCCTATTAGTTATTATTTTGTTTTCTTAAATTGGCATTGATACCAAAATTATCGATCAGTCTGATTACAGATTATTCCTAACATATGCTTTCAAGGAATTCGATTAATATTTACGGGAATTAGAGAACAGAGAGAGAGACGGGAAATTCAATAGACAGATCTCTGAGAGTCAAAAACAATTTTCAACATTATTGGAAAGTGTTAAAAATTTGTAAATTCAATATATTTCTCTTTGCTGCGAGGAACATATCCAAATTCAAACAAAACGGCGTTAAAGTTACGCTAGAGTGACTAAAAATTTTATATATATATATATATATATAAATAATAATAATAATCGTTTTTGAAACATTCCCATTAATGAATTACCAAATGCCACAATTTATATTGAAAACACTTTAAAAACATCACGTAAAATTAAATTTTATTTAAAAGATTTTTAAAATATTATCCGAAGCTTTTCGCTTTAAAATACCAAAACATCATCAGTTATTTTTATTACTCGTTTCCAATGAGCAGTTTTTAAATATTTTTCCATAGCCTCCTAAACTAGATGCATGTCGCGTGGCTTTGAGACTTGGCAGCAGTTGAAGCGGTAGACTGCACCACCCGGTACAGATTGCGCGATATTTTTTTATTCAACTGTCAACAATAATTTTAAGAAGTGATATATTACACATATAATCGACGTTTCTTCTATTGTATTCGCTTTATATATATATCATATCCCACTTTTAAAAATTTTTGGTAGCTGTTGCATGAAAAGTCGCGCAATCTATACCAGGTAGCGCTGTCTACCGCTTCAACTGTTGCCAAGTTTCCGAGCCACGCGACAGACATCTAGTTTAGGAGGCTATGATTTTCCCAAAGGAAAAATATTTAAAAACTGCTCATTGGAAACGAGTAATAAAAATCCCCGCAGTGTTGCCAGACTGTACACAGTACATTGTACATTGAATTATGTACATTGAATATCACTTCTTAAATTTATTGGTGGCAGTAGAATAAAAATCTCGCGCAATATGGCAACACTGAATCCCTGATGATTTTTGATATTTAAAAGCGAAAAGCTTCGGATAATATTTTTAATTTCTTTTAAATCAAATTTAATTTTACGTGTTTTTAAAGTGTTTTTAATATGAACAGCAAATGACACGTGTTTACGTCACACGCAACTCTTTTTTAAAGATAATTTGTAAATGCCACAATAGCCAAAAAATACGTCAATCCATATTCACAATTAATCACGCCTCATGCATTCATGCATACATACAAAAGTATTTAAGTATGTAACATGTATTTAGGTAAATCATACATACTTATATTCAAATGTAAATCAACATGTGTATAAATATATAATAACGTTTTCAAAACCGCCTAAAAAATGTAAATCTTATCGTTAATAACGAAACATAGAGTAAATATTACCGCTAGTTTGTGTTCATGAACACCCCAAAGAATTCCGAAGCATTGGGTTTTATGAGAGGTATTGCTATAAACCAGGTTTTAATACCTTTACGTAGCAAAAATAATTATAAAATTGACATTTATTATTCATATTTTTAAAGCAAACGCTTTTCTGTCGTATAAAAGATGATTAGCGTTAAGGTTTACGGGGTCACAGAAAAATATTTATATACATTTAGAGCTATAATTAGAATTTATTACAATTGCATTTTCATTTTCATTGCATTTTTACAGGGTTCCCACGCCCGATTTTTTTCAAGAATTCTTACACCAGTATTATCTAAAAATAAATTTCTTCTTAAATGTACACTGTACATTTAAGAATAAATTTATCTTAAACTTATTCTGGTGGAAGGGTCCTTGAAAAAAGGCGTGGCCATGGGAACCCTGTTTTAATCCTTTCTAACAATGTTTAAGAGTAATTATGTTTTAAAGTAACTGTCTGTCTTTCTGTCTGTCTGACTAACCGTCTCTCAGTCTTTAGCGTCCGTAAATATTCAAAAATTTTCTTAAAAATTATATTCTTTTTTTTTTTTTTTTTTTTTTAACTATAGCATGTTCCCTATTTAAAATGGTATAAATAACGAAACTGGTAACTGGTTTGTATACAGGCACACGCAAAATAATGTTACAACGTTACCATTAATGAGTGATAATTTTATAAATCGTATTTAAATATTTTATTTAAATATTTTATAAATCGTATTTAAATATTTTTATACTGCACAAATCATAATTAAATTGTTATTTGGCGATCAGATTTTTTAAAACGAATTTGAGGACATATATATCATGTGTCCTCGAATTTCGAGGGAAAAAAAAAAAAAAAAAAAACATATTTTGCAAAATTTTAATCATCTTTATATATAAACTACTTGAAAGAACTTATTTCATCTTATTAATTATATACACAATAAACTATTCTAATAAAACGCAGAGCTGCCAACCTAATCCGGCAAATTGTTTGTACCGCCCCTTTTTCTACACCACTTAATTTTTAAAGTATTTGTTTTCTTAATTCATCGTAAATATATTTGAAGAAAATTACTCTAAAAATTAAGTGGTGTAGAAAAAGGGGCGGTATAAACAACTTGCCGGTTTAGGTTGGCAGCTCTGAAAACGTTAATAACTTTATAACTAGCGTCCTCAAATGTATTTTAATTTTTTGGTGACGTAGGATATTTTCAAGAATTGTCTTGGGATTCGAGGATGTCTGGTCACCCTATTATAATAGATATACACATAAACACACAGACGAATTTCTAAAATTCGGATTTCTGAATTCAGATCGTTTCAAAACTTACAAACATATTAAAATGACAATTTTGAAAATTTTATCCCGAAACAACACTTTCTCCACCCTGTATGGATAAGAGAAAGAAAAAGTAACTGAAAACATAATATTTTTATCCATTTTTACTGTACTAAGAAACTAAAATTTATATTTAGGAAATATACCGTTTTATAAAGGAAATATGTATTACGAATATAGCATCAAAAACGTAATTTCAGTATTAGACTTTTAAATAAGTATAGCATGAAAACATTCATAATAATGTAATTTTACTTAAAATTATGAAATGAAATATCTGTTCTTTCTAATTTTATTTAATGACATGTGAAAACATCATTTGTGTGTAATTAGGTATACCTTAGAGACTTATACTTTCTAATCCTAATTCCATTACATTGTCTAATTAGTGGAGATGGCTTATTCATATTACTTAAAACAGATTGTTATTGATATGCTCTTACATCGGCGACATGTAAAATTTTCTCAAACATTAAATCGAAATGAATGGAATAAAGGAATAATTTCAAAAAAATTAAAAATTATTTGTAATATCTTATGTCCGTAATGAAAATGTATGAATATATATCA
This sequence comes from Salticus scenicus, assembly GCA_963930645.1. Lineage (NCBI taxonomy): Eukaryota > Metazoa > Arthropoda > Arachnida > Araneae > Salticidae > Salticus > Salticus scenicus. The sequence continues at coordinate 198,646,511 of OZ005658.1, read as the reverse complement.
TATGATTAAAATGTCTTTGATTATATCATTTAGTTAATAAGTACATAGTTTCCAGGAATAAATTTTCTGAAATAATATTTATTTAGTATGATGTTATTTTTTAGTATATACAAAATGGTTAGTATCAACACTTTCTCGACCGCATGCTTTGGTCTGTTTGACAGTAAGGTCCGCTTGAAGGCGTTGTTTTCCAAAGTTACAATTTTCAGAACAAAATTTTCTGTATTCACATTTATGGATATACAGAGCTGCCAACCTAATCCGGCAAATTGTTAACGCCCATTGAAAAACGCGCCCCTTTTTCTACACCACTTAATTTTTAGAGTATTTGTTTTCTTCATTCATCGTAAATATATTTGAAGAGAATTACTCTAAAAATTAAGTGGTGTAGAAAAAGGGGCGGTACTAACAATTTGCCGGATTTGGTTGGCAGCTCTGGATATACATTGTAATTATAATCTTTCTAATCAAAGTATTTGCATTCATAAATTTTTTGATTGTAAAATGTGAATATTGGGTATATCCTTAAGAACTAAACAACATACAAATTGAGAAAAATGCCCACTGGCGGAGTTACAGATTTTCAAATTACGTGAATTTACGTCAGCGGTCGCGAAAGTGTTAAAAAATTCCGCGTAGTTGGTAGAAGTGAGCAGATTGATGCCAAATTTGGCATGTGTACAATAAATAAAAATCCAGGCAAAATAGGAAAAATTGAAAAAAATTGATGAAATTTTGAACTTGTGCTCAGTCGAGGGGTGAGTGTCCTAAACCAACTGTCACGAACTTTTTCTATTTCGCGAACCAATAAATTCATATTAGGTCTACCGGAAGCTTCTGTCTGTTCTATATGTTTAAATTAATACACTGACACCGGAAATTTATTCTGGATAATACTCTAGATAATTTTTGGTAACATTTATAGTAACACTTCAGATTTACCGCTATAAGTAAATAGAAATTTTACTCTTAGTTAGTAGTACGAAAAGAAATAAACAGAACTCGCGTGTGGCAGCCTTGAAATAAATTGTTTGATTTTTGATAGTTTTTTAGCATACATAATCTGTTTATCGGAAGGAAAGAGGAATATTATTTATAGACAATAAAAGCTGAACAATGATGACGTGTCAGTTGCATTTATTACGAATAAATACTTAAAAATAAAGTTAATTTAACGTATTAGTTTTCAATATTTGGCTAATTATTTAACAACTCGCATATTAGAAATTAAAGCAGTTATTCATACAGCTTTAAACATAATTGCCAACATTTATAATTCTGGTGTAACTTTTAACCTTTATTTCGCACCACATTATTTATAGAATATTTTTCTCCATTATACAACTACTATAAAATAAGAAAAAAATATTCTTAGATTGAAAACGATATGAAACGAAGGCGGGGCTAAAATTACTCCAGAATAAATTAAAATGTTAGCAACTCTGCTTCAGATGCAAACTGAAATGTTTAAATATCACATCTAGTTTATTTTATATCAAAATTTTCATGATTTTTTTTCTAGTTAGATTTTTAATAAATAATTTATTTTCTATGCGGGAGTATAATCATACTTGCCAACATTCTAATTAATATTGCGTAGTGTTGTCTATACTGTCTTTTCTACTATACTAATTAATTTTTCCAGTACTCTCAAAAAATTATGGTGTAAAGAAAGGGGCGAGTACTAATAACACTACGGAATATTATTTAATATATTGGCAGGTATGTCATAATTTATTTTTTCTAGTTATATGAGCCTAAATCATTTTCTCTTGTAACTCTCTCAAGAATTAATTAAAAGTACATAAGCAGTACCTTTTTCTGAACTGCCTTGATCTCAGAAACTCGAATATGGAGTCAAAAATGGGTGTAATTCGAATAAAAAACGAAGATAATGCAAGTTTTACTATTTAGATGACCGCTGAACAAATATTAACAATTGCATTAATATCTCCTTATATTACTAAAATCTGTGCGCATCTGTCTTTCTGTCTGTCTGTCTGTCTATGAGAAATGCCTCGTGCGCGCTAAAGCTCCGGCGCTAATGGTCGCAGCGCCTCAAAACTGATGTCGACAGACGCATAATTTCTTCATCCCGACATCGCAATAATTCGCTAAGCGATGAGACCCTAATTAGCGGAGATATTAATTAAAACGTTGAGCTATGTCGATCGAAAAATGACTGAGAATTCACGGCTATTTGCTTAAAAAGAGACATTCTTACGGAAAAAGCGGAAAATAAATTAGAAATATCAGTCGTATCGTTACAAATATGGTATCAAATGAAAGGGACGATTTTTTCTCAATCCGATGGTTTAAACGGCTTATCGATCGGACAATTAGATTTTCTTTAATTAACTAAACTAAAAAAAATAGTGGCAACAAATCAAAAGAATTTTAACTTGGCAAACGATCGTCTACAGTGTTGAACGGAAAGAAAAACATTTGGTATTTTGTAACATTTGGGACTAACATTGTAAACTTTTGGGACTGCGCTACCGAAGGCAGTGGGGACCCGGTCCGACTTTGTACCCGATGAGAAATGATTTTTTTAATTTTCCTTTTTAAAGAATAAAAATTTTATTTGAGAAAAGCAGTAGGGACCCGGTGTGAGATGATTCCCGATCAGAAATGATTTTTTTTTTTTTTTTTTTAGGAGGCACGAAGGATCAGTGAAGGAATACGCGCGCGCAGCGCGTGTATCCCTTAAAGTGTGCGCGAGCAGCACGCACGGGACTGCGCTGCCGAAGGCAGTGGGGACCCGATGCGACTTTGTACTCGATGAGAAAAGATTTTTTTAATTTTCTTTTCCTAAGAATAAAAATTTGATTTGAGAAGGAATATGTGCGCGCAGCGCACGTATACCTTTACACGTGCGCGCAGCGCGCATGGGTCTGCGCTGCCGAAGGGAGTGGGGACCGGTGTGAGTTTTTACCCGATCAGAATTTTTTTTAGGGGGCACGAAGGGTCAGGGAAGGAATACGCGCGCGCAGTGCGCACGGGGCCACGCTGCCGAAGGCACTGGGGACCCGGGGCGACTTTTTACCCGATCAGAAATGATTTTTTTTTTTTTTTTTGTTTTGTTTTAATTTCTTTTCTTAAGACTAAAAGTTACTGTTAGTGATTCATTTAAAAATACTGACCGCTAGTCCCTTATATTATTAAAATCTGTGTGCATCTGCCTTTCTGTCTGTCAGTCAGTCTGTCTGTTAGAAATGCCTTGTGTGCGCTAAAGCTCCAGCGCTAATGGTCGCAGCAGCTCGAAACCGGTATCAAAAGACGCAGAATTTCTTCGTCTCGACGTCTAAGTAATTCGCTAAGCGATGCAACTCTAATTAGCGGAGATATTAATTAAAATGTCGACCTATCTCAAACGAAAAATGACCGAGAATTCATGGCTAATTGCTTAAAAAGAGACATTCTTACGGAAAAAGTGGAAAATAAATTAGAAATATCAGTCGTAACGTTACAATTAAGGTATCAAATAAAAGGGTGGATTTTTCTCAATCCGATGGCTTAAATGGCTTATCGATCGGATAATTAGATTTTTTTAAATTAGCTAAACTAAAAAAAATGGTGGCAACAAATCACAAGAATTTTAACTTGGCAACCGATCGTCTACAGTGTTGAACGGAAAGAAAATTATTTGGTATTTAATGAGGTCACGTGTTTTGGTACTGGGATTAAAAATTACAGTATAAAAGATCAAATAACTTATAAAACAACAAATGCATAAATGCATAATAAATATGCCAGAGGACTAGAGGGCTCAAAATATGCGAATCTTCGATGTTAAAAAGTGGAGATTATGAAAATATATTTTTGTTAAAAATTGTTAAAATACTGCAATGAGAAATTATCTAATCAATGTCAGTTAATATATTTTTTTAATTATTATTATTATTAAGTTAAATAACCATCTGCGCTCACATATTTCATCCTGAATAGCAAATAAATATGCACTTTTTTTAGCTTACCGTGTTATTATATGTGTCAAAAATTAAAATAGGCCTATTCTGAAAATAAGAGGTTCTGAATGATTTATTCACTCTTAACTTTAAGTTGATACATTGATTTATCATTCGGAAAATTTTATATAAGAACAATTAAGTTATTAGAAAAAATAAAATTATAAACACACACCTCTAAAAAATAATCGAAATGGTGGATTGTCAGAATATCTGTCAAACAAAAACGAAAATTAAATTCCTAGGAAATTTATTTACTTTCTCTTTTTGTGGCTAAGGGTAGATACTATTTCAATATTAAATCTAAATTTTCATCAGAAATGCAGAAGGAATTGCTGAAGTTATCACTTAATCTGTTTCAAAATTTATTTTCAATTTGATTTCGAGTACTCAAAGAGTGCTTGACAGAAATGCAATAACTGGAATAACCTAAATTATTTAACAGTGTTCCAATGCTCAAATAGAATAAAAATTCAAGGACTTTTCAAGGATGGCTTGAAGATTTTCAAAGATTATTGTAAAAATTGTAGAATAATTAAGTATGCACAGTAAAATTATTTAGCAACTCCTTTCTTATGTTTTCTTCTCTCTGTAGACTATTTTTTAGTGTAATAACATAAATTTTGAATGCTTGTTGGGGACTAAAGATATATTGAATCAGATTTTATTGTTTGTTGAAAGAGAGTTATAGTTAGGTTGAGCTGAGTAAATATGGTTTCAGAAAGCAAAGATTATGTTTATTTCGAAATCTCATGTTGATAAATAACAGTAAGTGTCCAATGACTTGTAACAGAACAAGATTTTGTACACAGATATGAAAAGATATGTTAGCAGAATGCACAGAAGATTCTTATTCCACTGTTGTAGAGAAAGCAGATTTTTTCTTAACCTTTCACACGCCAATGTTCCATAAATGGAACATGGAATTAAAAATTCCTTTAAATATTAAATATTATGAATACTGACTTGAAAAAAGTATCAGATATAATAGAAAGATGACTTGATTTTTTAAAATAGAAATTACAGTTCGATCATAAAAGGGGAAATGTACAGAAAATTATAAAAATGACCCATTTTACCATTTTCCCTTTTACCCCACAATTTAAAAATTCACATAATTTACAAAAATAAACAAATGCTTCTAAAAATGGGCTAAGCATGTTTAAAATAGCTTACATTATTATAATATAATATAATATAATAATATTAAAATATAATAACATTAAATTAATAATATTAAATATAATAATCTCAAATTAAATTATTATTATTATTTTTTTTTTACACACTTTAATGATAGAGCTCTTTAAATTAAAGCATTAGAGGTCAAAATCTGTAAAAAACTAATTTAAATTACACCTAGATCTAAATGCGGCATGTAAAACGTTAATCAGGGCCCAATTTTAAGCAGAAACCCAAAGTCTATGTTTGTCACAGGACTAATGTCGAGGTGATTTCTAATTGAAAGTTTGAGATTGCCCAAATTAAAAAAAAAAAAAAAAAAAAATCTAGGCTTTTAAGGACTTTACAAAGAGATGAAGCACTTTTAAGGTCCCTTGAAAATCAGAATGAATTTCAAGTACTTCTTAAGGACTTTCAAGGCCTGTGGGAACCCTTTAACAGCTGCCTGCTTCCCAATTTTTTTCTTTGGCGTTAATGACGTGGTTTCTACTTGTTATAATAATCCAGCGTCAAGTTTCCTTTTAATATCTTAGAGAACCCTGTTTAACATATAATAATTATTGCAATTTTTAGCCTTTACACTTCGTAGTTATTTGTTGATTAAATAAACACTTCATATATCCTCTTGCTCTTAGCAAATATTTACAATTAAGAAGCATTTTGAAATAATTACATAATATTTCCACTTTTTTTTTCTTTTATCACGATATTCCAGAGAAGTAAAAAAAAAATAATAATAAACTACAGGCTTCAAAACAATTAGGGAGGCATCTAAGAACATGATTCCACTAGGATTTATTAAACAAAGCAGTATTAAGTGTACTTTTTTTAAACAGGGATTACTACTAGTGCTCGGATACTTTTTTGCTGCCGAGTGTACGATCTGACTTGTGATCTACGATAGCTGCGATTGTTACAATAGTATACCTCCCTAAGTATATTGAGCCCAGTCGGTAGAGCGCCGGCCTCGTAATTGGAAGATTGCGGGTTCGGTACTCGAGCCGGCTAAAAACCGTCGTGTACACTAATGGTGGCTGGTGCACGTAAAATCTGTCGTGACCGCAATGTCCTCCATGTTCACATAAAAAATTATACCTCTGGGGGTCACCGAAGCGGTAGAGCCATCCCTTCCGTGGAGGATCAAAATTGTGATGGCATGTCTCCGGATCACCTAGTCCTAGACCGTCGCCAATTACCCATCTGCGCAGCACTAGTGCGACGTAAAATCGAACCAACCAACCAACCAACCCTAAGTATATTATTCAACCGAACTAAAAAACTGATGAAATACTCAAAGAGCAATGTGGGAAAAATTGGGGGGGGGGGGGATCCTCCTTATGATATATTTTTGAGTGGGACTTTTCAAAATATTGAGAAATTCTTGCAATGTGAACTCTGATGTTGCATGGAGTATTTTACAGAACTAGAAGGCCAACTTATGAAACAGAAGCATTTTAAGCTTTGTTTCTTTTATATTACTATTCATATTAAAAATTAAAACTTAATTTATTCATATTAAACCTTGATTTTCTCAGTTTCTATTTTACACTTTCCTGGAAGATTAGATAAAAAGTTATGATTGTAGAGATACAAAACTTTGAAAGCATATTCTATTCATGGATCTTTATTCTGTAAAGCCAATTTATGTTAAATAGATCATTACCTTTTAATTGATAGTAAACTAAAATCCGAAATATAAAAATAAAAAATATATTTCGTTTTAATTAAAAAATATTCTGAAATATTATATATATCTATATCTATATATCTATATCTATATCTATCTATCTATCTCTCTCTCTCTATATATATATATATATATTATATATAAAGAGATATACAGAATTAATATATATAATGACCCTCATCCTCATCTGTCATTCACGATTCCGGTTTGCACCGCTTCAAAACAGAGACTTTTGGCAGCCATTTTTTTTTTTTTTTTCCCATTTGTTCAATTCAACTTACGAAAACATACATATCATTTTCATACATGTTTTGTATCGCACATATTGTTATTTATTCCGTCTAAAACCTTGAAAAACTATTCAATTGTAATGTTTAAATGTTTAATTAAATATAACGGATCACTGGCTATTATAAACATGAACTTATAAATAGAATTATGTAACTTCATGATTATAAACAACGCAATGCCAAATAAAAACAAACATAATTTGTTGCCATTCAGAAAATACAAATTCCAAATGGACAACTCTTTAATTGCAAATGAACGACTCTTTGACTGTTTCATTAAAAAAAAAACGCTTAAAATATTTCTAAAACATATTAAAGCCTTAAAAATTTTAAAATATATTTGTAAAAACATATTAAAGTCTTTAAATATTTTTATCAAGCTTCATTATTTGTTTACATTGTATGGTATGATTGGCGTCGAGTTCAGTACGTAAATGTCGCCAGTTGATTTTAGTTTTGAAATTAATGTAAAGTTATAGTTGGGATAGAATGTTTAGTTGGGCAAGTAAAGGTCACCAGTTGAAATGAGTATTGAAAGTAGGGTAGTCTAAGGTGATAATATCGAGTCAAGATAAAATGTTCGGTTGAGAATGAGAAAGTCCCTAGCTGGATCCTGTATATTTTGGCGATGTTGTGGGTGAGATAGCTGGTTGGGAGTATAGAGTAGAGGTGAATTTGGGTTAGCATGGAGTGTCTGTAATTATTAGATAGTTAGTTAGAAAATACGCAAGCAAAGTGATGACGTCACTGGGCGTCAGTGGATGCAAGAAAAAGATTTCCTATGTTAATCGCCCATTGGATTTTTTGTAAAAAATTATTAAAAATTGAGGAAAATTATTTCCCGATTTTAATTCCCATATTTCGGTATAGATATGTATTAGTTATCGTGTGCATGCGTTAGATTAAGTTGTTTTTGCTGTAAAATTGATAAAATTTAAATTTTAAATTTCAAAACTTTAGAAAAATAAAATAGCAAACTTCCATATTTAATTGAAAACATAAACATTTCATTTCAAAGGATGATATTTACACAATAAATATCCAACTAATATACTAATTAAAAGGAAAATGATAAATATTCTATCATAATTTGAAGTCAAATTTCTTTTCAAATGTTTAAATAAAGTGTCTGATATAAGATACTCATATGTTGCAGCGGAATAGATTTAATATATCTGTCATCCTTGGCGGAAAAAATATATCGCCAAATTATTTGGCGAACATATTTCATTCCTTTCAAAAATCATGGTTATTTTAACTGAATTATATGAAACAATATATCGTACAATACGTATTACGAAAATAAACATCTGGCATGTATATTTTCGTAGTATGTTTTTAATCGCCAAATACAAAAAACACCAAAGATGACACAGTTTTGAAATTTAAAATTTTGTCAATTTGACAGCAAAATAACTCAGTCTAACACATGGATACGATATCATACCTATACCCAAATTACGGGTATTAAAATCGGAAAATAATTTTCTTCGATTTTTAATAATTTTTTACAAAATATACAATGGACGATTAAAATAGGGAATCATTTCTTGGATCCACGGACGGTCAGTGAGGTCACATTTCGCTTACGTATTTGGAAACAGGATCTTCGATAGTCTTAAAAAAAGTATTTTGGTAAAATGAAGTGAATCGTTATTTACTTCCTCTTACCCATAGGGTCGAGAAAGTATTGTTTTAGGGTCAAATTTTCGAACGTGAGTTTTTGTTATACTTACATGTTCTGAGGTCCCCTGAATACGAAAATCACGTTTTTAGCGAATGGTCTCTGTGTCTATCTGTGTGTCTGTTATCAGCATATCTCAAGAACAAATAGTAGCAGAAATTCCAAACTCAGTATTCTAAATGTGTATCATATAGGGATGCTACAGTAAGCTTTTCGTTAAGATGAAGCAAATGGTTCGTGTACAGGGACATTCAAAAGTATTCAAATACATTACGGCGGTCTATGGGGGAAATTGCAGGTAAGTAGAATTTAACATCTATAGACTGCACTAAACCAAATGAAACGAATACATATTTTTTGTAATAGAGATAGTCAACTGGGAAAATTTTTTTTGTGTATGTAGGAGCCTCGCCCCCCCCCCCCCCCCTGGGGTAGATGTCCTCCCTCGAGTGGAGTAAATTTTCATGATGGGTATCTTTTAAAAGATCTCGCCAATACCTTTAAAACGAATGGTTGAACCATCGATCTACGATAATTTAAAATAAAGTTATTGATTTCTTTCATTTTTAACATTTTTTTTTTTTTTTTTACTTTAATATTGAGAATAAATTCAACTTTTTTTTAGATATTTAGTGTTATACTATTTCTCTAATATGGAAATCGTATGTATTATCATACAAGATAACTTTTTAAAATAATAATTTTAACAAATTATTTTTTTTAAACTGAATTATTTTTTAATAACCGAATTAAATTCTATATAAATATAGGTGCATTAATGAAACGGAGGGTTGAGGGGGGCCAGAACTAATTATCATATAAAACTCTTCCGAACCCTAATTTGAATTGTTTAACATAGGTTTACATAACAGTACACGTTATCTTACCTCTTAATCTCCAACCTGTACTTATAGCATTAAATTTCAGGGTAAGAGAAAGTCGTGTGAGTGACACACTAGATTATTCTTATTATGAGGATTTTAAATAGAGCACTTAACGGAACACTGGGATGTGTTGTTGCTGTTGTGTTTTCGGGCCTATATTTTTTGTCAACCAGCAGTTTTTTTATTGTCATTCATATTTATTGATCGGGTAGAATTTTTTAAATTTCAGAACGAAAATTAGAAAATATCGAAACACATTTGATTTATAAACAAAAACTGAAAATACATTTGAATGATCACGTGGTAATCTTCATGATCTAAACATTGTTTTCAAGATTTATCGTTCACATTCCGTCATTTTTGACGGGGCTATATACTAGTAATATATATAAACATAGAGATATACAGATAATATATATAAAGAGATTTACAGAATAAAGATTTAACTTCAAGTTATTTTAAATTTGGATTCTAGAATGTATATTTAAGAAAATATTATGTGGGAAATGCAGGTACATGAAATGAATATTTTTTATTGGTATAATACTAAAGGATTATCGTTTACAATTTAAATTTAAATACCTTATATTTATCCTTTTCATAAAAACGAATATATTTCGGCATGCTTATTGCAGCCCCCTTCAGCGTTGAAATGACGACTTCACATTGTGATGTAAAGTCGTCATTTCAATGTCTTTCTGTCTTTATGTGAAGTCGTCATTTCAACGCTGAAGAGGGCTGCGATAAGCATGCCGAAATATATTCATTTTTATAAAAAGTATAAATATAAGGTATTTAAATTTAAATTGTGAATAATTCTTATTTTTGAGCTTATATCCCCTGTTATATAAAAATATATATGCATTATAATGCTTTAATTGAATCATAATTTTAAAGTTAATACTTTATACTAGATATTGTAAGAAATTCGCTTTAAAATATGCCATACACAATGGCTTATGAAAATTGTAAAAGGTACACTATAATGAAAAAATTGTGGCTCGCAAAGGTATTCCTCCACCCACCCCCTCCCTTAGTTTCTTCTTGCCAACCTTTTTGTATAAGCCATGGTTAAAGTAAAAAAATAATGATTGGCTAAGCCCATTTATATTACAAAAAATAAGCAAAAAAAAAAAAGGGTAAATTACAGTGCAAAATTTAATAACTGTTAGTTCCTATAAACTAATGTAATTTCATTTATATATATACTAGCAGGCTTTGCCCACTTCGCTGGACAGTAAACTTAAATGAGTTGTAAAAATCCCATATCTTTATTAATAACCTAAGTTCTCGCTGTGATTGGTAGAGGTATTCTCGCTCGCAACGTGAGGAGTCTGGGTCCCTACTGTCTTCGTCACAACTTACCCACTTCTTACTTCCACTTCCTCAGCGGGTGAGTTCGAAGTTTTGCAAAATCCCACTAATGTACATAATGCGTGCACTTAATCAATATCCACACACCAAAATTCGCCATTCTAAGATAATTCAAAGCGAATTCAAACGAAAAAACATGTTTTTACACATGTTTATTGCCCTCCGACTCCGAGAGGGGGGGAGGGGGGATTTCGAATTTTGTGAAATCCAGTTACAATAAGTGCCGGATGCATACAAACAATTTGCGCACCAAATTTGGGAACAACTATAATATTTCCCCCCAGCTGAATATGGCGATTTATTTTTGGCGATTATGGCTAAATCATAAATCTAAAAATCATAAATCATATAGCATAAATGATAAAATTGTAAGCTAAATTATAAATCAAATAATAAAATCATAAATTCAAAGTAAATAGCATGCAGGCTGCCATATTATATCGCAAACAGTTCATAACGACATCGTTATCGTTCAAATCGGCGCCAAAGAAAAATCGCCAAATTCAGCTGTGGGGAAATACTATAGTTGTACCTAAATTTCGCTACCACAGAAGTCTTTAATAGAAAATATTATAAATAAATAATTACAAAAAGCACAGCTTTAATAAAACTTTAAAGCTTTAAAGCACAGCCCCTTTGGTGACTTTAAATATTTTAAGCCATTTTTGCGATGAACTGAATTGGCTATCTCAATTGTGCAATTAAAGATCTTGGCGAGAAACGTCCGAGTTACTTCGGTGCCGAATTACAAATTTTGCCAAAGGGATCCGATACTAAAGCTGCTCCATACACAAAATAAATAAATAAATGAAATAAAATAAAAACTCTTTTCTGATATTTACAAAATAAAAATAAAAAATCTTAATAAAATCCAAATTATAATCATTTACAATTAAGAGAAGAGCATAAAAGAACCTCATAAGGTACATAATAACAATAAAAAATTTTGTTTTACTGCAGGAAAGAAAAGTACTGCTTAATTAAATAAAAATATTAAACTAATGTCAAATATCTCTATGAAAATATTTATCCACATGCAAATTCCTGATTTAATTCCTGAATTAAAAAAAAAAAAAAAAAACACCAACTTTTGTATGTCAACTATTTATTTTTCTCTCTAATTTTTATTATTAATCACGTGAAATTAAAAATATTTCATTTTATTTCTCGAAAACTAAATTATATATAAATGCGTATCCGAATCTGGGCTAAAAACGGAAAAAGGGGAAAATAAATTAGAAATATCAGACCTATATTTATAAATTTGGTACCAAATGAAAGGGCCGATTTTTCTGAATCCAGGGGTGCAAACAGTTTTTCGATGCGACAGTTAGATTTTAAAAAAATAACTAAAGTATGAAAATTATGTGGCAACGGAAAAACGGAAAAAGGGAAAAATAAATTAGAAATATCATACCTATCGTTACAAATTTAGCACCAAATGAAAGGGGTGATTTTTCTGCATCCTGGGCTGTAAACAGTTTTTCGATACGATAATTAGGTTTTTTAAAATTAACTAAAGTGTGAAACTTAGATGGCAACACTTCATTTCAATCTTTTCATAATTTGTAGTGCGAATCACGCGAATAAAAAAGTCTTTAACTTACAAATTTATTTTTATGTTTTATTTTTCTATTCAAAGCGTTTTAGTGAAAAAGTTTTATGGCGCATGCGCAGGCGTTTTTTACCCACAATTTAAACACTAATCATAATTTTGAAAACTTCTATAGATATAATTCTAAGTTGGGTGAAGACCTAAGTTTCTGCCAAGCGCCGTTGAATTCCGTCCAGCCGTTCTCGAGTGATGCACGGATAAACGTGTTTTAGTCTTTTACCCCCCAGGGGGGAAAGGGGAGGAATTTCTGAAAAGTTGATAGATATAATTTTAAGTTGGATGAAGACCTAAATTCCTGCCGAGCGCCGTTGAATTCCGCCCAGCCGTTCTTAAGTGATGCCCGGACAAAAAAAGTGACATACGGACACGATGACACACACACACACACACACACAGGCAAATTTTTCTGAAGTCATTTTCGGCTTTTATGGGGTGTGAAACGTGAAGATATCGCAAAAATTTTTCATTCCGACAAATTTACAGACAAAAGTCTGATTTTATTAATATAGACTAGCAGGCTTTGCCCGCTTCGCTGGACATTAAACTTAAATGAGTTGTTAAAATGCCATATCTTTATTAATAACCTAAGTTCTCGCTGTGATTGGTAGAGGTTTTCTCGCTCCCAATGTGAGGAGTCTGGGTCCCACTGTCTTCGGCACAACTTACCCACTTCTTACTTCCCCAACCTTTAGCGGGTGAGCTCGAAGTTTTGCAAAATACCACTAATATACATAATGCGTATACTTAAGCAATATCCACACACCAAAATTCGCCATTTTAAGATAATTCAAAGCGAATTTAAACGGAAAAACATGTTTTTACACATGTTTATTGCCCTCCGACTCCGAGAAGGGGGGGGGGGAGGGGATTTCAAATTTCGTGAAATGCAGTTACAATAAGTGCCGGATGCATACAAACAATTTACGCACCAAATTTCGTGACCACAGAAGTCTTTAATAGACACTATTATAAATAAATAAATACAAAAAGCATAGCTTAAGTATCGGAACCCTTTGGTGACTTTAAATATTTTAAGCCATTTTTGCGATGAACTGAATTGGCCATCTCAATTGTGCAATTAAAGATCTTGGCGAGAAACGTCCGAGCTACTTCGGTTTCAAATTTTGCCAAAGGGATCCAATACTAAAGCTGTTCCATATCGAATCTGGGTTGAAAACGGAAAAAGGGTAAAATAAATTAGCAATATCAGACCTATATTTATAAATTTGATACCGAATGAAAGGGGCGATTTTGCTGAATCCAGGGGTGCAAACAGTTTTTCGATGCGACAATTAGATTTTTAAAAAATAACTAAAGTATGAATTTTAAGTGGCAACGGAAAAACGGATAAAGGGAAAAATAAATTTGAAATATCAGACCTATCATTACAAATTCAGTACCAAATGAAAGAGGTGATTTTTCTGAATCCTGGGGTGTAAACAATTTTTCGATACGACAATTAGATTTTTTAAAATTAACTAAAGTATGAAACTTAGATGGCAACACTTCATTTCAATCTTTTCATAATTTGTAGTTCGAATCACGCGAATACAAAAGTCTTTAACTTAAAAAATTATTATTATTATTTTTTTTTTTTTTCATTCAAAGCATTTTAGTGAAAAAATATTTATGGCGCATGCGCAGGCGTTTTTTACCCACAATTTAAACACTAATCATAATTTTGAAAATTTCTATAGATATAATTTCAAGTTGGGTGAAGACCTAAGTTTCTGCCAAGCGCCGTTAAATTCCGTCCAGCCGTTCTCGAGTGATGCCCGGACAAACGTGTTTTAGTCTTTTACCCCCTAGGGGTAACGGGGAGGAATTTCTGAAAAGTTGATAGATATAATTTTAAGTTGGGTGAAGACCTAAATTCCTGCCAAGCTCCGTTGAATTCCGTCCAGCCGTTCTCAAGTGATGCCCGGACAAAAAAAGCGACATTCGGACACGATGACACACACACACACACACACACACACACAGGCAACATTTTCTGAAATCATTTTCGGCTTTCATGGGGTGTAAAACGTGAAGATATCGCAAAATTTTTTGATTCTGACAAATTTACAGACAAAAGTCTGATTTTATTAATATAGATATGTTTTTTGTCTCTCTCTTTAGATATATAAACAAACACTTTTCTGGAGGAAAAAAAAAAAAAAAAAAGCAGTACAATAGTATTTGGTGGGATATTTATAAATAGAAATGTAAATATATGAGAAAATGCAATATATTTCATACGATCACTTTCATAATATTCATACATATACACACATTAATATAAATAATAAAATGTACATCTTGAATTAACAGCATGACAAAAATAAATCACTCTGTCACGCAGTTAGTTCGCAAGTACCAAAAAATAAATATTGCATCACTTTGGAAATTTATAAAATTTGAGTAAAGGGAGAAATTCTGAAACAGTAAATCTTATATCGGGAAGACCAGTAAATTAAAAATTTAAACCTGAAAGTTAATAGCTAAAACTAATGCAAAATATATACTTCATAACAAAAAATGTGACGCACCAAGAAGGAGTAATGCAAACTGGCCACAAATTGACATACATACAGGTTTTGAAGGAATCAAGCACCCATTCATAATTATAGTCGATCCTACGTGCAGCTGGTACTTCAGTGACTTTAAATACCTTTAATAGGCGGCTCAGCGGGATTGAGTTCAGTCCCCGGATATCCCTTCCACTGGGGACGTTTGGAGCATCATAAAAAGGGTTCTACAACCAGCTCGGGATTTTACCAATCTAACGCAACAACTGGACAGAATTTGGCACGATACTTCACAGGAGCACATTGCCAACTCTATCAATTATCACCAAGCCGAATAACTGCGTACATAAGGGCCAGAAGTGGACCAACGCTTTATTGACTTGTTTACTTCGTGTTGTCCTTTCTCTTGATTAAATCATTCAAATTTTCTGAAACTGTAATTAATTGTTTTTCTCCACATGTACATCACTTCTACCAATTTTTGTCCCATTCGGACCACCCATTCCATCCCATCTACCAACTTTTGTCCCCATTTCTTCTTGGTGCGTAGTTTTTTTTTTTTTTTTTTTTTTTTTTTTTTTATTTGTTATAGAGTGTATATGAATATATTAACTTACGGTGTGACTCGTGAATGTAGGTAGGATTTTATTATTAAATATAGTAATTATTAACCTTAATAACTACTTCCAAATGACTGAAATAATATTGTCTTAGTATGTGACAAAATATTTTATAAACACATACGCAAATCAATAATTATTCAGTCTGCAAAAGAGTAAGATTTATGGCAAACCACCATTTAATAGAAAATGATTTGAATAAATATGCATAATATATGAAATATTTGCAGATCACATCACAAATATCCAACGCAAAGAATTTGTTAAAGCAAAACATCTTAATCTTTACATGTTTGTTTAGTTGTGGTGGTCCACTGAGCAGAGTTGTTCTTCAGCTCCTGTATTCATTGAAGAAAGAATACATAGAAATCGTCATCAGCATTATAAGAAAATAAATGTGAAACTATTTTCATCTAAAAAATTATAAATTCATCCTGAATAACGATTAAATAGAATATGTAAAATTATTAAATACTTTCATAATTTAAAAAATGAAAAGAAATAGTTTTTTGAATAAATCCATAAATTTAAAATATTGAATTTTCTTCATAAACAAATGGGAAATGATTACAAGATAAAAAGAATTTCTATATATCATGTTTTTAAATTTTCTGTTGAATCATATAAACACTACTGAAGGCAGCGGGAACCCAGAGCAACTGGATAAAAGTATTAAAAAAATTCATTGCTATCGTGTTTTAAGCTATTATAAAAGTTTCAAATGGCTATCTAGCCGGGCAGTTAGTTAAAAGTTGATTGCAAGCTTCGTACTGGAAACGCTGTCGATGGCAGCAGGGTCCTGAAGCAATTGGTTAAAAATATTTTTAAAATGCATTTTCGCCGTATTCTGAACTATTCTGAAATTTTCAAATGTCTAGCTAGTCGGGGAATTAATTAAATAAATTTTCTGTTGAATCATATAAATGCTGCCGAATACAGTAGGGAATTGAAACAGTTGACTAAAATTATTTAAAAAAATGTATTGTCACCGTGTTTTAAGCTATCCTGAAAGTTTCAAACGTCTAGCTAGTCGGGAAGTTAGTGAAAAATCGATTGCAAGTTTTATAGTGGTAACGCTGCCGAAGTAATTGGTTAAAAATATTTAAAAAATACATTTTAACCGTGTTCTGAACGATTCTGAAAGTTTCAAATGTCTAGCTAGTCTGGCAGTTAGTTAAATAAATTTTCTGTTGAATCATATAAACACTGTCGAAGACAGTAGGGACCTGAAACAGTTGACTAAAAGTATCAAAAAAAGTATTGTCACCGTGTTCTGAGCTATCCTGAAAATTTCAAATGTCTAGCTAGTCGGGAAGTTAGTGAAAATCGACTCCAAGCTTTGTACTGGAAACACTGCCGAAGGCAGCAGTAACTCGGAGCAGTTGGTTAAAAATATTTTAAAATGCATTTTCACCGTGTTCTGAACTATTCAGAAAGTTTCAAATGTCTAGCTAGTCGAGAAGTTAGTTAAATAAATTTTCTGTTGAATCATATAAATGCTGCCGAAGGCAGTATGGACCTCAAACAGTTGACTAAAAGTATAAAAAATAAAATGCATTGTCACCGTGTCCTGAGCTATCCTGAAAGTTTCAAATGTCTAGCTAGTCGGGAAGTTAGTGAAAAATCGATTGCAAGCTTTGTGCTGGTAACGTGCCGAAGGCAGCAGGAACCCGAAACAGTTGGCTAAAAGTATTAAAAAAATGCATTTTAACCGTAAACTATAAACTATTAACTATTCTAAATATATAAACTATAAACTATTCTAAACTATACCGAAAGTTTCAAATGTCTAGCTAGTCGGGAAGTTAGTTAAATAAATTTTCTGTTGAATCATATAAACGCTGCCGAAGACAGTAGTGACCTGAAATAGTTGACTAAAAGTATTAAAAAGAAGTATTGTCACCGTGTCTTGAGCTATCCCGAAAGTTTCAAATGGCTAGATAGTCGGAAAGTCAGTGAAAAATCGATTGTAAGCTTTGTACTGATAACGCTGCCGAAGGCAGCAGGAACCCGAAACAGTTGGCTAAAGGTATTAAAAAAAATGCATTTTCTCCGTGTTCTGAATTATTCTGAAAGTTTCAAATGTCTAGCTAGTCGGGAAGTTAATTAAATAAATTTTCTGTTGAATCATATAAACGCTGCCGAAGACAGTACGAACCTGAAACTGTTGACTAAAATTATTTAAAAAAATGTATTGTCACCGTGTTTTGAGCTATCCTGAAAGTTTCAAACGTCTAGCTAGTCGGGAAGTTAGTAAAAAATCGATTGCAAGTTTTATAGTGGTAACGCTGCCGAAGTAATTGGTTAAAAATATTGAAAAAATACATTTTCACCGTGTTCTGAACTATTCTGAAAGTTTCAAACGTCTAGCTAGTCGGGAAGTTAGTTAAATAAATTTTCTGTTGAATCATATAAACACTGTCGAAGACAGTAGGGACCTGAAACAGTTGACTAAAAGTATCAAAAAAATTTATTGTCACCGTGTTTTGAGCTATCCTGAAAGTTTCAAATATCTAGCTAGTCGGGAAGTTAGTGAAAATCGATTCCAAGCTTTGTACTGGTAACGCTACCGAAGGCAGCAGTAACTCGGAGCAGTTGGTTAAAAATATTTAAAAAATAAATTTTCACCGTGTTCTGAACTATTCAGAAAGTTTCAAATGTCTAGCTAGTCGGGAAGTTACTTTAAAAAATTTTCTGTTGAATCATATAAACGCTGCCAAATGCAGTAGGGACCTGAAACAGTTGACTAAAAGTATTAAAAAATGTATTGCCACCGAGTTCTGAGCTATCCTAATAGTTTCAAATGTCTAGCTAATCGGGAAGTTAGTGAAAAATCGATTGCAAGCATATTCCTGGTAACGCCGCCGAAGGCAGCAGAACCCGAAACAGTTGGCTAAAAGTATTTAAAAAATGCATTTTCACCGTATTCTGAACTATTCTGAAAGTTTCAAATATCTAGCTAGTCGGGAAGTTAGTTAAATAAATTTTCAGTTGAATCATATAAACGCTGCCGAAGGCAGTATGGAACAGTTGACTCAAACAGTTGACTAAAAGTATAAAAAATAAAATGCATTGTCACCGTGTCCTGAGCTATCCTGAAAGTTTCAAATGTCTAGCTAGTCGGGAAGTTAGTGAAAAATCGATTGCAAGCGTTGTACTAGTAACACTGCCGAAGGTAGCAGTAACTCGGAGCAGTTGGTTAAAAATATTTAAAAAATGCATTTTCACCGTGTTTTGAACTATTCAGAAAGTTTCAAATGTCTAGCTTGTCGGGAAGTTAGTTAAATAAATTTTCAGTTCAATCATATAAATGCTGCCGAAGGCAATATGGACCTCAAACAGTTGACTAAAAGTATAAAAAATAAAATGCATTGTCACCGTGTCCTGAGCTATCCTGAAAGTTTCAAATGTCTAGCTAGTCGGGAAGTTAGTGAAAAATCGATTGCAAGCTTTGTACTGGTAACGTGCCGAAGGCAGCAGGAACCCGAAACAGTTGGCTAAAAGTATTAAAAAAATGCATTTTAACCGTGTTCTAAACTATACTGAAAGTTTCAAATGTCTAGCTAGTCGGGAAGTTAGTTAAATAAATTTTCTGTTGAATCATATAAACGCTGCCGAAGACAGTAGGGACCTGAAATAGTTGACTAAAAGTATTAAAAAAAAGTATTGTCACCGTGTCTTGAGCTATCCCGAAAGTTTCAAATGGCTAGATAGTCGGAAAGTTAGTGAAAAATCGATTGCAAGCTTTGTACTGATAACGCTCCCGAAGGCAGCAGGAACCCGAAACAGTTGGCTAAAGGTATTTAAAAAAATGCATTTTCTCCGTGTTCTGAACTATTCTGAAAGTTTCAAATGTCTAGCTAGTCGGGAAGTTAGTTAAATAAATTTTCTGTTGAATCATATAAACGCTGCCGAAGACAGTAGGGACCTTAAACTGTTGACTAAAATTATTTTAAAAAATGTATTGTCACCGTGTTTTGAGCTATCCTGAAAGTTTCAAACGTCTAGCTTGTCGGGAAGTTAGTAAAAAATCGATTTCAAGTTTTATAGTGGTAACGCTGCCGAAGTAATTGGTTAAAAATATTGAAAAAGTACCGTGTTCTGAACTATTCTGAAAGTTTCAAACGTCTAGCTAGTCCGGAAGTTAGTGAAAATCGATTCCAAGCTTTGTACTGGTAACGCTGCCGAAGGCAGCAGTAACTCGGAGAAGTTGGTTAAAAATATTTAAAAAATGCATTTTCACCGTGTTCTGAACTATTCAGAAAGTTTCAAATGTCTAGCTAGTCGGGAAGTTAGTTTAATAAATTTTCTGTTGAATCATATAAACGCTGCCAAATGCAGTAGGGACCTGAAACAGTTGACTAAAAGTATTAAAAAATGTATTGCCACCGAGTTCTGATCTATCCTAATAGTTTCAAATGTCTAGCTAATCTGGAAGTTAGTGAAAAATCGATTGCAAGCATATTACTGGTAACGCTGCCGAAGGCAGCAGAACCCGAAACAGTTGGCTAAAAATATATAAAAAATGCATTTTCACCGTATTCTGAATTATTCTGAAAGTTTCAAATATCTAGCTAGTCGGGAAGTTAGTTAAATAAATTTTCAGTTGAATCATAAAAACGCTGCCGAAGGCAGTATGGAACAGTTGACTCAAACAGTTGACTAAAAGTATAAAAAATAAAATGCATTGTCACCGTGTCCTGAGCTATCCTGAAAGTTTCAAATGTCTAGCTAGTCGGGAAGTTAGTGAAAAATCGATTGCAAGAGTTGTACTGGTAACGCTGCCGAATGCAGCAGGAACCCGAAACAGTTGGTTAAAAGTAATAAAAAAATGAATTTTCACCATGTTCTGAACTATTCTGAAAGTTTCAAATGTCTAGCTAGTCGGGAAGTTAGTTAAATATTTTTTCTGTTGAATCATATAAACGCTGCCGAAGGCAGTAAGGACCTGATATAGTTGACTAAAAGTATTAAAAAAAAGAATTGTCACCGTGTCCTGAGCTATCCCGAAAGTTTCAAATGGCTAGATAGTCGGAAAGTTAGTGAAAAATCGATTGCAAGCTTTGTACTGATAACGCTGCCGAAGGCAGCAGGAACCCGAAACAGTTGGCTAAAGGTATTAAAAAAAAATGCATTTTCTCCGTGTTCTGAACTATTCTGAATGTTTCAAATGTCCAGCTAGTCGGGAAGTTAGTTAAATACGTGTTCTGTTGAATCATATAAACGCTGCCGAAGACAGCGGGATGTTAAATAGTTCACTAAAATTTTTAGAAAAAATGTATTGTCACCGTGTTCTGAGCTGTCCTGAAAGTTTCAAATATCTAGCTAGTCGGGAAGTTAGTTAAAAATCGATTGCAAAATTTGTACTGTACAAACAAACAAACAAAAATACATACAAACAAACAAACAAGAATCGAAGTTAATAAAAACATGGTAAAATATATAAATAGAAATTTCATATATATATATATACAATAAATATTTTAAAAGTATTTTTGCTTTTAAAAAAAATGTAAATAATTCATTGGCTGCATTCAAGTCGCTCAACCAACCAACCCACACGCCTCACATGTAAGAACCGCATAACAACGTTTACACCGAGGAAACACATGTAATTGGCGGAGTAATATTGTTCTATATTTAAAACAATTTATATAAAAAAAACAAGAGTTTTCCTGAAAAAAGAAAAAAAAAAAAAAATTGGATTCATAAAGATACTATTAAAAACATATATTAATTAAAAGAAAATCGCTCGTGCCATTTTAAAGATATTTTTCATGATTTTAGTCCATTATACCCTCACTTTTCCCCATTTCATGTTAAATTGAGATTTAAAATCTCAAAACATACTATTGATATGTAAAAATTAATGTAAATGTCTTTCCATTATCTCGGTAGCTTGTTAAGCACTTATTAAATAAAAAGTGAAAAGCAGTTATTCATTTATTCAAAAACAGTAGTAATGAAAATTATGAGCTTACCTTTTCTGTTCTGAGGAGTCTGCTGTCCCATTAACCATTAGCTTCTTCTCAATATTTTATTCTATATTATAATTATTAATTTCTTCTCTGTAAATAATAATATAATTAGTATAGCTTGAAGAAAACATTTTGACACCATCTTTGGATTTTTAACTTGTATATTTAATGAAAAAGAAAATAAAAGTAAAATAAAAAAGGAAGCGAAAATTAAATCTCACTTTACATTATGAAACATAAACACTAACTAAAATCAGAATGTATTCTGATCGAAACATACAGATGTAGAGTCAGTAACATGATAGAGTTCTATTAATAGATTTTCACCCCTTCAACTACGGAGGCAATGAAAAAAGTCGGGGAGGGGGAAAACGGATACTCTTTTGTTTTTCATTATAAGTTTCATTTTTGGAATAAAGAAGTCTTTCGAGTTTGTAGTTTTCTGTCACCCCTCCTCAAATGAGGAATACGGTCTTAATTCCAAATTGTCACGGTGTTTCCGAAAGATTGGCTTAGAAGTAGGTTTGGTCAACACATCTGCAGTCATTAATTTACTCTGCAGATATTGTAGAGAATTAGTCCCTTTTTCACACAGGTTCTTCACGCTGTGGTATCGAATGTCAATGTGCTTGGAGTGTGCTGTGTGTTTGGGCGATTCGATCATTTTGATTGTAGACTGATGTTCGTCAAATAATCTTATGGGCAGTTCCTGTGGTAAGTCAAGGTCCTCTAATACCCTGGTCAGCCATAATATCTCTTGGCCAGCATTTGCGGCTGATACGAACTCTGCTTCTGCAGAAGACAGAGCTACACACGTTTGCTTTTTCGATATCCAGTGGATTGGTGTTTTTCCCACGAAGAATAGGTTTCCTGTCATCGATTTGCGATCAGATTTATCACCGGCCCAATCGGCATCGGCGTAGCAGGTCAGGATAGGTTTTTCCTTTCCACTTTTAACCAAATTTATTTTTTCAGTGGTTTTCAAATAACATATAATCTTTTTCGCAGCATCCCAGTCTTGCTGCCTGGGCTTCTCATTTCGTCTACTTAGAATATTGACAGCTGCTGCAATGTCAGGTCTAGAGATCGTAGCTATATATAATAGGGATCCGATGGCTTGTCTGTATTTTGTATTGCTATTTAGTAAATTATCGTCGGAGGCATTATCCAGATAGCCAAGATTCATAGGTATATTTGTGGGCTTAGCGTTTTGAAGACTGAATTTTTCTACAAGTTCTTTTATTTTATTTCTTTGATTTATTAAGTATTCTCCTTGTTTTGATTTTTGTACGTTAATGCCGAGTTAGTAGCTTATTTCTCCGAGATTTTTGAGCTTGTATTTTGTACTAAGTTTCTTGATAGTTTCTTCTATTTGTTGGTCCGATCCTGATATTAACAGGTCGTCCACGTAAATAATTATATGTATGGGGTTTGTTTCATCTTTCCTGAACAGGCAAGCATCTGCTGTGCTTTGTGCAAAACCGAATTCTTTTAGAGTTTCACCGATTTTCAAATGCCATGACCTGGCGGCTTGCTTAAGACCATAAAGGGCTTTTTCTAATTTCCATACTTTATTTTCGTTTCCAGGTGAAATATAGCCTTTTGGCTGTTCCATGTATACTATTTCATCTAAGTCTTCATCAGGAAGGCAGTTTTAATATCAATATGTTGAACCTGTCTGTTTCTGTGAGCGGCACTGGCCAAAAAAGCTCTAATTGTGCCATGTGATACCACCGGGGCAAAAGTTTCGTGAAAGTCTTCGCCATATTTTTGGCTGAAGCCTTTCGCAACCAATCTTGCTTTATATTTGGCTATATTGCCTGAGGAGTCATATTTGACCTTATAAGTCCATTTGGACCCAATAACTTTTCTTCCTGGTGGAGGTTCTACCAATGTGAATGTTTTGGTTTGGTTTAAGGAATTCATTTCTTCCTGCATTGCGTTTAACCAGTTTTGTTTTTCTTGTGGGCTTGTTATGTTGAGAAAATCGTTATAATCTTTAGGTTCATTAGCTTCAAAGTTTTCTGTTAAGTAAATAAGCCTTTCGGGAGGTACACCTTTATTGTGTCTATTTGACCTTCTCAAGGTGTCATTTGTGTTGTCGTGTTCACTAGTGATATTTTGATCCGGTGAACTTATGTCAATTTTGACAATTTCGCGCTCTATATGCGATTCTGTGTCGGGGTGTTCATTTGTGTTGTTTTCTGAGAGTAATTCTATTTCATTGTTTTCTCCTGAATTGTTTATAGTATTTTCAATGAATTTAAATGTTCTTGCAAGTATTACGCAGCCATTTTTCAGGTAAATTCTATACGCTTTAGCGCTGTTGTCGTAGCCGACAAAAATGCCTTCTTGGGCTTTGTCATCTAATTTACCCTGTTTACTTTTGTGAATGTAAGCATAGGCTTTACAGCCAAAAGTTTTTAAGTGACTTAAATTTGGTTTGCTACCATGCCATAATTCGTAAGGAGTTTTTGTAGTGGCTTTTGTAGGTAGTCTGTTTTGGAGGTAATTGGCGGTGTTTAAAGCTTCCCCCCACAATTTTTTGTCTAAGTTGGCTTCTGATAAAAGTGTACGTGTCATTTCGATTAGTGTACGATTCTTTCTTTCCGCAATCCCATTTTGGTCTGGGCAATGTGGTACGGTGACTTGATGGTGAATACCATTTTCTTTAAGAAACTCTTCTACATTTTTGCTCATGTATTCACCGCCATTATCTGACCTTATTGTTTCCGGTTTCTTTCCAAGTTTGTTTGTGGAAAAGTTGACGTATTCCTTTAATTTCTTGATTACTTCGCTCTTTTTATTTAGAAAATAAATCATTGTATACCTAGAATAATCGTCAACAAAAGTTAAGAAATATGATTTACCGCCTATTGTTGGTACTTGAATAGGTCCGCAAACATCGCTATGAACTAATTCTAGTATTTGTTTTCCCCTATTTTCTGCAGTTTTTGGATACGGGGTGTCAGTCAGTTTTGTTTTGATGCAAGTTTCGCATGTTATCTCGTGCTGAACTAATTGATTTTTGTTTAGTTCTTTAATAGAGTTGAAATTTTTATGTCCTATGCGTTTATGCCATAGAGTAATACAATTAGGATTTTGGCATTCTTCAGTCAGGTATGTGTTATGCTTGTTTATTGGCATGGGCAAGTTTAACTCATATAAGTTGTTATGTTTTGTACCCTCTAAAATGGTTTCATTTTTCATAGATATGTAACACTTTTGTTTAGTGAATGTGACTTTACATCCATTTTGGGTGGCTTTGTGTACAGATATAAGGTTTGCCTTTAATTCTGGAACATATAAGACATCCCTTAGTGCTAGTTCCCTTTTTTGTTTATTTGGATCTAGGTATTCAATTTTTATTTCTCCTGAACCAAGTGAAGTGAGGGTGTTACCGTTTGCTACACATACTTGCGATTTTTGTGACTCATCTAAATTAACGAAAAGGTCTATATTGTTGCTTATGTGCGATGAGGAACCACTGTCTAATATAAAGTTGTTCGTCATTGCGTTTTGAGTCGTGAAAGCCATTTGTTTTGTTTGTGATGTTATTTGCTTCATTTGTTTTGAATGGCTTTGTTGTTGTGTATGTGTGTGTGGCAACTCATCATTGTGTGTCACTAACTGTGAGGAATTGGTTGCTCTGAATTTATTTCTAAATTGTTTGTTTTTAGTGTTATCAGCATTTCTATTTTTCAGATGCCAGCACTCCGATTTATTATGATTGGTTTTCCTGCAATAAGTGCAGTATTTATTTTCCTTTTTGAAATTACTATTATACTGTTGTTTTTTATTTATGTGAAAAGCTTTAGAAGAATTTGTGTTGTTTTCGGAGGCTTCTTTTCGACGATTGAATTCATCTAGCAATTTGCTGCTAACCTAGTTAAGTGTCAGTTCATTTTCAGGGCGAGCTTCAAGGGCTATAATCAATGTTTCGTAACTTTTAGGTACGGAGCATAGTAACAGTGCAGAAATGTGCGCGAATTTGATTTCTTCCCCAATGGATTTCAATTTATCTATGATTTCCAACATTTTATTTATGTGGATTTGCATAACGCCACCTTCTTCTAGCTTCGTGGTATATAATTTTCTCAATAAGTACAATTTGTTACTTAGTACAATTTGTTCTTTCGTGGATATCACACAACTTGTTCCATGTTTCGAGGGCTGTTTGGCATTGTTTAATAGGGATGATTTGGGAATCATCAATGAACAAGTTTATTATGGCACGCACTTTATTGTCCTTTTTCCGCCATACATCTGTGATAGGATTTGGCGGGTCATCTGTGATTACCTCATATAATTCGTCCTTCATGAAGTACATTTGCATTTTGGATTTCCAAACTGAATAATTTTCAGAATTCAGTTTTTCAATTGTTGGACTTTCTTTAAAAGATGCCATTTTTTTTTTCTTTTTGAATTTGTATTTGAAAGTTTTGTTTTTATGATATTTCTTTATTTATTCATCAGTTTTTTAGAAAACGAGTTTTCTTAATTTTCTTGATTCAAAAAAAAAAAAAAAAAAAATATGTACGAATGCATTTATTGCATTTTCTTAATATATGATTTCAAACATTGAATACTTATACTTTGTTAAATAATAATATTATTTAATATTCATGTTTTATTTTCATATTAATTTACTTTTACTTTTATATATTTTTCCCTTTATCTTCGGGACAGCCAGACAATTTATAATATAGGTAGGCTTTAATATGTTACTTAAGAACAATGATACATTTTTCATTTATTTAATATTATCAGTCTCATAATCTAATGGAAATGTCTTTCCATTACCTCGGTAGCTTGTTAAGCACTTATTAAATAAAAAGTGAAAAGCAGTTATTCATTTATTCAAAAACAGTAGTAATGAAAATTATGAGCTTACCTTTTCTGTTCTGAGGAGTCTGCTGTCCCATTAACCATTAGCTTCTTCTCAATATTTTATTCTATATTATAATTATTAATTTCTTCTCTGTAAATAATAATATAATTAGTATAGCTTGAAGAAAACATTTTGACACTATCTTTGGATTTTTAACTTGTATATTTAATGAAAAAGAAAATAAAAGTAAAATAAAAAAGGAAGCGAGAATTAAATCTCACTTTACATTATGAAACATAAACACTAACTAAAATCAGAATGTATTCTGATCGAAACATACAGATGTAGAGTCAGTCACATGATAGAGTTCTATTAATAGATTTTCACCCCTTCAACTACGGAGGCAATGAAAAAAGTCGGGGAAGGGGAAAACGGATACTCTTTTGTTTTTCATTATAAGTTTCATTTTTGGAATAAAGAAGTCTTTCGAGTTTGTAGTTTTCTGTCAAAAATTTCAGGATAGATTAAGACCGAAGATAAAAGACTATTTTGAAAAGATCAGAACAAAATATCGCATATTTGGACTGCTATATCAAGTGTCGGCTTTTACAAATCTGTTTGATGTCAAATTAGCCGTATATATGAGTTCGCAGCGTTCCGTTTGTCCTTCCGCTTGCGTCACTCGAAAAACTGCCGTTTTTCATGATAGGCTGTATGCATTAGAACTAGAACTATTGCTATAATATTGAAAAGTTTGAAAAAAAAAAAATCTAAAACCTCTAAACATTTAAAATGTTAGAAAAGGCTACTTGGTACTAGAATGTTTTTAAAAGGTCCGCCGGTTGCTAACATGCGTGTAAAAACGCCGCAGTGTGGAGCACCCTGCCAAATTATCCTAGAGTCAGCACTATTTATTTATTTTTATTTATTATTATCATTGTCATTTATTTTACATCATGACTTTTAAATATGGCTTGCAATTTTGTTCACTTTTTCTCCTCTTTCTTTCTTTATTTTTTAAACTGTTCTGTTCAAATCAGATATTGTAGATAAATGGTTGAAATGTAGGGAACTTTTCTAACAAAGTTGAAAAAGAATTACATAATTTCAAACTGGCATTATATCACTGGTATGATACACTATGTTATGTAGATATTATGTATAATAATTACAAATATAATTATTATATCTTCACATATTGTATTAATTATGCATAATAATGTCAAGTAAGAAAATATATATATTAAAAAAAATAAATTAAATAAATAAATACAAAAAGTGAAAAATTTTATTAGATAAAAAAAAAAAAACACTTGAGAGTGGGTTTTATTGGTTTTTTTAAGCGAAAAAACCCAAGAAACGCACCCTTTTTTTTTTCTTTGGGCGGGGGGGGGGGGGGGGTTGTGCGCAGGTCCGAAACCCTGTGCCACTGTCTCTCTATATATTAAAAAAAAGTTACGCTCACTGGCGTCAAATTTTTTTGTCTGCGACTGAATCTTCTAACAGAGGGCAGGGTCCTTCGCGTCATGAGAAGTATCAATGTGTTCCGAATACTCCAAGGTAGACATTTCAGCTGCTTAAAATTTTCTATCATTTTAATTACAGAAGTTATTAACTAAAAACGACAAGTTTATGAAGGTACTTTATTTGCCATTTTGAAAAAAGTTTCTCCCATTGACGTTGTTCTTCTGTCATAAAATCATTTTACACAGGAAAATTAAAATATGATCCATGGTTGTACGTAGGTAGGTTAGATTTAATGTCGCACCAATACTGCGCTATGGGTAATTGGCGACGGTCTGGGACGCAGCCCTAGAGATGTTCCGGAGACATGGCATCACAATTTTTATCCTTCCCAGAGGTGATTCCCCCCCCCCGCTTCGATGATCTCCAGAGATATAGTGTGGATGGTAACATGGAGAACTTTGCTGTCACGACAGATTTTATGCGCACCAGCCACTATTAGTGTACACGACAGTCTTTGGTCGGCTCAAGTATCGAATCGGAAATCTTCTAATTACGTGCTCGGCGCTTTACTGACTAAAGTAGAAAAGAAAGAAAATAAATATCAACTTTTTTCTCTACTTAAAAAAATTTAATTTTCTTTTACGGGAAAATTAAAATATTATCCATGGTTGTAGGTAGGTGGATAATTAGGTAGGTTGTGTTTGACGTCGCTCCATTAATGCGCTATAGATAATTGGCGACGGTCTGTGACGCACCCCTACGGATGTTCCGGAGACATGCCTCCACAGTTTTGGTCCTACACGAAGGGGATGGCTCCCCATCTTCGGTGGTCCCCAGCGGTATAATTTTGATGGCAGCACGGAGCATATTGAAGACACGACATATTTTATATGCACCAGCCACCATTAATGTACACGACGGTCTTTGGCCGGCTCGAGAACCGAACCCGCAATCTTCTAATTACGAGCACGGCGCTCTACCGACTGGGGTACCGTAGTACGGATCTGAGGTTGTAAAAAGAAATAAAAAGGGCCATATAGTAAAGCTGTAATGCAAAATGGTCTAGATATTATGAATTTCTTTCTATTTAAAATATATATATAAATATTATATATTTCAATTTAACATTGAATATAAGGTTTTCCATAGTAAATTTCTGCTTTTGTCTTGTAATATGCACTATTAATATTCCTTTTCAGTGAAAGAAAGCAGTGAATAGGTGGACAGAGCTCTGCAGGTGTTAATAAGTAAAGTGAGTCGGGGGGAGGCGAAGCCTCCTTCGGGGGTTGGTGAGCGGAGCGAGCAGGAGGCAGAGCCCCCTAGTGTATATATATGTGTATGTGTGTGTAAATTAGGATTCTACATAGTCCTTAAAATAATCTCCTGCAAACCCTTAAAAAGTAAAAATAAATAAATAAATAAATAAGAAAGGGACAATCTGACTGATACACAGTCTTAAGAGTACGCAATGCTTAATCCTGCAGACACCAAAGGCCTAGGAAAATTTATTTCCACAATTACTCATTACCTAATGTATGTTCTAAATTCCGTTTTCAT
This sequence comes from Salticus scenicus, assembly GCA_963930645.1. NCBI lineage: Eukaryota > Metazoa > Arthropoda > Arachnida > Araneae > Salticidae > Salticus > Salticus scenicus. The sequence goes on along the minus strand of OZ005658.1, from coordinate 198,616,864 downwards.
ATTCAGAAAATTCATAACTATGAAATTAGTAACAATTAAAAAAAAAAAAAAGTTTATTTTCAATTTATATTTTTAGTTCAAAAATGCAGCTTTTCAATAAGTGCATTTTTTTTTTTTTTTTTTTTCAATTTTTAGTTGCAAAATGAAACACAAAAATTAAATTTTGAAAAAAAAGTATTACTAATTTAATGATTATGAATTTTCTAAATGTGTAAACTTAAGTTAAAAAAAAAAAAAAAAAATGGTAATGAATAATTATGGAAAGAATTTCCCTCCATAGTATAGCATGGGTTGTTGGCGAGGTTAGATATTATCTGCTCTTAGGATGAGTTAGCTGTTTCACTTCAAACTAGTGAGGGATAATACGTAAATACCGAATAGGTATGTATTTTGCATTATATTTGGGACAGGTTTATGAATTTCTTATATTAATAAAATACAGACCTTGGCAAAAAAAAAAAAAATACATGTTATTTATTTATTTCTTTTTTAATCAACATAAAGTTTAATTTAAAAAATTTGGTGTTGCATTCACACGACTTTCTGTTTCCCTGCATTTCAATAATGTAAAGATATCTATATAGTATAAAATCTTGATGCTAAACAGAAACAACAATGTAAATTTTCTACAATGTTAAAAATGGCCAAATAAAACATGAAAAGTAATAATTCTGCAGTTTTGGAAATGTGAATCATACTGTTTCTGCAGTAATATTGGTATGCTTGGCACTGCGAAACTTAAGTATGCTTAACTTTTATGTTTCATTTTTGTTTTTAAATTTGTAGGAAACTCACCTTGATAATACTTCAAATATAAAATGTATAGATTAAGGAACAAGGCAAAAGCACAGTTATACCAATGAAAAGGGGTTTAAAATAGGGGGAGATTAAAGATAAAAGTGTAATTAGAAGTGCGCGCAAAGTTGCATTAATTTAAGAGAGGAAGGGAGGATTGTGTCAGTGTTGCCAGATTTGGGGACTATTTTATTCAACCCCCGCCGCTAAATTTTAATTGTAACGGTTGCCTAAGCACTTCGAAGATAAACGTCTATTATGTATAGCAAATATCACTTCTAAAAATTATTGGTGTGAGTTGAATAAAAAAGTCCCCAAATCTGGCAACACTGGATTGTGTATATATATATATGTGTATAAATATACATATATTAAATAGAAATCATTTAAACACATTTTTCTACTAGAAACCACATAGACAAAATAAGCTGCACGAATTCAAAGTACAAGAGACATTACTTTGAACTTCACTTTGAATAGGAGACTTGAGAATATTGTTTATTTTAGAAAATAAAATAACAATAATTGACAAAATATGTTAAATCATTTTTATGTAGCTTTAAGTTGTACTAGTAATAATTTTTATTTATCTATTTATTGTTAAATAAAATATTATTAAATAGGGGGTTTTATTAAAACAACCCTTTTTATTAGTAAACAATACACACACACACGCATGTGTATATATATATATACTGGTAAATAAAAAAGCTGCAATATGTTATATGTTGATGGTCAAAATATATTTTTACGAGAAATTTCAACGAATAACATGTTGTACACGAAGAAAGAACAGAAATTTTAATGATCCAGTACTGCGCCAAAAAAAACATCGCGTCTGTTTACGTTATGTTTACGTTTGTAATTCAGCTTTTGCCGCTTGGTACATTGCCTACGTCGATGGTAAAAACCGAAACTTGTCTGGTGAAAATGGGGGAAAGTAAAAATTTTGAATCAGAACGAGCGAGGGAGCGTCAGATCTAGTTTGGCCTTGCACTAGAGAAGAGCAGACGCATGCTCATTAATAGAAGTAGCAAGCTGGAGCATTTGTGATGGGCGCGATCTAACGTCTTGTTTCAAATATCCTTCCATTGAATTTAATTCCCTTTCAAGGCAAATCTCTGTGGATAAAGATTGATCGAATTTCAATTAATTTACAAAATTTACAAACTAATCTCACTAGTAGGAGTAGTTGTACATTAACATGCAATTTTTTTTCGAATTTCATTTAAAATATTCCTATTGTTTACGTAGTTCAATCACGGATATTGCGTACGCCTTGTTTTTTCTTTTATCGTAATTTTTTTGTGTCCACTGCTTTATGAAATTAACTCATTTTATATGAATATTTTACTAATTTTTAAGAATGAACTCCTACCAGGTTTAATTACAATAATCATAGTTGTCAACATTTTAATTTTTTTCTGGAACATTTTTAGCCCCACCTTCAAGGATGGAACACGGGCGCAGAATTCATACCGGAATCCGTTTAAGAAATTTCTCTACCTATAATATCGTTGATTTAAGAAGCAGAAAATTTTCTTACATTGAGAGTGGTATGAATTCTGCGCCCGTGTTCCATCCCTGCACCTTTAATCCGCACCACTCTTTTATTGAATCTTTTTCTCTAATATATAACTACGATAAAATAAGAAAAAATGACTCTTAATTAAAAAGTAGTATGAACTAAAGACGGGGCTGAAGATACTCCAGAATAGATTAAAATGTTGGCATCTCTGTTACTCTGGATCATTTTTAGCCCCGCCTTTATTTCGCACCACTTTATTTTTAGAGTAGTTTTCTCCTATGTATAAATATGACAAACTAAGAAAATTTTACACTTAAGAAAAAGAGAGTATGGTATAAAGGCGGGGCTAAAAATGCTCTGGAATAAATTAAAATGTTGGGAAATACACAGTTGCCAACATTTTAATATATTCCAGAGCATTTTTAACCCCGCCTCTATTTTTACCACTTTATTTTTAGAGTATTTTTCTCCAATATATAGCTACTATAAAATAAGAAAAATTTACTCTTAAAGAAAAAGTGGTATGGAATAAAGGCGAGGCTTAAAATGCTCCGGAATAAATTAAAATGTTGGCAACTATGCATTAACCTCTTCATGAGAGTGTGTCGTATACGACTACACTTGATTTTTTTTTTTTTTTTTTTCCCTCCCACGTTAGGTAAATACAGCTCGGTCGGTTTGGTTCTCATCTACAGGGCGTTGCGTATACGATTCAATCGCTTGAAACCCTTTTTTTTTTTTTTTTTTCTTTTTGTATGTGTGTGCACTTTAATTTTCCGTCAATGTTTTTGTCCCTTTAAACAGTATGAAAATAGCTATCAATCTGCTATGAAAGTTGGCGAAAGAATTCTTTATTTAAAAATATTTCGTACTTCATAAATCATTAATTTGAGAAGAAGATAATTTCTTTTCATAAATAGTGATTTGAGTTCTTCGACAAATTTCCAAACTTGCTATTGGTTTAAAGCACGTATCACATACAATAAACTTTGAGCTGTACGATTAATTATATTGAATATTAATTAATTAAACTGGTTTATAAGCGCAATTTATTTATTCTCAAATTTTGAGATATACTTTTCTTTCCCATATTATATATCTGAAGCCCAATTCGGATATTTATCTAGACTGTCAAATTAAATAAATTATGATACAATCGTGTTATTTATTTAATTGGCTTTTTCTCAGTTTATTATAAACATACGATGCAAACATGGCGATCAAAATTATCCCGTTTTATACACAAGATTGTAACGGATTCATTTTTCCTCCCTAATTCTTCTACCATAACATTAATCCAGTAATTGTCATCTAAATTTATTAAGGAAACATATTATTGATGATTGTTTAAAAAAATAAATGAATAAAATGTTCTGTTGGAAGAGTCAGGAAAAAAATACAACCCTCGGTAACCCTGTATATATCTTAAATGAATACAATTTAATTGTGTTTGTGTACGTTTTACTTTATGGAAATTCTTTTTTTTTTTTTTTTTTTTTTTTTTTTTTTTTGTTTTTGTTTTTTTAGTGGAATATATTTTGAAATATTCCTTTTTATATCCGTTAGCAAAGTAATCAGTAACGATTAAAATGCTTTCATCCATTTGCCTCTTGTGCATATTTAAAACTGATTAAATACACAAAGGAAAAAAAAAAAAAAGTAGAATTTAGTTTAAAACTCCTTTTTTTTTTTTTTTCTATATGGGAAAGAAAAAAAAATAATAATAATAAAAATAAGATAAAATAAAATAAAATGTGTAAGGCTAAGGATGCAAGTAAAATATTCAGCCAGTTCCTCTCCCCAGAATGAAACGTTTTATATACTTCATTTATTTTACATTTCTTCATCATCTTCTTCTTTTTTTTTTTCCCTATTATTATTTCAGTTAATCTGAAAATTACATTTCTCTCAATTGATGTGAAGACATTTTTTAATTTTATGAGTAAAGTCATTGGAAAATTAAGCTAAATCTCTTCGATGAAAGTATGTAATTTGCAAATTTATATACCTTACAAAGCAGATGCATTTTGAAAGCAAATACTGTAATGTGAAATTTGCATTTAACCCTTATCGCTCGTATGTCCCTTCTGAGGGGAGATTAAAAAATCGAGCCACGCCTTAAAATGTTGTTATCTGCAAATGAAATGAAATGTTATTTTTCTAAAACATGTAACTATGGGCTACCTTTCGGCTACCGGAAAATTTTAACTGAAAGATTTATTTTATTTAATGATGAAGTAAAATAAAACAAATTATTACAATTTTTCGGTAGCCAAAAGATAGTAAGTTGGAAACTATACGTGTGACGTTTGAAAGGAACCTCAAAAGGAGTGTCTTACTGTTCAAAATAGGAAAATATGCCGCACGCAAAGGGTTTAAATTGTTTTTAAATTGTTTATGTCACATACGGAAAGATTTTTAAACTTGTCAAATGATAAATACTATCATGTCATATAATACGGGGTGACCCAAAATTACAGCGACAAACTCTAAGAGGAGATAGAACACAGCAAAAGCATTCAGAATTGCTTAGGAACTCATGTACGAATATGCGCTCTTAAAAACTGGGTATTTTGGGGCAATTTTTTAACAGATATGGGCGGTATAAACGTACAACTACAAGCTTAAAATGGATGTAGAGAACAGTTGAAAGTATAAGTAATACATACCAACCCATAGCGGCAAACATATTAATCTTTTACGGAGCGAATACATTCTGGTGTTTCATAACACTTAACTTCATATATCAGTATTATAGACTTCTCAGACGAAATCATTTTTTTTTTTTTTTTTTTTTTAACTCCGGCTATCTTTTAAATTTGAAAATCGTGTACAATTCACTATTTCACAATATCATACACTCAGTGCTGTGAATGCACGCCTTAGAAACAACATTATTCCTCTGTATATCTTTTTCATGTAATCATTTGCACGAAATAAATGTTTCTCAAAAATTCAAAATTCAAAGACCACGCCTACTTATATTATAAAATATTCCATAACAGCCGGTTGTTAAAGGATTAAAATGTCGTGTGGGTCCCTGTACATTTCTTATATCTTATGCTGTGCCCTTCATGCTCTTAAAGTTTGTAGCTGTAATTTTGTGACACATTTTACTTTATGGTATAACAATATAATATTAGGTCTACCGGAAACTTCTGCCGTTTTGAATTTATGAAATGTCACTGGAAATTTTTGTTTAAAATCATTCATATGACACTCTGCCTGCTATGTTTGTTACTAAAGTAAGAACATTCAAGTAAGAAATTCTATGCACATAAGTCTTTTTTTCAAGTCTGAAAAAAATATTATTTTAGTATAAAATTAGTAGTTTTAAATGAGTTCTTAACCCTTTAAATCGGCGGTTTGGAATAAGCGATTTAACATGTCTTCGTTGTATTTCATGGTGATCAACAGACGATTCCGAGTATTTAACTTTTTCAAGTCCCCCTATTTTCCTAATTTAATCAGCAAGCTCCGCCTTTTCATGTTTTTATAAAATACTACATTTCAGTAGATATTAACAGATTTTTGTGATTAAATGGGATAATGATTATTTTTTTACATAGTAACGAGCAGTAATGAGCGGTAAAATATTCGTGTGTGTGACTGACAATACATTTATCATGGAATTACTAATAGATAAAAAACTGTGGGCGTGGTAAAATATGTTGTCGCTCCTTTCCCATTCAAAAATTGTTGAATGGTGGTTTTTTTTTTTTTTTTCCTTTTTTTTTTTTTTTTTTTTTTTTTTGCGTTCCAGTGCGTACAGTTTTACCCGTAGTTAAAGAGTAAAAGGAATGATACATTATTTCGCTTGAATGCTCAATGATTTTTGACATAACATTGACATAGGTATAACAGAGATTTTCTTTGTATCCTTCATTTTCAAAAACTTAAAATCGAGTTTTTATTAATTTTTATAAAAAATTAAGCTTAGCCGCGCAAAATTTCTCGTTTCATAAAATTAAATTATGCAGGTCGACTCCGTCCCCAGAAAAATGTCTGCGCAGAAATCTTCCGTGGCGTATAGGATAATTTGTTTATTAACATTTTTTTTTTTTTTTTAATTAATTAATTATTTATTTATTTATTTTTATCAAAATACAAATGAATGCATATCATATTGCGATACATATATGAGATTATTGCCTATGTAATAAATAAACTGTAAATTAACTGCATACAAATATGATCAAAAGATATTTACTAAGCTGCGTTTGTAAAGACACTTTCAAAACATCTTGGGCGGAGCCTCAAAAACTTATAACTGAAACGTGTAGTATATGACAAATAAATCTTTACTAGCCAGCCAGCCTATTTTTATTGCAACTTATTCAAAAGCTAATTGGGTATTTTTCAATAAATTTTCCTTATTGTAACTAGAACGTTTTTTGCGGAAATGCTGATTAAATATTTTCCCGGATATTTGATATTGCATTATTTTAACTGTTTCAGCGATTGTAACTTGTTATTAAATCTATATATTTTAATACATTTGATGTCGTTTTGGAAGATTTTTTTTTTTTTCTGTTTTTTCTAAATATGATTTTTGAGTAATATGTTTAGAACCTTAATATTAGAAACTTCATACATTTTTTTAAAAACTTTTACCTGATTCTTTCTATTCGTTATTACTTCTAAAAGATTTGCGATAATGCGAGATTCATATACTATGTTTTGATGTAAATGAACTCTTCTATTATCCCTCTGAGTTTGTCTGTGCAATTAGACACCACATTCAATGTCTAAAAATCGAATATCACAAAATTTAACTGACATCGTAAAATTTACGTAAAGTTTTTATTATATGTTTAAAACAACTCGTGTAATTGTGTTGCACAATCACTAAATCACGTAGGTCATGTAATGTCGCATGCGCCTATCTCGGCAGCAAGTGACAAATTCCGGGAATTACCCGAAAAGACTACGGCGTAGTTTGTAATGAACAACTCACACACTTTTTGCAGTTTACGCGCATGCGTTATATGCCGGCTTTAAATTATTTTAATGTTTCCTTTTTCCTCCAAGACCTTGTTTCGTACAATTCTTTGTGTACAATATAACTATTTATATTATATTATATATTAACTATTTATATATATGTTAACTATTAATATTATAAATTCAATATAACTATTTAAATTACTTTCCATTTCAAATAAAATTTTAAATTTTCAACCTCATTTTTTTAGATTTCAACAGAAATTCCAGGAATAATTTTCATTAATGCTATAAAGGAAAATATATTTTATAATATTTTTATCTCGTTAATTAACTTTTAAATAATAATAACAAATATTAATTGGCTTGTACAAACTATTTTTTTTTTTTTTTTTTTTTTTTTTTTTTCACAAATCTTTTAATTTTTCTTTTTGAAATAAAATTATATTTGAATCATTCTGTGTCATATAAACTAATCACTCATTATGACCATCTTAGATTTCAACAAGAATTACAGTATTTATTATTATTACCCTTACCAATAAAAATAATCTGATGTGTCACTCACACGACTTTCTCTTACCCTGAAATTTAATACTAAAAATACACGTTGCAGATTAATAGTTAAGATAACGAGTATTGTTATGTAAACCTGTGTTAAACAATTCAAATTAGACTTCGGAAAAGCTTTATATGATAATTAGTTCTGTGTGAGGTGGCTACCGCCCCCCTCAACACCCCGTTTCAATAATGCACCTACATTTATATAGAATTTAATTCGGCTATTAAAAAATAATTCTGTTTTTTTTTTTTAATAATTTATTAAAATTATTATTTTAAAAAATTATATTTTATGATAATGCAGACGATTTCCATATTAGAGAAGTACTATAACACCAGATATCCAAAAAAAGTCCATTTTACTCTCAATATTTAAAAAAAAAAAAAAAAAAAAAAAAAAAATTCTAAGTTTTTTTCTCGTTAAAAGTAAAAAAAATCGATAACTTTGTTTTAAATTATCGCAGATCGATGGTTCAACCATTCGTTTTAAAGGTATTGGCGAGCTCTTTTGAAAGATACCCATCATGAAAATGCACTCCCCTCAAGGGGGACTTCCCCCGCAGGGGGGGAGGCGAGTCTCCTACATACACATTTTTTTTTTTTTTCCAGTTAACTATCTGTATTACATAAAATATATATTCGTTTCATTTGGTTTAGTGCAGTCTATAGACATTAAACTCTACTTACCTGCATTTCCCCCATAGACGTAATGTATTAGAATTCTCTTGATTGTCCCTGTACACGAACCATTTGCTTGATCTTAATGAAAAGCTTACTGTAGCATCCCTATATGATACACATTTAGAATACCAAGTTTGAACTTTCTGCCATAGTTTGTTTTTGAGATATGCTGATAACAGACAGACACACAGACACACACACAGACACACACAGACACACACACAGACCATTTGCTAAAAACATGATCTTCGTATTCAGGGGACCTCAAAACATGTAAATATATCAAAATCTCGCGTTCGAAAATTTGACCCAAAAACAATACTTTCTCTAACTTATGGGTAAGAGAAAGTAAATAATTATAAAAACATTTATTTATTTAATTATATCTGTTTGAGGTTACTGTTATTTTTTAAGATCTTAAGAAGTCCTTTTATTTATTTTATTTTATTTATTTATTTATTTTATTTATTATTTATTTTTTGCTTGGTTACTCCAAAGTTAAAGTTTTATATTCCATAAGGCCTAGAAAATTATTTCACACCTCAGTTTAAAGACAATTTCATTAGATTTAATTTAATATGCAGCTTAAAAAAAAAAAAAAAAAAAAAAAGGGGGGGGAGGGGGTAAGTTTTTGTTCATGTAATACATTGTCTTTCCTTGGTCAAAAGTTTTTCGTACTTTCTACAAATTTTGTAAGGGCCACATCACAGAATTATTTTCAACTTTGAAAGCTGATAGTCTAATTAACACCCCCAGTCATCCTGATGTACACTTTATGGAAAACATGCAGCCTTTAGAATATTTGCCATATGAAAAATGTATTTATTTAGGTATATTAAAGTACACATTAATTAAATAATTTGTATATATGGGAAGCAGCTTTATGACTATTTGATCATGTAAAGGAAATGACATTATCAAGTTAATACCTGAAAGAATAGGAGATATTTTGGCGGGAAGAGGGAGGTGTCATTTCCTCATATTTTAATTTTACATGATATGATATTTCCTATGTTATTAATGGCATATAGTTTGTTTAGTCCTCCTCCCTGGAAAAATTTTAAAAAAGAGCGCCAATATTTTCTAATAAAGACAAAATATTAGAAGTAGATCTCTTATTATTTTTTAATAATCCTTAATACTCTCTCTCTCTCTCTCTCTTTTTTTTTTTTTTTTTTTTTTTTTTTAAACATGCCGAATAGTTATTTACAAACAAAAATATTAACGATGGAAGACGAAAAAAAAAATCTCCGAGAAATTCTTCCCATTCCCTAACACCATCTTCAGTCTTAAGCCTCTCAATGTAACATTACATTGTAAAAATTTCATTCGACTAAATTTTATAGTAGAAATTTTATTTTATTTTATTTTATTTATTTTTATTTATTTATTTATTTATTTATTTTGAAAGCATATAATTTTACATTTTATTTTGTAATTTCCAAGCCTCATTTACTGTTATGTAGAACTAATAAGATTCATTTGGATCAGTTAAACAGCGAGCCAGTTAAGTTAGAGATGGCTTGTAACTATACAAAATTGTACAAGGGTACACCTACAGAGCTACCAACCTAATCCGGCAAATTGTTAGTACCGCCCCTTTTAACACACCACTTAATTTTTAGAGTATTTGTTTTCTTCATTCATCGTAAATTTATTTGAAGAGAATTACTCTAAAAATTAAGTGGTGTAGGAAAAGGGGCGGTACTAACAATTCACCGGATTTGGTTGGCAGCTCTGCACCTATATTTAAATTAGCAATTAAATGTTTACATTTAGACTAACTTTGAGAAAACAATATTATAACTAATTTGTAAACAATATTATAACTGATCATAAACAGTTTTAACCATTGCAAAAACACTTTTTTTCTTAATAATTAAATAAATCTAACAATTTTTAACACCATAAATAGTTTTTGCAGATATGAAAACAAAATATGGAATTACATTATATATTACGTTTTGTCGTAGTATATTTGACATACTTGTAAGATTTTGTACCTGAATTATTACCGTTATTGTGGGGAGGGTTAAATTAGAATAGAGAAAAACTATGTCTTATGCAATAAGTGAAAATGTTTGCAGTAATAACAAAAATAAGAATAATGGAAAGCTAATTTATTTTAGTCATATTAATATAAGGCAAAACTTGCATAACTGAAAAAGTTGCTTTCATTTTTTAATTTTATTAAAAACTGAACTCTGTGTTCTTTAAAAACTAAATAAATGTTATAACATGGTAATTAAAATTAATAACAGCCCATCTTCTTGTCTATATACAAAAACAAGATATCCTGATTTTGAATTATCAAATAAAAAAGAAGCAGCATTAGAAAATATCTATTAATTTTTTATTTTTTTTTAACAATTTATTATCTTTCATTTTGAAATTTCATGCAAAATATTTGCCAGTGGAGGGTTGTGAATTAATCTATTAAAATGTAATAGCATTAGAAAGTAGATAAAATCAAGAAGATGACATTGGAAATTTTAAGATCTTTGTATTAAAAATTTTTGAAATAATTCTAATAGTGACAGTATGTTTTCTTCCTATAGGATTGTACAATTAAATTTGTGTAGCAAAGTTAATTTCGATAAACTATAAAACTTATGTTATTTAAAATATTAAATGTGAATTCTGTTCGAAAAGTAATCCCAGATTGATTGTAATGTTTCATTACATAATCCTAAAGTATAATTTTTTCTTAAATCTCATCCTATAAATCTTTTTTAGAGTTAGTCCGACATATCGTACTATTTCTTTCAGATAGCGGTTTTCGCCATTTATTGTATTACATCTTGAATGAATATGCAAACATTTTTGCTTTTATTTAAAATATATAAAGATAAAAATTTATTATTGTATCTGTCTGGATTATTAAATTTTATCAAAAATGGGTATACTTATTAATAAAGACAAAATAAGTTAATATATTTGCTCCATTCATGGCAGAAAACATAAACAAAAATCGAAGTGAGGCAACAAAACAACAGCGACACAGCGACAGCAAATAGTGAAAATAAACATAAACAGAATTCAGCGTAAGCATACGACGTATGCGAAGAATCTGCAGAAAAGTGTGCGAGTTGCTCGTCACTGGCTAGACGCTACTCCCGAAAACCGGGTATTTTTACATGAGGCTATTTTCGGGTATATTTTAGGTGAATTAAAAGTCATAGTCAATTTACTGTTTGAGTAATTTTCTCAGCAACTGTCATAGACAACCATTCTTTTTTCGGTCTCGTAACTCATGAAGAACGAATATAAGTGCAAGTGATACCGAAATGCATGAATGTAGTTGGGATGGTGGCTCAAGGTTGGAGGTTATTAGGTAAAAGAAACGCCATGCTACGGGAATAGATAGTTGCTAGGGTTCTCATCACCATTCAAGGTGCACTAGTTGCTTGACCTTCTTCTGTGAATTTCAAGGTGGGATTGTTTTAGAATGTCTTTGATTAATGATTAACGAATGGGGACCTGCTACCTGCAGTTTTAAATTATCATTCGAACGCCATTTAAACTCTGAAAATAGAAAAAATATTTGCAGTATCTTGGAAGCCCTAAAGGCTTTTTAAAGAAAGAATAAAGATTTTTCTATTCTTCTTTTTTTTTTTTTTTCTTTTTTTCCTTTAAAAATATTTCCAAGTAATAAATCTGAATAAATAAATAAATAAATAAATAAATTAAATAAAATCACATATTTGGTTTTCTCAAGTGCATGTAAAAGGCATGGGAACCCAATTTTTAATGTCAATTAAAGAAAAATTCTAGTTTAATTATAATAAAGCCAAATATTACAAGTGTCTTTCTCTCTTTAGATAAAACACTTTCATGCCAATATTAAAAGTGTTGGATTAAAAGGAGTTTTTAAAATATTATAATAAAATCCATATTAGCGATATTTTTTTTTATTATATTATAACAAGGATTTCTCAAATTAGCACACAATCGGATAAATTGAAAAGTGTTTATTAATGAAATCAATAATTTATTATTGTTATTGTATTTGAAATACATAATTACAAATAATGTAATAATTAAATGAAAGCGGTGAAGTGAATTTGAGCGAGAAACTCTCGCCTGGGCTAAGTTTGAATCTTACTCAATTTAAAATTTCTGTATTTTTTAACTGCTGCAGTTCTGTATTTTGTAAAGCAATAATTTTTGTTTATGGAATCATGTTTAAGAACGTTATCATTGAAAATATTTATGGTAGATATTAAAACAACATAATTAGGTAGTTTCCATCAAGAATTTTCTAAAATATACAGCAAGATGTCCTTAAAGAGGACAAACCTACAAGATGTAACACATACACAGTGTGCCTTGAATGGAAGACATTTAATTCAATATGGCTTGTGTTTCTAATTTTTCTTCGAGAGAATAAATCTACTCAAAACTCCAGTGAGACTGATCTGTCAAGCCAAGTTAGAATTATTCTTAGCCAACTCCCAGTCATACTTTAATATAAAATCCCTCTCACAGGCCCCCATTATTTCTAATGACATTACATAGACTTGCTTTTAATTTTTGCACTTTTCGATCCCTAAATCAAATCTCCTTTTTCTTCTTCAATCTGTCTAGTAATGACGAATCAAACTTTTCCTTATTTAGGAATGTATCTCCAATTGTATCACGTTGTCTGAAAATTGATTTAAAATATAACAAAAACTCAGTTTCGAAAATATGACCCAAAAACAATACTTTCTCTACCATATATATTGGAAGGAGAAAGTAAAAATAAATAAATAAATGTATTTCAAGAACAATTTTAAAAGCTTTAAAATTAGAATATTATAATTTTATCTTGCTAAATTAATCTTGCTAAATTAAATTTAAAGGGTGAAGGATTTCTAATAAATTTTGGCATTAAATATATTATTTAAAAATACAATACTAAGACTCCATTTACACATTTTTAATAATTTATTATTCTCTTGGGAAAAAAAAAAAAAAAAAAAAGATTGTTCGTATCCTTCACGAATCGTGAAAGAAGTGGAAAGAAGGGTTGCTTCGCAGGAGAGAGGATTTGGCGCTAGCTACGAAAATTCGCCAGGGCAGACTGTACGTGCCGACATAATGGAGATACGCCGCCGGGTGCTAACATGTGTTTAAAAGCGCCGCAGTGTGGAGGCACCCTGCCAAATTAGTCTAGAGTAAGCACTACTTATTTATTTTTATTTATTATTATCATTATCATTATCATTATCATTATCATTATCTTTTTTTTTTTTTTTTTTTTTACATTATGACTTTTAAATATGGCTTGCAATTTTGTTCATTTTTTCTTCTCTTTCTTTCTTTGTTTTTTAAACTGTTCCTTTCAAAACAGATATTGTAGATAGATGGTTGAAATGTAGGGAAATTTTCTAACAAAGTAGAAAAGGAATTACATAATTTCAAACTGGCATATATATCACTAGTATGGTATACTATGTCATGTAGATATTATGTGTAATAATTACAAATATAATTATTATATCTTCACATATTGTGTTACATATGTATAATAATGTCAAGTAAGAAAAAAATATATATATTTTCTTTTAAGTGAAAAATTTTATTAGATTAAAAAACAGCAACAAAAAAAAAAAAAAAAAAAAAAAAAAAACACTTGAGAGTGGGTTTCATTGGGTTTCAAACCCTTAAAAAGTCAAAAGAAAAAAAAAAGAAGAAGAAGAAGAAGAAAGGGGCAATCTGACTGATGCGCGGTCTTAAGAGTACGCAATGCTTAATCCTGCAGACACCAAAGGCCTATATTATTTTATGGGAAAATTTATTTCCACAATTACGCATTACCTAATGTATTTTTTAAATTCCGTTTTCATATTCAGAAAATTCATAACTATAAAATTAGTATCAATATAAAAAAAAAAAAAAAAAAAAAAAAAAAAAGTTTATTTTTAATTTATACTTTTAGTACAAAAATGCAACTTTTCACTAAGTGCATTTTTACTTTCTGAACACTATAGTGAGGAAAGTATTGTAATCATGTCAAAAATCCGAATTGGAGATTTTGATATTTCTATACGTTTCGAGATCCCCTGAGTCCGTTTCCACTATTTTTGAGATGATGTATGTATGTGTGTGTGTATGTGTGTATGTGTGTATATATGTGTGTATGTCTGTGAGTGAACACGCTAGCGTCTAAACGTTTTGTTCGAATAAGATGAAAGTTGGTACGTATATTCAGGGATGGAACACGGGCGCAGTATTCATACCACTATCAACGTAAGAAAAATTTCTACTTCTTAAATCAACAATATTATAGGTAGTAAAGTTTCTTAAACAGATTCCGGTATGAATTCTGCGCCCGTGTTCCATCCCTGGTATATTGTAAGTCACCATAGTACGAACCCTATAGATTTTGGTGAATCTAGCACTTAAGTTTTTTTACAGGGACACAAAGAAAAATTCTTTATCATTATGGCCTATGGGACCAAAATCTTAAAAGTGCGATAGCATCTAAACGCCTAATTCAATTGAGCAAAAACTTTATACACATATTATAGGTCAGAGATACTCAATCTGTATAGATTTTGGAGAATCTAGCACTTATAGTTTTTTTACAAGGACACAAAGAAAAATTCTTTATCATTATGGCCTAAGGGGCCAAATTTTTAAAAGTGTGATAGCGTCTAAACGCCTTATTAATCTGAGCAAAAAATTTGTACACATGTTATAGGTCACATTTGCACCAACTATATAGATTTTGGTGAATCTAGCACTTACAGTTTTTTTACAGGGACACAAAGAAATTTTTTTTATCATTATGGCCTATGAGACCAAATTTTTAAAAGTGCGATAGCATCTAAACGCCTTATTCAATTGAGCTGAAAATTTGTATGAATATTTTAAATCACTGTTGCACTAACTATAAGCATTTTGGTGAATCTAGCATTTATAGATTTTTACAGGGACACAACGAAAAATTCTTTAGCATTATGATCTAAGGGCTCAAAGTTCAGTAGCGTTAAATAAAACCTCGTGTGATATATGGAGAAAAATACTCAAATACTCTATTATGGTTTTCTCTCTTCTGTTTGTTTAGCAACTCCTCTTTCTTTATTTTATCTACAAAACTGTTAGTTACTCAATGTTCGGAAAGTCGAGTGGAGTCACTCCAGATTTTTTACTTTCCGAACACTATAGTCAGGAAGGTATTGTAACCATGTCAAAAATCCGAATTTGAAATTTTGATGTTTCTACACGTTTCGAGGTCCCTTGAGTCCGTTTTCACTATTTTTACGATGATCTATGTGTGTGTATATGTATGTGTGTATGTATGTGTGTATGTATGTGTGTGTGTATGTCTGTGAGTGAACACGCTAGCGTCTAAACGCTTTGTTCGAATAAGCTGAAAGTTGGTATGTATATTGTGAGTCACCATAGTACGAACTCTATTGATTTTGGGGAATGTAGCATTTATGTTTTTTTTACAGGGACACCAGGAAAAATTCTTTATCATTATGGCCTATGGGGCCAAATTTTTAAAAGTGGGATAGCGTCTAAACGCTTTATTAATCTGAGCAAGAAATGTATACACATGTTATAGGTCACAGTTGCACGAAATGTATAGATTTTGGTGAATTCAGCACTTACAGTTTTTTTACAGGGGCACAAAGAAGAATTATTTATCATTATGGCCTATGGGGCCAAATTTTTAAAAGTGTGATAGAGTCTAAACGCCTTATTAATCTGAGCAAAAAAATTGTACACATGTTATAGGTCACAGTTGCACCAACTGTATAGATTTTGGTGAATTTAGCACATACAGTTTTTTTACATAGACAAAAAACCTTTATCATTATGGCCTATGAGACCAAATTTTTAAAATTACGATAGCGTGTAAACGCTTTATTCAATTGAGCTAAAACTTTATATGAATATTATAAATCACTGTTGCATTAACTATAAGCATTTTGGTGGATCTAGCATTTATAGTTTTTTACAGGGACATAAAAAAATTCTTTATCATTATTATCTATGGGCTCAAAGTTCAGTAGCGTTAAATAAAACATCGTGTAATATATGGAGAAAAATATTCAAACACTCTATTAAGGTTTTCTCTCTTTTGTTTGTTTAACAACTGATTTTCTCAATGTTCGGAAAGTCGAGTGGAGTCCCTCCAGATTTCTTTTTTTTTTCTAATTTTTAGTTGCAAAATGAAACCCAAAAATCAAATTTTGGAAAATAAGTATTACTAATTTAATGATTATGAATTTTCTAAATGTGTAAACTTAATTAAAAAAAAAAAAAAAATTGGTAATGAATAATTATGGAATGAAGTTCCCCCATAGAATAACATGGGTTGTTGGCGAGGATAGATATTATCTGCTCTTGGGATGAGTTAGCTATTTCACTTCAAACTAGGGAGGGCTAATACGTAAATACCGAATCGGTATGTATTTTGCATTATATTTGGGACAGGTTTATGAATTTTTTGCATTAATAAAATACAGACCTTTGTAATACAAAAAAAAAAAAAAAAAAAAAACATTTACATGGTTTTTTTTTTTGTTTGTTTGTTTCTTTTTTTAATCAACATAAAGTTTAATTAAAATAATTTGGTTTGGCATTCACACGACTTTCTGTTACCCTGCATTTCAATAATGTAAAGATATTAATTATATTGTCTATTGTCTAAAATATTGATGCTAAATAGAAACAACAATGTAAATTTCCTGCAATGTTAAAAATGGCCAAATAAAACATGAAAAGTAATAATTCTGCAGTTTTGGAAATGTGAATCATACTGTTTCTGCAGTAATATTTGTATGTTTAGCACAACCGAAACTTAAGTATGCTTAACTTTTATGTTTCATTTTTGTTTTTAAATTCGTAGGAAACTCACCTTGATATTACTTCAAATATAAAATGTATAGATAAAGGGGCAAGGCAAAAGCAAAATTATACCAATGAAAAGGGGTTTAAAATAGGGAGAGATTGAAGATAAGAGTGTAATTAGAAGTGCACACAAAGTTGCATTTATTTAAAAGAGGGAGGGAGGATTGTGTGTGTATATATATATATATATTATATACATACATATATTAAATAGAAATCATTTAAAAGCATTTCTCTACTAGAAATCATTTAGACAAAACAAGCTTCACGAATTCAAGGTAGAAGAGACATTAATTTGAACTTCACTTTGACTTGAGAATATTGTTCATTTTAGAAAATAAAATAACAATAAATTGACAAAATATGCTAAATGTTTTTTATGTAGCTTTAAGTTGTACCAGTAGTAATTTTTATTTATCTATTTATTGTCAAATAAAATATTGTCAAATATTGTTTTTTATTGAAAGAACTCTTTTTATTAGTAAACAATACATACACACACGCATGTATATATATATTGTAAGACTCCTATATGATAAGAGCTGGCGCAGTGTCCGCCATTTTCTAGCCCGTCTGGGAAAGTGTTGGCGGTAGAAAAAGCTAGGTTACCTGATTAGTGTTATTATAGCCTTTAATCTTCTATACAGATCAAGTGAGCTAGAATTCTTATCTCGAATCAAACAAGTTGGCAATTTTAAGAACATAGCCAATATTCTCAAAACTGCAACCTTTCACGTTAAAAGAAATGTAATATTAAAGTTAATTTTAAAATAATTTAAAACAATAACTTAAAAAAACAGTACATTCATATTAAATTTGTCAAACAACTTTGAAAATACAATGATATATTTTGAAAATAAGGTAAATCTTACGCTACAAAGTTGTGCTCCTGCTCCGAGTATCCACGAGTTACATCTGCAATTTATAATCCACTTTTTCCTTCTTTCTGGATTAGAAGAAAATATAAACAGGCGATGCCCTTTTCTAGAGTTATTCGTGCAATTTATTGCCGGAAAACCACCGATAATAAATCGTCAGCCGGTCTTGTGGGATAGAAAATGGCGGATGCGTCAGCCTATATATGTATGAGTTCTAATATATTGTTAAATAAAAAAGCTGCAATATGTTATATGTTGATGGTCAAAACATATTTTTTAGGAGAAATTTCAAATGTGTCAAAGTATATATTTTTACAAGAAATTTCAAAAAATAACATGTTGCACACTTGCCAACCATCTCATTATGAACCGTACAATTTTTAGTACCCGCCTTTATTTTCACACCAATAATTTTTTAGAGTAATTTTAATCTTATTTAATCGAAACACCATTTGATAAGAATAACTCTAAAAATATATTGGTGTGAGAAAAGGGGCGTATTTTCAGAGGGCGTTAATAACTGTACGGTTATTAATGAGATAGTTGGCAAGTATGCATGTTGTAGACGAAGAAAGAACAGAAATTTTAATCATCCAGCACTGCGCCGAAAAAATATTGCGTCTTATGTTTACGTTTGTAATTCAGCTTTTGCCGCTTGGTGCGTTGCCTACGTCGTTGGTAAAAACCGAAACTTGTCTGGTGAAAATGGGGGAAATCTAAAAATCGGAGCGAGCGAGGGAGCGTCAGATCTAGTTTGGCCTTGCAGTTGAGGAGAGTAGACAAAGTCAATGCGCATGTTCAGTAGTAGAAGGAGCAAGCTGGAGCATTTCTGATGGTCGCGGTCTAACATCTTGTTTCAAATATCCTCCCATTGAGTTTAATTCCCTTTCAAGGTAAAACTCTGTGGATAAAAATTGTTCGAATTTCAATTAATTTACAATTTTACAAGCTAATCTCACTAGCAGGAGTAGCTGTACATTAACATGCAATTTTATTACGAATTTCATTTGAAAACTTCCTAATGTTTAAGTAGCTCAATCACGGATATTGCGTACGCACTGTTTTTTCTTTTATCGTAATTTTTTTGTGTCCACTGCTTTATGAAATTGACACATTTTATATGAATATTTTACTAATTTTTAAGAACAAACTCCTCACAGACTTAATTACAATAATCATAGTTGCCAATATTTTAATTTTTTTCCGGAGCATTTTTAGCCCCACCTTTAATCCGCACCACTCTTTTATTGAATCTTTTTCTCTAATATATAACTACGATAAAATAAGAAAAACTCAATTAAAAAGTAGCATGAAATAAAGACGGTGCTGAAGATACTCCAGAAGAGATTAAAATGTTGGCATCTCTGTTACTCTGGATCTTTTTAGCCCCGCCTTTATTTCGCACCACTTTATTTTTAGAGTTGTTTTCTCCAATATATAACTCTGACAAATTAAGAAAATTTTACACTTAAGAAAAGGGGGGTATGGAATAAAGGAGGGGCTAAAAATGCTCTGAAATAAATTAAAATGTTGCCAAATACATAGTTTCCAACAATTTAATATATCCCGGAGCATTTTTAACCCCGCCTCTATTACGCACCACGTTATTTTTAGAGTATTTTTCTCCAATATATAGTTACTATAAAATAAGAAAAATTTACTCTTAAAGAAAAAATGGTATGGAATAAAGGCGGGTCTTAAAATGCTCCGGAATAAATTAAAATGTTGGCAACCCTGCAACTATGCATTAACCTCATCGGGAGAGCGTGTCGTATACGACTACACAGCTCTGATTTTTTTTTTTTTTTCCTCCCACGTTAGGTAAATATATCTCGGTCGGTTTGGTTCTCATCTACAGGGCGTTGCGTATAAGATTCAATCGCTAGAAACTTTTTTTTTCTTTTTAATTGTGTGCACTTTAATTTTCCGTCAATCTTTTTATCCTTTTAAACAGTACGAAAATAGCTATCAATCTGCTATGAAAGTTGGCGAAAGAACTCTTTATTTAAAATTATTTCGTACTTCATAAATCATTAATTTAAGAAGAGGATAATTCCTTTTCATAAATAGTGGTATAAGTTCTTCGACAAATTTCCAAACATGCTATTGATTTAAATTTTAAACTGCACGATTAATTATATTGAATATTAATTAAATAACTGGTTTAAAAGCGGAATTTATTTATTCTCAAATTTTGAGATATACTTTTCTTTTCTATATTATATATCTGAAGCCCATTTAGGATGTTTATTTAGACTGTCAAATTAAATAAATTATGATACAATCGTGTTATTTTTTTAATTAGCTTTATTTCAGTTTATTATAAACATATGATGCAAGCGCATGGCTCTCAAAATTATCCCGTTGTATACACAAGGTTGTCACGGATTCATTTTTCTTCCCTAACTCTTCTACCATAACACTAATCCAGTAATTTTCATCTAAATTTATTAAGGAAACATATTATTGATAATTGTTTAAAAAAATAAATAAATAAGATGTTCCGTTGGAAGAGACAGGAAAAAATAGGCCGTGGTTAGAGAACTGGCAGCCGGGTAAGTATTATATACCCGGCAGTCTTCTGCGTTTGCGTATTAGAACTTCCGGGTATGGCATACTTGATCTGTAGCTGAAGTGCCGGGCGAAAGAGAGAAGGAATATTTTTTGAATGATTCTCATTTCTAACAGATAAATACATAAAAGTAAACAATAAATAGTGTTAGTCAAGCATATTAGTCTGATTTTAACAATTAACAAACAAACAAACGAATAAATAGCGTTGTAGCGGTTTTTCAATCAGTCAACTTTATAATCAATCCAGGTTGTGCTGCCCTCTTTCGAAATGATTTTAAACCACAGATTTTCTAAAATGTAATCCTTGTAGAAACAACGCAAATTTGAAAAATGAAATTTCTTTTACTATACTGATTAAATTAAAATTTAGATTAATTTTTCAAAAAATAACTCAGATTTAAAAATCCTAATATAATAATAGAAACTACTTTGGATAAACTATGGAAAGGTGAAAATTTAAATTCTTGTACTACTATATTGATTGAATTAAATTTTTCTTTTTTTAATATATTTAGTTTTTAAAAATTCAAATATAATATATTAGAATAATCATCGGAGAGATCATGCAAAGTTGAAAAAACTTTTTTGTACTATACTGATTATTATTATTATTATTGTTATTATATTAATATATCTAGTTTTTAAAAATCAAAACATAATAAAATATTAGAATAATCTTTCGAGAAATCATGAAAAGTTTAAAAATTAAATTCCTTGTACTATATTGACTAAATTAAAGTTTTAAAAGATACATTTAGTTTCTAAAAAATCCAAATATAATAATAAATTTATGTAATCTATGAAAAAACCATGCAGAGTTGAAGACTTGTTTATTTATTTATTTACTACACTGATTAAAATAAATTTTTAAAAATATATTTAGTTATTAAAAATCAAAATATAATATATTAAAATAATCTTTCAAGAAATCACGCAAAGTTTAAAAATTAAATTTTTTGTACCATACTGATTTAACAAAAATTTTTTAAATATATTTATTTTTTAATAATCTAAATATAATGTATTATAAAAATCTTTGGAGAAATCGTGCAAAGTTTAAAAATTACACTTCTTGTACTATGTTTATTACATTGAAGATTTAAAAAATATATTTAGTTTTTAAAAATCCAAATATAATAATGAATTAGAATGATCTTTGGAGAAGCCACAAAAAATTGAAAAATTAAATTTTTTTGTATTATATTGATTAAATTAAATATTTTATAAATGTATTTAATTTAAAAAAATAAGAATATAGTAATACATTAGACTAATCTTTCGAGAAATAATGCAAAGTTCAAAAATTGAATTTCTTTTACTATACTGATTAAATTAAAAATTTGAAAAATATATTTAGTTTTTAAAATCTAAGTGTAATAAATAATACGTTAGTAATGTGATGTTTTTTGTGCAATGTAAAATCCCCCCCCCCCCCATTTTATACACGTATCAATCATATCGTATTTCAATCATATGCTTTATCAGTTTTCTTAAATTTTTATTTTTTATATGCATTGTGAAGTAATATAAGATCTCAGAAATACCTGTAGCAATTTGAGAGATTTATTTAGCTTAATTATATTAACTTATTTAACGAAAGACAGCGCAGCAGATAAAGCAAGAAATATAAGTGAAAATAAAACCACATAATAATAAGTGAATAATGAAACAAATATTTAACGAGATAAATCAAGAGAGAGAATTAAAATATAAAACGTGGTCAATCCAAATGAATACGCATTGAAGGGGCAATATGAATTATCAAAAACACGTATTGATAAGAGTCGTTTACTTTGCCTGCAGATGAATAATAAATCACCGGACAGTGATACTGCGCAAGCGTCAGAACCGCCGGGAATATAATAGACACTCGGCTGCCGGTTCTATAACCACTGCGAAAAAAATACAACCTTCGGTAGCTCTGTATATATCTTAAATGAATACAATTTAATTGAGTTTATGTACGTTTTACTTTATGGAAATTCAGTTTTTTTTTTTTTTTTTTTTTTTTTTTTTTTCACTGGAATATTTTCTGAACTATTCTTTTTTTATCCGTTAGCAAAGTAATCAGTAACGATTAAAATGATTTCATCCATATGCCTCATGTGCATATTTAAAAATAATTTAAATAGACAAAAAAAAAAAAAAAAAAAATTAGAATTTACTTTAAAACTCCCCCTTTTTTTTTCTATATGGGAAATAATAATAATAATAATAATGAAATAACATAAAATAAAATGCGTAAGGTTAAGGATAGAAGTAAAATATTCAGCCAGTTCCTCTCCCCAGAATGAAACGTTTTATTTATTTCATTTATTTTACATATATTCTTTTTTTTTTTTTTTTTTTTTCAATCATTATTTCAGTTAATCTGAAAATTACATTTCTGTCAATTCATGTAAAGACATTTTTTACTTTCTCTTACCCATAAGGTAGAGAAAGTATTTTTTTTTTTTTTTTTTGGGTCAAATTTTCGAACGCGAGATTTT
The DNA here is from genome assembly GCA_963930645.1 of Salticus scenicus. NCBI lineage: Eukaryota > Metazoa > Arthropoda > Arachnida > Araneae > Salticidae > Salticus > Salticus scenicus. Next base: position 198,593,564 of record OZ005658.1, on the reverse strand, counting down.
GTTATATTTACACGTTTTGAGGTTTCCTGAATACGAAAATCATGTTTTTAGCAAATGGTCTGTGTGGCTGTGTGTGAGTCTGTGTGTGTGTGTCTGTGTGTGTGTCTGTGTGTCTGTCTGTTATCAGCATATCTCAAAAACAAATTATGGCAGAGAGTTCAAACTTGGTATTCTAAATGTGTATCATATAGTGATACTACAGTAAGCTTTTCGTTAAGATCAAGCAAATGGTTCGTGTACGGGAACAATCAAGACTAATACATTACGTCTATGGGGGAAATTGCAGGAAAATAGAGTTAAACGTCTATAGACTGCACTAAACCAAATGAAACAAATATATATATTTTGTAATAGAGACAGTTAACTAAGAAATTTTTTTGTGTATGTAGGAGCCTCGCCTCCTCCCCTGGGGAGGGGGGGGGGGTCGCCCTTCGAGGGGAGTAAATTTTCATGATGGGTATCTTTCAAAAGAGCTCGCCAATACCTTTAAAAAGAATGGTTGAACCATCGATCTGCGATAATTTAAAACAAAGTTATCGATTTTTTTTTACTTTTAATGAAAAAAAAAAAAACTTGAAAGAAAAAAAATCGTACTTTTTTTTTTTTATTATTATTATTGAGAATAAAATGGATTTTTTTGGATATTTCGTGTTATACTACTTCTCTAATATGGAAATCGTCTGCCTCATCATAAAAGACAATTTTTTTAAATAATAATTTTAATAAATTATTTTTTAATAACCAAATAAAATACTATATAAATGTAGGTGCATTAATGAAACGGGGGGTTGAGGGAGGCGGTAGCCCCCCCCCCTCACAGAGAACTAATTATCATATAAAACTTTTCAGAAGTCTAATATGAATTGTTCATCATAGGTTTACATAACAGTACTCGTTATCTTACCTATTAATCTGCAACCTGTATTTATAGTATTAAATTTCAGGGTAAGAGAAATTCGTGTGAGTGACACACCAGATTATTTATTTTATGAGCAGAGTCATTCAAAAATTAAGCTAAATCTCTTCGATGAAAATATGCAATTTGCAAATTTATATACATAGCAAAGCAGATATATTTTGAAAGCAAAGATTGTAATGTGAATTTTGCATTTAACCCTTATCTCTCCTATGCCTCTTCTGAGGGGACATTAAAAAATCGAGTCAAGCCTTAAGGTGTTACTCTGCAAACGAAATGTTATTTTTCTAAAACGTGAAACTGTAGGCTACCTTTCGGCTACCGGAAATTTTTAACAGGAAGATTTATTTTATTTAATGATGAAGTAAAATAAAACAAATTATTACAATTTTTCGCCAGCCAAAAGGTAGTAAGTTGGAAAGTATGCGTGTGACGTTTCAAAGGAACGCGAAAAGGAGTGTCTTACTGTTGAAAATAGGAAAATATGCCTAGTGCAAAGGGTTAAAATTGTTTATGCAACATACGGAAAGATTTTTAAGGGGGTCCGGGGCCCATTTTAAAAATATTTTTACTAATTAACCCACTGATTTGAAATTTTTTTTGGTAATTAACCATGCAATGACTACACAAAAAAACCACATAAAATTTTTCTCAAACTTTAAAAAAAATTTAAATTTTAAATTTTTTAAAAAAAAGTGAGGTATTTTAAAATCGATATAACTCAAAATATTATAAACGGAATTAAAAAATTTTTTCACGTAGTTGAAGAGAAATATATTATCTTTAATTTGTCTTCGGCATTAAAAAAAATTTTCTTAAAAAAAAAAGATAAAAATTTTTTTAAAAAAAATTGACAAATTTTCAACGTAATTTTTTTTTAAAGTCGCATATTTTCAAAAATAATAATTTTTTTTAAATTTATCGAAGACAAATTAAAGTAAAATATTTGAAAATGCCAAGTTTAAAATTTAAAGGCTCTATCTTTATTGGTTTTTAAGTTATATCAATTTGAAAATGAAAAATGGTGAAAAAACGCATCATGGAGAAAAATGTATTTAAAGTTACAACAACATAATCACTGCTTATAAAATCTTTAAATACCTCTTAGAAACTCCCTGATGCATAAATAACACAATTTAGAACTCTATCCTTTAATTTTAGCTTAATTTTAGCTATTTTTACTATTTTTTTAATGTGCATTTGAATGTTTCCATAGACTCAAATAATGTTTTTCGAACCTGACGAGTCGTTATACGACTTAGCGAAGAATGATTTTTTTAAATTACTAATAAACTTTTTACTAATTAACCCACTGATTTGAAATTTTTTTTGGTAATTAACCATGCAATGACTAAACAAAAAACCACATAAAAATTTTCTCAAACTTTAAAAAAAATTTAAAATTTAAATTTTTTAAAAAAAAGTGAGGTATTTTAAAATTGATATAACTCAAAATATTATAAACGGAATTTAAAATTTTTTTCATGTAGTTGAAGAGAAATATATTATTTTTAATTTGTCTTCGGCATTAAAAAAAATTTTCTTAAAAAAAAAAAAGATAAAAATTTTTTAACAAAAAATTGACAAATTTTCAACGTAATTTTTTTTAGTCGCATATTTTCAAAAATAATAATTTTTTTTAAATTTACCAAAGACAAATTAAAGTAAAATATTTGAAAATGCCAAGTTTAAAATTTCAAGGCTCTATCTTTATTGGTTTTTGTGTTACAGTCAACTCCCGTTAATCCGCAAATACCTCTAATCCGCAATGGATTTTTTAATGTAAACAAACAAATTTACAGCTAAGATTCTGAACGAACTAGAAACTTTTCTCTTTTTTTAATTCAAATTTTAAATTAATCTTTGCTTTCGGAAATTAATCTGCAAATTTAAATTTTTTAAGGGTTTAAAATTGGGGAGAATTGCATGAGTTTTCTTTCAAAACATTCTATTTCTGAAAAAGAAATTGCATTTTTACACAATTAGCAAGCGAAAGTTTCTGAAAAAAAATTATATATATATATATATATATTTCCAGTACTATTACATCAATGTTTAACAAATTTAAAAAGTAATCAATAAGGAATTTCCATTTCTGCACTTGAAATATAGTTTTTTTGTATTTTTTAACCAAATATGTATGCTTATATTTTATTGCTATACATTATTTGAGTATGCCTAAATTATTTAGCTTCATTATAATTGATAAGTTGAGTTAATATTGAAAAAATATTTTATTTTAAAACTTATTAGATATCTTTTCATTTTAATGTCTATTCATATATGATTAAATTAATCATAACTCACTCTAAATTTGGAAAAGAAAAATGTAAACAAAGAAAATAACCTGTAATCCGCAAAATCCTATAATCCGCACCTTTGGACAAAACTTTTGCGGATTAATGAGAGTTGACTGTATATCAATTTGAAAATGAAAAATGGTGAAAAAACGCATCATGGAAACTAAACCCTTGCTAAATGCATTTATCAACTTTTGATTTTTGAATAGCATGAATGCGAAAATTAAAATTGTTGAAAAGAAGCGGTATAGATAAAAACACATTATAAATGAAAAAACAATATTAATATATGTTTAAATACCTCTAAAAAACCTCCAGATGCATAAGTAACGCCTTCCTTCAGCTTATTTTTTTGGTTGATTGTAATTTTTGCTAATTCAACTTTTTTTCTATAAGATTTAAAAGCTTCTGTTGACTTGAACAACGCCTTTCTAACATGGCGAGTCCTTATGCGTTTCAAGGAAGTTAAGGATGAATTGCCAGGTGATAAATGGCATGTTTTTAAGGCATTTATTGAAGATACCCTCATTCCATAATTGAAATCTGATATGCCCCTAGCTGCAGCAATATCTACTCGAGTTTTAGAAGTGTTAAACACTTTGGGGCAACGACTCCAAATCATGTTGTGCAAAGACTCGTTCCTATTTTGTGTTTCCCCTTTTGCATATTTTTGCAATAATACTTCTGAAGCCAATCTTTGAAAAATTGGCATCATTTTGGCAACAATTTCTTCTCTTAGAGGGGTTTTAACACTGGTTTTGTGTGCTGGAGGCTTTAGCTTCATCGAAATCGCACGATTATAAAAGCACCATGAATTTTCTCCAGGAGGACAGGTCGAATGCTTCGGCTTTTTATCTGTTGAACTGCAGTGCTGTAAGATGGCATAAATATCTTTTTTCATGGCAATTATGTTGCCTTTATTGCGTACTATCGAGTTACGATAATAGCGCGTAATTTTTTTTATTGTGCTTTCTGACAAGCTTCCATGTTTTTTCCCTCCGAGTGTAACACCCTTTGCTTTCTCAACCTCAACAAGTTTACGCAGTGCAGCTCCCATTCTTTTGCCAACATGATTTATGCATTCTGTTTTAGTAATGAGAGTTTCTTTTCCGTATACATTCAAATCTTGCAGGTCTTTGAAAGTTTTCGAATCGCCATCTGCTATTAATTCTGTGTAGCGGAACCCAAGACTTTCGGAACGAAGCCACATCCGTTTTGCCATCTCGCTTTCCATTCCACCAGATGTTCCGTCGTAATTTTTATCACAAATTCGAGCATGTCCTTCATACCATATATGAAATTCCGGAGACTCTTTTCCAAGACTTCTTGCTGCCTGGATACAGTGGTAGCAGATTTTAGATAAAACTTCATAATCAATTACAAAACCAGAGAGGACATCAATCACACAACCAACTGCATAATTTGAAGTATGGCCGCGCTTATGCCATGTTGCATCATAGCTGACTGCAATATCTGAAATACATGTACTATTCGAACCAAGGTGAAATTGTTTTACTTTTTCTCGAATGCTTTTTAACTGTTCACATGTACTTTTTACGGTTGAAGAATGCAAATATTTTAAATGTTTAGTAAAAACTTTTGAATCCATACACGGTAAGTTCATGTTATAAGTTAACTTTTCTAATGCTGCGTGTCCTTTCCCCATCTCTGTAACTGCAACTACAGCTCTGCGGTTAATATCAAAAGAATTTTCGTTTCCTGAAACTTTATCTGAAGAACAAAATAAGAACTCAAAACTGCAATTTTTGCAAATAACTTTGAGATTTTGAGCAAATCCATTGCATTTACCAACCTGTACAATTAATGTTAGTTGATAACATTTTTGACAACAGCACTTTGATATTACTGATTGAAAAATAGTTTGTTTTATGATGATGTAATTTTCTTCCTGACCTTCCAAGTTATTTTTTACAGGCGAGGGCATTTTTCTTCCATCTAAACGCTTTATTATTTCCAGATTTACTTTTTCAGGGGATGAAACTGATGGATTGCTTCTCTTTTTTTTCATTGCTTCAGACTTCTGAAGAGCAGATTTTCGTTTCCTGCCCATATTACAAATGCTCTTTCAAAATTTCTCAAGAAAAAAAGATATAAAAACTTAAAATACACTCCGAATTAATTTCGAAATAAGTACAAAATTCCTTACTCTTGTAAACAAAGCATTATCAATATATTTGTATCGTATTCATATCATATCAAAACGAAATATAACTTTTGAACAAGCCAGAATCACAATAATCAAGCAATCACTTTAAAATAATAATAAATCAATGTAAAAAAGTGTATAATCAATAGTAATAAATCATGTCAATGGTAAAAAAAATATTTCAAAGTAAAAATCATTACGATAATCAAATCCCAGCACGTTGTAAACAAACCCACGCCGGCACTAAACTACGAAGTTATTTCACTTCACTTCTTCTCAAAGTAGAAGTAGAAGTGTATAAATTTAAAATATAAACATATGAAATTAATCAGCGTTCAATTTAATTAATAATTGAAATATATTTCTCGAAAAAATGCGGTTAAAAATGTTTGTTTATGTTTAGCGCGGCGTTTGTTTTCAAACAGAAGGTGGGTGTTACCATAGCAACAGCTCTTTGAAACTGGAGTTGGAAAAACAGCTCAAAGCAAAATAATTATATCTTCCGTTCTAATGAAGATAGAAACATGATCTAAACGGCATTTTAAGCAGAAAAGATCATAGAATTTTTTAATAAAAAAAAAAAAAAAAAAAAATCGAATTTTTGAAGATTTTTGAGCCCTGGACCCCCTTAAACTTGTCAAATGATAAATGCTATCATATAATACTATACGCGGTGACCCAAAATTACAGCGACAAGAGGAGATAGAACACAACAAAAGCATTCAGAATTGCTTAGGAACTCATGTACGAATATGCGTTCTTAAGAACAGGGTATTTTGGGGCATTTTTTAACAGATATGTGCGGTATAAACGTAGTACTACAAGCTTTAAGTGCATGTAGAGAACAGCTGAAAGAATCAGTAATCCATACCAACCCATAGCCGCAAACATGTTAATATTTAAGGAGCGAATGCATTCTGGTATTTCAAAACACTTAACGTCATAAGTCAATATTATAGACAGGGTTCCCACGGCCCGGACTCATACAATTTTCAAGGACTCAGACACCAGTATTATCTAAAAACACATTTCTTCTTCAGTGTAAACTGTATGTTTAAGAATAAATTTATCTTAAACTTATTCTGGTGCAAGAGTCCTTGGAAAAAAAGGCGTGGCCGTGGAAACTTCAATAGACTTGTCAGACAAAATATTTCTTTTTTTTTTTTTTTTTTTTTTTTTTTTTGTAATATTTAACTCCGCCTATCTTTTAATTTGAAAATCGTGTACGATTCACTATTTCACAGTATAATACACTCAGTGCTTTAAATGCACGTCTTAGAAAGAACATTATTGCTGTGTATATCATTTTCATGTAATCATTTGCACGAAATAAATGTTTGTCAAAAATTCAAAATTTAAAGACCACGCCTACTTACTTAAAAAATATATATATATATATACCCATAACACCTGGTTGTTAAAGGATTAAAATGAAGTGTGGGTTCCTGTACAATTCTGATATCTTTTGATGTGACCTACCTGCTATTAAAGTTTGTAGCTGTAATTTTGAGACACATTATACTATATGGTATAACAATATAATATTAGGTCTACCGGAAAGTTCTGTCGTTTTGAATTTATGAAATGTCACTGGAAATTTTTGTTTAAAATGATTCATATGACACTCTGCCAGTTATGTTTGTTACTAAAGTAAGTACATTCAAGTAAGAAATTCTATGCACAGAAGTCTTGTTTTCAAGTCTGAAATAAATATTATTTTAGTATAAAATTAGTAGTTTTATATGAAGTTCTTAACCCTTTAAATCGGCGGTTTTCAATAAGCGATTTAACATGTCTGCCTTGTATATTCTTGTATAGACGATTCGGGCTATTTAACATTTTCAAGTCCCCTATTTTCATAATTTAATCAGCAAGCTTCGCCTTTTCATGTTTTTATAAAATAATACATTTCAGTAGATATTCCACAGATTTTTGTGATTAAATAGGATAATGATTATTTTTTAAAATAGTAATGAGCGGTAAAATATTCTTGTGTAAGACTGACAATATATTTATTATGGAATTACTAATAGATTAAAAAACTGTGGACGTGGTAAAATATCTTGTCACGCCTTTCCCATTCAAGAATTGTTGAATAGTGTTTTTTTTTATTTTTATTTATTTATTTATTATTATTATTATTATTATTATTATTATTTTTTTTTTTTTTTTTTTTTTGCGTTCTAATGCGTACAGTTTTACCCGTAGTTAAAGAGTAAAAGGAATGTTACATTTTTTCGCTTGAATGCTCAATGATTTTTGACATAACATTGACATAGGTATAACAGAGATTTGCCTTATATCCCTCAGTTTCAAAAACTTAAAATCGATTTTTTATCAATTTTTATAAAAAATTAAGCTAAGCCGCGCAAAATTTCTCGTTTTATAAAATTAAATTATGCGGGTCGACTCCGTCCCCAGAAGAATGTCTGCGCAGAAATCTTCAGTAGCGTATTGGATAACTTTTTTTTTATTATTATTATTTTTTTTTTTTTAAATTAATTTATTTATTTTTATAAAAATACAAATGAATGCATATCATATTGTGATACAGATATGCAATTATTGCCTATGTAATAAATAAACTGAAAATTTACTGCATACAAATATGATCAAAAGTTAATTACTATGCTGCGTTTGTAGAGACACCTTCAAAATATGTTGGGCGGAGTCTCAAAAACGTAAAACTGAAACGACTAGTGTATGACAAATAAATCTGGACTTGCCAGCCTATATATATTGTAACTTATTCAAAAGCTAATGAAATTGGGCATATTTCAATAAATTTTCCTTATTGTAGCTAGAACGTTTTTTGCGGAAATGCTGATTGAATATGTTCCCGGATATTGGATATTGCATTATTTTATCTGTTTCAGTGATTGTAACTTGTTCTTAAATCTATATATTTCAATACATTTGATGTCGTTTTGGAAGAATTTTTTTTTTCTGGGTTTTCTAAATATGATTTTTGAGTAATATGTTTAGACCCTTACTATTCGAAACTTCATACATTTTTTCAAAACTTTTAAATTATTCTTTCTATTCGTTATTACTTGAAAACGATTTGTGATAATGCGAGATTCATATACTGTGTTTTGTTGCAAATGAGCTCTTTTATTACCCCTCTGAGTTTGTCTGTACAGTCAGCCAAAAAAAAAAACGCCCCCCCCCCCACCTAATTTCGCTGTAAATTATCGTAGAGACATGCGGCTGGTACCTATCGATCTGTAATAACATCCAGTTTTTAATGGTGTAGCTAAATTTTGCTTTAGGGGTCATCTACATATTAAAACACGTATAAACTTGACTCACGTATGACTACCCCTATTTTTGACCTCATATTCCGATTTTTGAGATCAAGGCAGTTCGGAAAACTTACCTATTTATGTACTTTAAATCAATTCTAAACAGAGTTACACGTGAAAATGTGTTAGGGGACCGTCTATACCTTTAGAAAGAATAAATTTTGATCTACCACGCAATATATATTATTTATTAATATTCACACCGGAAACAAAGTTCAGAAATGTTTATTATAAGATAAAAAACGATTGTAATTTGCTAATCTTTCTCAGTTAGTTTATGAATTAAAAGATTTTTATTGGTTTCTATTCATTAAACATTGCATAGTAAAATTCAACACTTCATACGAAAAAATTAAGTAGATTGAATCATATGAACCCTACAATACAATGTTGAATTACAAAAAACCTAGGTACCAAGGTAAAAGAATAATAGTAATAATGATAATAATACTAATAGCGGTTAAAAGAAAAAAAAAAGAGTGTTTAATATTTAAGAAAAAGAATTATCTACTTCTTGTTGGGTATATTTTTATTTTTTCAGTAAGCCCCGCATGAAAGGGTTACTATAAAGTTTTACATTTTATTTTAGGCGTACAAACCAACAATAGATAATATACAAAAATATAGATAACAAGATTTAAACTAAAATCTGAGAAAGGATATTTAATATTTTCGCGACTGCTGATGTAGTTTCACGTCATTTAGAAATCTGTAACTCCTCCAGTGGGCGTTTCTTTCACAATTTGTGTGTTACGATATTTCTTAAGAATATTCCTTATATTCATATTTATATAAACAAAATAGTATGAAACAAATACTTTCACTAGAAAGAGTATAATTATTGTGTATATCCATATGAAAATAAATATGGATATAGAAAAAACGGTTTCCTATTGCTTAGAACGAATATTCCCCGTTCTGCAGTCGTCTTCTGTACTTGAATTCTTAATTTTAAATGCGTAAAATCTATATCTTTAAAGACATATTACTTAGTTTTAAATTCTTTTTCCGTTATAAATGTGTCGCCAGTTTTACGCTGTGATTAGAATAATCGAAATTAAATAGTATTGCGCTTTGTTTCAATAATAGATATTTAAAACTTTAAAAAAAAAATGTTTAATAAAAAGTTTATATTTCATTATGTTACGTCATGATAAAATTTAAATAGCATAAACGGTAGAGTAAACGAATGCGAAAATGTCACAACAAGATTATAACAGAAAATATGTTTTAAAAATTCTGATAAAAATTAATTACATTAATTTAAAAGAAAGCAAAAACAAAAGTAATTTTTAATGCATATTGCTCTTTCAAATAATAATTCTCGTCCTACCGCATTTTCTAAATCATGATATATAACTTAAGATGCACGAATCCTAGAATATTCAAGTTGAAAACAAAAGACAAAAGGGATAAAATAGAATTTTAGCAGTGAGAAACTAGAAAAAGTTATGTAATATTTAACAACAAAGACTTAACAATTCAGAATCGAGTAAACTTCTTTTTGCAACGAAAGCCACGCCTTTACAGAATTTTTCTAAAACTTTACATTATAAAACAAAATTATTTTACATACTTCCAATTAAATCATTTAAATTTTGTCTTCAGCTTTCAATGTAGTAAATGCCATTGACATTTATGCATACCAGCGTCACATATAGAGTCATATACGAGTATGCAAACTAGTTTTTTATTACTGTTTCCATAGAGGCGGGGCTACATTTCTTTTGGAATTCTTTCCCAATATCTTGCCTGCATTGCCATAATTTTATAAAAAAATAAGCCAATTTGTATGATAAACATCGGAATGTTCCTTAGAAAACAATTATAATAACATAACGGTAAATTAAAATAGTTTTTCGTCAAAATGTATAGAAATATTGACTCACAGAGGATACAAATTATAACAAGTGACGCCCCCCTAACAGCAGTAAAAAATGAAATATCACTGTAACTCAAAAAATAATGTTAGGAACGAGCTGTAAATTTGGAAACCCATGTTTTTGATGATGCCCGTTCTATTCGTGCAAAAATTAACATAGGTCATAATTCATAATTTTTTCAAATATGAATTTATTAATAATTTTTATAATTCAAAAAATGTTTTTTTAGCAAAAAATTGCATGGAATATGTTTGGGTCACTTCATTCTAACGAATAAAAAAAACAGAATAAAAATATCATAATTATTTCGGAAGATATGATTTAATGTTTGTCACATTCATTTAACATTAGCATCCCCAAACTTTGATAGCTTATAACTCTATGAAAAATTGAGCGAAATATATAAACTATACCATTTTCCTTGATAATTTGATCCAAAGAATTCAAATAAATTATAAAAAAGGGGGGTTACCATTGAAAAAAATGAAGTTGATGTCAGTTTTAATATGTAGACGACCCCCTAAGTAAAATCTAACTATAACATTATAAACGAGACGTTATTACAAACTGATCGGTACCAGTCGCAAGTTTCTACGATAATTTACGGCGAAATTAGGGGGGGGGGCGTTTTTTTTTTGGCTGACTGTACAATTAGGCACCACATTCGATGTCTGAAAAATGACAAACATAAAATATTACTGAAACCGTAAACTTTAAATAAATCTTTTATTTAGTAATTAAAACAACTCATGTAGTTATATTTCTATCGCTAAGCTGTTCTTGTAGTGTCGTATGCGTCAATATTGGCAGCAAGCGACGAATTTTGCAATTTATCCGAAAATGCTACCGACTAGTCGGCGGCGAGATACTCCCACACTTTCTTGTAGTTTGCGTGCATGCGTCATATCCCGGTTCTATATTACTTTAATATTTATTTTCCATTTTCCTCCAACACCTTGTTTTAGTACTGCTGTCATTGGATGGCCAATATAACTATTTGAATCACTTTCCATTTCAAATAAAATTTTAAATTTTCAACCTGAATTTTATATTTCAGCAGGAATTCCAGGAATAATTTTCATTAATGCTATAAAGGAAAATATATTTTATATTTTTTTTTTATCTCGTTAATTAATTTTTAAATAATACGAATAAATATTATTTGGCTTATACAAACTTAAATTTCCCAAGTTCTATCAGACATAGGGGACTGTTTGAGCCCTCATTTTATAGAGAATTTCGTGGGGGTTCCTTTTAATATGCAGCTTACTTATGCTTGCTAAATTTTTGAGTTTTAAACTTCTATACATACTAAGATGGCATTATTCAAAGAATGTTTTAAAACATGTCTGTAATAATACCATTAGCTACAAATCTTAAAATTCATAGAGTGGAATAAAATGGATTATGGTAAACATTTATTAGTGGTTACAATAAGTTTATCTCATTGTTAGCCTTTTTACTTTCTTCTATATGTAATATAGAGAAAGTATTGGATTCGCGAAAATTTTCGACCTCCGTTTTTTGACGGATCTACACGTTTTGGGATGTCCTGAACACGAATTGATAGTTTTTAGAAAATGTCTGTCTGTGCGTCTGTCTGTCTGTCTGTGTGTCTGTATCATTTTTTTGTGGACGCTGTATCTCACGAACCAATGAATGAAATTTAACCAAACTTGGTATTTAGTTGCACCCTGACATGAGCTGGTGCCCATTAGATTTGGGGATCAATAGCTCAACAGGTGGCGCTGTGATCGCATTTTATGAAAATTTTTAACATGGCAGCATAGGACAAAATTCTGTATAAATGAGCATAATGAGAGTTATTTTAAACTTGTGATTGTAAAATTAATATGAATTATTGATAATAGTAGTAGTTAACTAGGAAAAAAAAATTGTGCATGGGGGGCATCGGTCCCCCCCCCTGGGGGGGTTAAATTTTGAAGATGGGTATCATTCGAAAGATCTCGTCAATACCTTTAAAACGAATGGTTGAACCATAAATCTGTGATAATTTAAAACAAAGTTATCGATTTTTTTTTTTTTTTTTTTAACGAAATTTTACCAAACTTGGTATTTAGTTTGTCCCCGACATAAACTGGTACTGATTATATTTGGGGATCAATAGCTCAACAGGAGGCGCTGTGATATCATTTTATCTAAATTTTTAACATGGCAGAATAGGAAAAAAATTCGTATAAATGTGCGTAATAAGAGTTATTTTACACTTGTGATTGTAAAATTAATATGAATTATTGATAATAGTAGTACGTAACTAGGACAAAAATTTTGTGCAGGGGGGAGCAATCGCTTCCCCCCGTGGGGGGTAAATTTTGAAGACGGGTATCATTCGAAAGATCTCGTCAATACCTATAAAACGAATGGTTGAACTATAAATCTGTGATAATTTAAAACAAAGTTATCGATTTTTTTTTTACTTTTAACCAAAAAAAAAAAAACTTACAAAAAAAAATTTTCGCATTTTTTTTTTTTTTTTTTTTTTTAATATTGTTAGTGATTGAATATGTATTAATTTTTACAAAAAAAAAAGAAAACTTAGATTTTTTTTTTTGATTTTTTTTAATATTGTTACTGATTGAATATGTATAGGAAAATATAGAAGAAAGTCTTGTGGTGGCCACAACATACTAGTTTAATATGTGTTATAATATTTAATAATAATAATAATAATAATAACTCTTTTTTAAAACACAAATCTTTTAATTTTTTCTTTTTGAAATAAAATTATCTTTCGATCATTCTGTTTCATATAAAATAACCACTCAATCTGACCATCTTAGATTTCAACAAGAATTACAGTATTTATTATTCTTACCCTAAACAAAATTTTTTTTTATAAAAACATTTATTTATTTATTTATATCTATTTGAGGTTACTGTTAATTTTTAAGATC